>OX578274.1:31673735-32273735 GCA_951217065.1 Baccha elongata | reverse complement strand
ATTCGTCTGATACTTGCAGATCAGGTAAGCGTTCGATATTTTTATTTATGTGTGCAATGATTTGAATATATTCTTCTGATTTAAAAGCTTGATCTTTTAGGTCAATATGCAACACATCAAGCGATTCCGAGGTAGTAGTCTCGGTCGTGGGTTTCTCTTTATCCATTGCGTCTACTTCGTAGACCCTTGACAACGCGTCAGGCACATGGTGTTGAGATCCACGCCGATGGACCACCTCGAAGTCGAAGCTTTGAAGCTTGAGGCTCCACCGAGCTAACCTTCCCATTGGATCCTTCAAGTTCATTAACCACCGTAGACTAGCATGGTCAGTTATCACTAAAAATTTATATCCCTCGATGCATGGTCGAAATTTATAAATTCCTTGGACCGCTGCCAAGCATTCTCGTTCTGTCACAGTGTAGTTTCTTTGTGCAGAATTCAACTTCTGCGAATAAAAATAGATTGGTTTCTCATTCCCTTCTTCATCCAATTGACATAGTACGCAACCAATTCCTGTTGAAGAAGCGTCACAACAGATAATGAATTGTTTTGTGAAGTCAGGATTGACTAAAATTGGTGCTGAGGTCAGCGCTTTTTTAACTGTTTCTAAGGCCGTAATGGCTTCCGATCCAAACTCAAATTTCTGTTTTTTCTTTAAAGTATCTGATATGGGTGCGGTTATAGTAGAGAAATTTTCGATAAAACGTCTGTACCACCCTGCCATACCTAGAAATCGGCGTACTTGGCGTATTGTGGTTGGTACAGGAAATTCTACTATAGCAGCTACTTTATTTGGGTCTGCTTTCAAACAACCTTGTCCTACTATATATCCCAAGTACTGTAATTCTCTGAAACAGAATTTAGATTTTTCCACGTTTATAGTTAAACCTGCATCCGTAAGATGCTTAGCTACTTTCGAGAGCGTTGAAATATGATCGTTGAAATCTTTCGAGATGACTAGCAAGTCATCGAGGTAAATGAACACCTGCTCTCTCAACTCACGAGGAATCACTTTATCCATTAAACTCGTCAAGCTTTGCGCAGCGTTCGAGAGTCCGAACGGCATTACTTTAAATTGATACAGGGGTCTTCCTGGGACTGAAAACGCTGTCTTCTCCCGTGATTCTTTCTCCAGGGGTACCTGCCAGTAAGCATCTTTCAAATCCACGCTAGAAATATAACGTGTTTCGGAAAGGCGTGCTAGCAGTCCTTCAATATGCGCAATTGGATTCGCATTTTTCTTTGTTACGGCGTTAACTTTTCGGAAGTCAAGGCATAGTCTATTTTTACCTGGTTTTCTCACCAGTACGACTGGTGAAGACCATCCGCTTTGACTTTCCTCGATAACACCTAACGAGATCATGCGATCCAATTCCGCGTACACAAGACTTTGTACTGCTGGCGATATGGGATAATGACGTTGCTTTATAAGCTCTGCGTCACCCGTATCTATGGAATGTTCCATCAAGTGTGTCCGTCCGAGACCTCGAACGGCGAATGACGGAAATTGCTTAGCTGTATTTTGCAAAATAATAGATTCCTCTACAGATAGGAGACATTCCGGCTTGTTTGCTTGACCGGTTGTTGTCTCGGTAACGGTATCTATAGAAGATATGATTTGTGGAGCTAATTTAAAAGTTTTCCAAAAATCGATGCCTAGATATAAATCTTGCGCTAGAGATGGTACTATGTACAATTCGATCTGAAGATCTAGATCTTTGTACTTAACATTTGTAGTAACCACTCCTGCAATACGTTGTTTAGTTCCATCCGCTGTGGAAATACTTGAATCAAATTTTCTATAAGGAATATTAGCATCTTCAATATATTTAGCGGCACCGTTACCTAGGCAACTAATGCTCGCTCCGGAGTCGAGTAAACCAAGCCATTTATGTTTAAATAATTCTACCTTCAGGTAGGTTCGGGGGTCATCTTTCAGACAAATCATTTCGGCTATGTTTATCGCTCTATGTAACTTCCGTTTGGAAGTAAATCTATTTCTCAGTTTTTGAATTTTGGTATTATGATTAGGATAAGTATAAATGCGTTGACGCGCTTCGGCGTACTCAATTTGCCTCTGGTGAAGAGATTTTAGAGGTCTTAGTTTAGGAATTTTAGTTGGTTTTGAAAAATCATTTTTAATGTCTTGAGTTTCGGGTTTCTTTAAGATGGTAATTTTTTTATTATTTTTAGGTAAAGATTCTAATTTGGACTCCCCGAGTTGCCCATCCTGGTCAGCTCCCTCTCGGACGAATGCTGACTCAGTAACCGGTTTCCCTTACACTTTTGACAATTAGGGGATAAAACTTCGGGTTGACCACATCTATAGCAAAAGATTTTATTTTGGGGTTCTGTACAATCTAAGAAAATATGACCGATTTTGAGACAGTTCCAACAGATTGCTTTTTCTACGTTAATTTTTGTATCGCGATTGCGATTTCTTTGAAACGCTTCCAAAGCTAACGACATATCTTCAACTTCCGGTTCCGTTTGGATTTCAATTTCGTTAACTTGTTTTCTAGCTGAGTTGTTAAAAATCGGTGGCATTCTCGGACGTATCGGTTCGTGTTGAGTTAGGTAGCGTTCCATTTCACGGCATGTATACACTAAATCAGCTAACCTAGTCGTTCTGAATGTTAACAACAATTCACCCATCCTGCGTTTCACGTTTTGTTTGATGATCTCCGCTAGTTCCTCATTTGGTCTAGGATTTCTCATTTTTGAATTCAGTTTTAAAAGTGCATCATAGAATGAGTCGAAACTCTCTCCTGGCATTTGCTTCCTTTCTGCCATCTGCCTAGAGATTTCGGAGTCGGTTTCCAAACTACCGTAGTGATCTATTAAAGCCAACTTCAACGCTACCCAAGAAGTTCGTGGATTGTGTTTTAGATAAATCCAATACCACACTTCTGCAGGACCACTAACAAAATGGTGAAAGTTTGAGACTACTTCGTCCCAAGAGGCGCCGTAGCTGTCTTTCACTTTATCTAAACGAAATAGAAAATCATCTACCGTCATGTTTTTGGAATTAAAAGAAATTCCCCATTTCTGGTAGTGAGGTGATCTGAAATTTGAAGCAGCAGGTGAAGGCATAGGTACTCTCGCATCTCTATTAGCGGAGGTGTTGTTAAACTGTATTTGATGTAGTTGTTCGTAGAAATCAGGTTCAGTATTGCGATTATTTTCTCTTTGATTTGTTAAATTCGCTCGATCTGGCCAAGCTCTAGGAAAGTCTGGAACATTTTGTCGAGAAGTTTCCGTCGGTTCTCTCTGGATAGTGAAAGTTGGTAGATTTGACGTTGGTAGGTTCGGCGTTGGGAGGTCACATAATGGAATCGTTGGTGCAGCTGGCTGTCTTGCCACATTGATTTGAGCTAACACATTGTTCATAGCTTCATTCATCTTTTCCAACAGTAAAGCTTGATTCTTAGCTAGAGATTCTTGTAACTCTTTTCTATCCTCGGCTCGACTGAAACCTACGGCAGCCAAAGCTACTTCCTTTATATACGCCTCATACTCGTCTGTGTGGCGTGCTGGAGTCCGTTCCGCATTAGGTCGTCTATCTGGAGTTTTGAGCAATTGATTCGATACAATTCTTGCTCTTTCGGTCGCTCTTCTCATGCTCGTTGATGGACCTGGGTCTTCCATTTGACTCTCGTCAACGGCCTCACCTGGTTCCATGGTCATATCGTGAGATAGATATAAATTTTTTCGAAACCTGGTATTGTGCGGTTCTGGTGACGGTACTCTATTATCTTTCGGTGACTCTGGATCTTCTTGTCTCCGGTTCTTCTTTCCTTCCGACTGATTTTCTTTCTTTCTTCCCATTTGTTCAGATTCAAACTTGTTATTTTATTAAAGTATGTAAATGGTTGATTATAAAATTTGTATTCAAGAAAACAATTCTTGTAGAGAACCTAGTAAAAAAAAATTTTCTAATTTCCCTGCAAAACTATAACTTATTATCTATCTATCTATAATTTTTAAAATACTTCTACTATAGCTTATAGTCTAACTTACTACCTAGTCTTAACCTAATACTTCTGTGGGTAAACCCCTTAATGAATAAAAAAAAACTTGACTTTAAACTTTAAAGACTTAACTAAATTAATTTTTCCAAATTAATTGAACTTGATCACAAAAAAAATATTTCAAAATTTTTCTTGACTAAATCTCCAAAAGTTTTAACGTTAAATAAATTGCTACCAGCATGAACTAAATCTATATTGTGCTACCAGCATGTATCTAAATCTATATTGTGCTACCAGCATGAACTTGAAATTTTTGTGCTACCAGCATAAACTTGAAATTGCTACCAGCATGTATCTAAATCTACAAAAATCAAAAAAATTTTTTTTTTTTTTTTTATAAAATGTTACTTTAAACTTGATATTTCTTAAATTGGTTTTTCTATATTATCTTCAGGATGGAGTCGTGACTGGAGTTTATACGTTACCCAAGTGACTTCTCAATAACAAGATTTCAAAAAAAAAAATTTACAACAACAATAAAAGTAATGGTTACAAGGATTTTTCCCTGCTTCTCAAATCTATCTAACTTCTTCTTACATTTTCTTTCCAGCATTTGATCCTTCTGTCGCTACAGACCTATGAAAAATGAAACTTCCTTAGCGGACAACAGACCGGACAATGAATAAAAATAGATGGTCAGAAAAAGTTATTAGAATACTCTTTCGAGTGTAACAGATGTTATTATAAAAGTGAATTTTTGGTTGATATTTCTTTTCTTACTGTTTCAGCCGTTCGGCTTTCGCTGCAGACGTAAATAGGATGAAAGTCGACCATTCACCGGTCGAAAGTACAAACAACTGACCAAGAAAAGACTTAAAAAAAAAATGAGAGAATTCTCAGTAGAAGCTACAGCTACCAGACAATGATACATCCAGCACGGACATCTATCTTTGAAAAATCCCACTATTACTAACTGGCTATTTTCATCAAGAGTGGAGAAGAAATTGTGCAGGTTGTCGCTGCTGACGTAATTAGGACGTAGATCCACCAATCACCGGTCGACACTTAAGCCAATTAAATTCCGATGTTAAATCTCAATGAAAATTATCTACTCCAAAAAAAAATCTTAATAAAAATATTTCCGAAAGGAAAATTTTCATACACTACAAAAAAAAATGTTATTCTTTCTCAAATTCTCTTTCCAAATTTAAAAAAAAATATTCCCTCGGGCCCCACACGTTTGGGCGCCAATATATGTAACGAAAAAAAAGAAGAAGAAGCAGGAAGCAAAAGAGTTCACACATAATGTCGCACCACCTGGGACCGAGACTTCCAAACCAGACAACGAAACTATGTTTTGGAAATTTCGTCCTTGCGAAATTTCTGCACCTGCGAAACTTCGCGGCCCTACGTTGGGCGTCAATATATGTAACAAAAAAAAAGACCAAAGATAGAACGACCACATATAATACCGCATCAACTGGGACCGAGACTTCCAAACCAGACAACGAAACTATGTTTTGGAAATTTCGTCCTTGTGAAATTTCTGCACCTGCGAAATTTCGCTGCCCCACGTTGGGCGCCAATATATGTAACGAAAAAAAAGATAGAAACCAAGGAGCTTATACATCATGTCGCACCACCTGGGACCGATATTTCCAAACCAGACAACGAAACTATGTTTTGGAAATTTCGTCCTTGCGAAATTTCTGCACCTGCGAAATTTCGCTGCCCCACGTTGTGTGCCAATATATACAATGAAATAATAAAAAAAAAGGGGGACACAGATAGCAGTTAACATTACGTCTAACAACGCGTCAATATTGATCGAGATTTTTCTGTTCCAATCTGACGAAGGGATTATGATTAGTAATTTTCGTCTTTGCGAAAATTTCCGTATATCGAGATTTCACTACAACACGACGGGCGCTAATATACGTAACGAACAAAAAAAAAAACTGCAATCTAGAGTAAGAAAATGTTAGAGAATTCGCAGAGTGGAGGTGTCGATACTCAAAGCTAAATTTTCAAGGAACACTTCTAACATCTCCTGAAACTTTACATATATAATTTCGGAAAGTTGGATTCACAGAGTAAAGTGGAGGACAGTTCCTATCTCCCCTCTCAGCGAGCATTGGATCGCTCAGACGGGAGCAGGTCCGCTCTCCAGTTGACTCCATAAAATCACCTTCCTATGTACCTAGATGTTAGTACACATTTCATTACAACCTCATAGAATGGAAAGAAAACAAACAACTTAGTTATTCATTTTATAACAAATGAGTTATTCTCGTAACATTTTTAAGATAACAGCAAAAAAAAAAAAAAATGCTCATCGCAACGATTTTATCTTCTTACAGGAGGTGCTTAATCCCCTGACTCTATAAATGAGTGTAGTGGTTGGACGAACCAGATTATCCTCAGCTGAGATCAAAAAAAAATATAATGAACGAGAACAAACGATGCTATTAACTCCTACTCTAAAAAGAAAACCTATCACATCTCTACGGATCAGGCAGACCATTGGACTAAATCCTAAAATGAATGACTGACCCGGAGGAACAGGATACTGTCGCTCGACTGCGGCTACAGGTTCTACCAATTGCTTCAGCTGGCTCAGTCAACAGGGAAGTGAGTCTATGCTGCAGAAGCGGACAGTGGGGTTACATATTATCGAACCTGGAATCTAGATCTTAATGGACTCAAGTATTTTTAAAAGCTAAGCTGAAAAGCTAAGGGCCGGAGGGTTAATTCAGAAAGAGAAGAAAGAGAAAAGAATGTCAAACATTATTAGAAAAGACAGGTACTACTTCTATTGCTTGGACCTGGTGATATCAGTCCATACGGATTGTCTAACCCAAGACCCTACCTTATGTTCCTTCACATCCGTGGAATTTTCAGGAACCCTTATAGAGACGAGAGAAACTGGTGTAGTTGTTTCCCTCTATGATGCCTAACTTCCCGACCAAGAATCGTTAAAGGAACAGCTCCTTCAACAATTCTCCCTATGATATACTTATCGGCATTATTTTATGTAAGTATATCCCTCTAAAGTGCAAAAAAAAATCTGTAACCATGCTTCAATGCATTTTAGAGAACTGGAGACAACTCTGTGAAGAACGACTCCACTATGTTGCTTACGACGACAAAATCCCAGATGTTATGTTGTTGTTACTATCGTTATTGTCACTGAGGTCTTAGGGACCTCCTCTGAGCACCACTTCACCGGGCGTAGTGTCCATCACGCCAGCCACGACTCTCCTCCTCACGGTTCTTACTCCTCCATGATAATCGAAAAAGCTATACAATGAAAAGGAGAATTGACTTCCCAGTGAATGTTCATCATTCACCTCAACAACGAAATCTAAATTTTATAAAGAAAAATCATCATTTCGATTTCAAACCTTATACAAAATTTTATTTTTCATAACTTAACGACTAACAGTTTATGATTTTCATTAATATTTAAAAGAATATAAAAAAAAATTGAAAAATCTAGATACCTAAACCTCTTCTATACGATATTTAAGTTAACTATCTAAATCCTGAATACAAAAGAAAATCTGAATATTATTTAAGTTGCTCTTGCTATTATTTTTGTTTTGTAAAGTGTTTCATTTACACCACTGTTTCATAAATATATTATACAAAAATGACTCTATGAAAACTGAATTGAAAACAAAGAAAAGTTATTGGTTAATTAATTTAAAAAAAAAACTAATGTCTTCAAAAAAAAAACTGCAATAATCGATTTATAATTATTCTCAAATGTAGGTAAAAATATTTCCATTAACATGATTCTATCGTAATTTAAAATCTAATTATACTGCCTTTGAAACAAAAAATGAAATAAAAGAAAGTTTGTTGATTTATACGACGTCGAAAGAAAGTGGGAACCTTGTTCAAGTTTCCCAAAAAAAATTGAGGTAGGAAGTTCAATCACCTCCCCTCCTTCGCGAAAAGAAAGAATATTGCGATTAATATTCTTTGAGCCTATAAAAGTTACTTTAGTCAGCAAACGTTTAAATTCAGAACTGAAATTCTGTTGGATTTATATAACGGCTGCTTAACTCTGCTATGGAACCCATGCCAGTTAAGGAAGACGCAAACAAAGGCCTCAAATCCAAAAAAAAAATGTTCTTTTACCCGACAGACTACTGGTGTCAGTAGTATGCTTCTTTAACACAAACAAAAAAAAACTTTTAACAAAAATCATTTGTTAACACAAAAAAATCTATAATGATATTTATCGGATAATCTCTCATGTAAGAGATTTAGAACTCAATCCGACTCACGATCTTCAAGAAACCATATCAAAGACTAAAAGTCTGTTTTAAAAGAAACTAATTTCCCTAAACCAAGAATGAGAACCTCTACGAACGACACCAAAAGATTGGAGGTTCGGAGTATATTAAAATTTCAAAAAGTTTATACAAAAACGTTATAAATATAAAAATATAATATAATAAATATGTTTTAATATAGTTTTATGGAAATGAAATTTAATATAGGAGTAAATATAAATAAAGGTTCGGCGTTGAAGAAGTGCACTTCGTCGCAGGACGACCTGACAAATACTAAAAGAGATATTTTCACAGTGTTATCTTTAAATTCAAAAAAAATATTTTTATCATTCTCATCTGTTATAGGTTATCAGCCACTAATGTCTCAGATACTTAGTTCAATGTATTTCCATCGTATATTTCTTAACGATTTAGATCCAAAAAAAAATAATGTAGGATAGATCACTGAACCAACGTAAAATTAAACTTTTCTTTTATCTGATCCTGTTACTGAGACTGCATAATTATATCTGGACAAAAGTAGGTACACCAAAATTGCATACACACACGTAAGTATAATTTCTATTGTATTTGAAATCTTGGACTTGAATTTTATTAGACAATACGTTTTTATATTGCGGTTTTCTTTCACAAGTTGAAAGACGAATTCTTTTTAATTTTTGTTAGGGAATTTACAAAATATCCAATTGGTTCGATATTTTATTCAACATACTAGTTATGTTTTTCTTTTCTTTCTTTGTGAAAAGCATCACGTGAATATTACTAGTTCATTCATAGAAAACAAATAAAAATGATACCAAAGTATTTTATATTAAGTATAGAGACGACGTAGGTTGTCTCCCAGTTGATAGTTAATTAACACTATTCTCTTGAGCAAGGATAAAAATTTTACAATTCGTTTTGATTGACAAGTGCACATAGATTTTTTTTTTTTATAGAGTTTTACTCTCTTTTTCTTTGGGAATCTTATAAATGATTTATTTTATACCAGAAAATTATAGGGATTATAAATAAATAATCATACCCGTCATCCTTTTTACATATCTGTTTGTACAAAGATGGTACTTAAATTTTTGTTGAGTCCCACGTAGTAAATCTTTGGCAGCCGCATACCAGCAATTTCCCACGTTGGTTGATTTTCGTTGACTCGTTCTTGTCCAAAAATTTCTTCCATGTGTGGATAGTTTCTGACGATTTTAACTTGATGTATATGCAAATTTATGAGTCGCGTTGCATAAAAAAACCAGGCAGGCTAATAGTTGATGTGTGGCAGAATTTCCGTTTCGAGTGGTGGGTTGGTGGAGTGGACACTTTTTCGTGGCAAATGTCCCACTCTCAAATTGCGTCACCACTCTCATCTGCTACCACACTTTTTCCACAGTCTGCCTGTATGAAAAGAAAGACTTTAGTATATTGAAAAAAAAATGAGAGATTTAGGTAATTTTACCTAGGATAAGATTTATATATTTTGTCAATTCAATAAAAACATTTTTCGTAGGTAAAGAGTATATTAAAATTTCCATACCCAAAACGTAAAAAAATTTTGTCTGAATTACCTATTCTTGCGTTTAACTCTTGTATCTACCTGAAGAATAATATTTGGTGTTAATGGCGTTTTTCTTTTTTTTTCTTTATTTTGCGTATATATATATATGCACAGACCATGCTCCTTTTGGAGTACAGTCGTCTCTGACGCTTATGTATTTTCATACAAAAAAAATATTTTTATTACCTGGCTTATTCTTCCCGAAAATTCCCTGTAGATCTACTAATTGGATTTTATCGTAATGCAATTGATTCCAAGAGCGAATCTGTCCGTACTTTCTTCTTCTTCGGAGGACGAGTTTTTTCTTGTAGCGCTTTTCTTAGAATTTGCTTGGGTTATCTTTTTGGTTTTCGTTTTGATAACTCTCAATGCAAATATTTCTTTGTGGCACCACGTTAATTTTTGGACTACGCCCCTGTTTGTTACTAACTCTGAATTGATTGAAAAAAATAGGGATTTTATTGAAACGTGATAAAAAAATTCTGCAATAACTTGCTATTGAAAGTTACTGCTTTTGGTTTGGTTTTCTATGCATTAATATGATGGGAATCTACTATTTGGTTACTTTTAGTTGGTTTCGATGAAAATTTTCTTACCTTGGCAATCGCTTGCTCCTTTTTCTTTCAGCTGCTTTTTCTTTAATCTCTTTGCCGTTTTGCAATCTTAGTATTTTTCATGAGTTTCACCATTTATATAGACTTTACCACTTTTTCTACTTATTTTTAACTCTTTATATTTAAACTTTATCTTACCAGAGATGGATAAAAAAGATTTTTATAAAATTTTATTTCTACCACGACAGCTCGGTTTCTAGTTGGTCGAATTTCTGCTAATTTGTTTCCTTACGAAACTTTTTTTATCTCGTTAAGAGTGAACTTGGTCGTAGATAAATTCGAACTCTTTTAACTAACACTGCCATCTAGTATCTGAATACTTTACTTTACAGATTCGGGTCTGTTCACACTAAGGACTGTGAGGTGTGCTCAAATCTTTTTATGATAGATATATTTTTCTCTTTTCTAAACATTGGTGAGTATTTTCTCAAAGTTATTAATGTTAATCAATATTTTCATTAAATCGAAAGCATTTCCTTTCTTAACCAGCCAAACTTTAGTAAACAATTTATTTGCCTTAACTTTTGCTACTGGTCTTTTTAGTTCGTTTACAATGACTTGTAAGTATGTACATTCTGAAACTTTTGGCATAAATTAATTCTCGATGATTACGTATATGTTTAAGATACATTTGTGTTGTGAGGAGATTCTTGAAAACACCTCCGTAAACTGAGCTATTTTTCCGAGTTTTAGTTACCAATTCGTATGAAATTTTTATGGGCACTAAAATTTTAGTAGATTAACTTTATCGGAAAGTTCATCTCCTTCGGAGTGCATTACCAATATAGTTAGATCGAAGTTTCTCGGTATGAAAGTCAGCTGGTACTCCTTTGACCAACACAAAAAAAATAACACTAAATAGTTTCGCTCATTATTTCTATTTACGATTCCGTTGGAATGTAATTACTATTTCTTTGTACATTTAAACTTAGGTTACCGGTTTTTTTTTTTTCTTAGTATCATCCTACCTTCTCGCTTGTAGTTTCACTATTTGCTACTGTTAATTATTTTATTCGATACTTATTCTGATTAGAGAATATGGTTTTTTGGTTTTTTCGTTTTCGTCTGTCTAACTAGTATTCTATAACCTTAACTACCTCTGTTTGTTTGTTTTCGCAAATCATAACTTTTGTTTAACTATACTCTCTTATTATTTTAATAAACTCTTTACTTATTTACATACAAATCTTACCGTGTCCTTGGGGACTACTCAATTTTTAATTCACTGTTGCGAAATATTTTCCTTTTCTGTATATTGCTTTCTTCGGGTTTGCCATCTCGTTACTTTGTGAGTATAGAAGTTCTTCTATTTACCACAATGATTTCGTGTGCTTCGAGACATGTCGCTTATTTTTGGTCTACACTCGGTTACTCATCTTTGGCATTACTCTTTGTTCTATGGGTCGCACCTCGCTTATAGGTGGATGTAGTATTTTTATTTCAGGTTTGTGTATCCCGTAGAGATATAGTGGATGTACTTGAATGGTTCACGTATTCACTATCTTCCACAAGAATTGTCTCGACTTAATCAAATATTATTCGGTCACCTTTTTAAGTCGGTAACGCAGATTCGGAGTTCGATGTGTAAAGCGATAAAAAAAATTTTTTAAATTGGTCGGGTGTAGAATTGGAATAAATGTATTAACGATGTTACCTGTATGTTATCTACTGTCGAGGTAGATTTGATGAATTTTCCTACACATGTTTCGTTAAATTATATCACAATATACATATATATATGAAAGTCTTTCGTTACTATATATTTTGAAGTCCAGCTTTGTGAAATATGACAGGTATTAGTCGAAAGTCTAAGGCCAGTTCAAGAACTGGAACGCACAAAATTAAATCATTCGAAAATATAAGAAAACAACAAAATCGACCTATAGCGCCGCTCTTAAAATGCTTAAGAAAGAAATTGAACAAATATAGTGAAGTCCCTCTCCACAAGAGAGACCGTGAGGCAAATAAGACTTAACCGATTTTCGACTTCTTTTTTTCCACTACCCAACCGACTGCCTTAGTTTCAACAATGATGATTAGTGGAAAACGTGTTTGATAAATAAAGTGAAGTTGGTCCCAGTTTTACCATAAAAGTTTGAATTTTGACATTTTACTAAAAAAAAACATTTACTTTTATAAGATGGTGTTTAAGTTGAAGGATTACATTTTATGTTTATCGAATACCAACTCATATTTGAACATTTCTTTTAAATAAATAAAAAAAAAAAAAACAATTTCAACAACAAATCATTATTTTATAAAAAAAAAATATTCTTATTTCAAAATTCCTAGTGCGACAAAAAAGATCCACAGCTTCGTGGGCGGGACGTACTAATGCTCCGTTTTGTTCAAGATTGTTCTAGAAAACGTTCGAAAAAATTTAAGATCATCCACTTGGAGCACAAAGGATCTCAATAAACCAATCTATACACCATAAATTGCAACGTTAGCTTCCAATTAGTCAAACTTTTAAAACACCAAAAACGGTCAGCGATCATCATTCAAAAAGCAACAACGGAAATCATAGAAAAAGATAAGAAATGTTCAAAACAGTTTTCAATGTTGGGCAATAGAATGATCTCATTTAACATTTGTTTCACATTCAGGAATGATTATTCGGAATAAAAATTCTGTGTGTGTGTAAACAATATTATGCACATGTATAACCCAGGATCCGGCCCTGGGATTTTAAGTTCTGGAGGACCTGGACCAACAAAGAAGTGGAGGTCCCCATTTCCTGGCTATTAATTACTTTTCAAATAATTACGAACAAAATAGAAACATCGGAATTTCGCGAGCAATTAATGTCTCGGTCAATTAAATTTTGAGCGAAAAGAGAGTTGAGATTAGTCGAGACTTGAACCGGTTATCTACCATTTTACCGTGTTGCTGCGTATCTACCACAAAACGGAAAGAAGGACGTAAGATTTCGTTTATGATTTTACTGTGTCATTTTTGTTTGGGATTTTTCGTTTCATTTCAGCTGCGTACTAGACTTAACGTCTTACACAGCTAAACTGATTATTTTCTTCAAGTTTTATATGTGAGGTTTGTAAAGAATTTCTTAGAAAAGAAATTAAAATTTGATTAGCTTTAAAATAACGGTACTTGCCATCATATTATAAAGATGAAAAAATCCAATTTTTTTCGAAAACGATACAATTGATTTTGATCAAACATTTTGTGAGTGATTTGTTGCCAACGATGAGAGATTTATTTGGAAATTTTTTTTTCATAGAAAAAGTATATTCTTATGCAATTTTAATTTTATTTTTATATTTTAAATTTTTTTGTGGTCAGTAAGGAAATTTTCTTATATTAATTTAAATTTAATGATTTAAATTAGAAGGTAAAGCCTTCATCATTCCGGTTTTTCTTCTCGTTACTGGCTTAACAAAAATTAGAGCTTGTCAGTGTGCCCCTTTTCGGGGCATTTATATGTAGATATATTTATACAGGGTGATTGGTATAAGGTGCACCAAAAAGCTTGAGCGTGTAGGTGGGGTTAAGAAAAGAAAAAAATCGTATAGGAGGGGGGGTCTATTTCCCCCCGTTTAGGCGGGAGAGGCAATTTTCTAAAACATTGACTTAAATCAGAAAAAAAATTATTTAAAAACAACGGTGAATGATACAAAGCCTTGTTATATTTTTTTTTAAAGCCAGAAAACTACTCTTTTATTTTATTTTTAAATTAAGTTGTTAAAGTGAACAGTTTTAAAAAAATTAATTTTCAAACTCAAAATTTTGAAAAAAAAAACTAAAAAAAAATTTGTAAACTAATTTTTTTCAAAATTTTATGTAGTTAACTATTATTTTTATTTTCAAAATTCAATGCTGTTATTAATTTTTAGTCAAAAACAGAAAATCGGATGCCAAAATGTATCTAAGTTTTTGAGAAATTAAAAAAAAAAATAAAGGTAAAACTAGTAAGTAAAGTAAAAAGTTAATTCGTTTTTTTTATTATTTGATTAAAATCGGATGGTATGTAATAAAAAATAGAAAAGGGATAATTCCCTAATTAAAAATTGACCTGAGCAGGTCAAATTTGGGAAAACCAAAAAAAAAAGTGTTTTTCTTGGAAAAAAATACTTCTAGTTTTTCTTAATTTCTCAAAAACTAAGATACATTTTGGCATCCGGTTTTCTGTTTTTGACTAAAAATTAATAAGAGCATTGAATTTTGAAAATAAAAATAATAGTTAATTACATAAAATTTTGAAAAAAATTAGTTTAAAATTATTTTTTTAGATTTTTTTTTCAAAATTTTGAGTTTGAAAATAATTTTTTTTTTAAAACTGTTCACTTAAACAACTTAATTTAAAAATTAAATAAAAGAGTAGTTTTCTGGCTTTCCAAAAAAATATAACAAGGCTTTGTATCATTCACCGTTGTTTTTAAATAATTTTTTTTCTGATTTAAGTCAATGTCTTAGAAAATTGCCCCTTCTGCCTAAACGGGGGGAAATAGACCCCCCTCCTATACGATTTTTTTCTTGTCTTAACCCCACCTACACGCTCAAGCTTTTTGGTGCACCTTATACCAATCACCCTGTATAGGTAGAGACGCCCTGAAGCGCTCTTCAGATGTTGTTTCAGTAAAAAACTCATGTTAATTTACTACACTTTGAATTTCAAAACTTAATTATTTAGCAAAGATTTCTTAATACAATTAATAAGTTACAGAAAATCTAACAATTAAAATCACCAACACTCTAATTCCCTCTAGATTTCATAAAATTCCAACCAGAATACAATAATTCGAACTTTATTTTACCAAATGACCTCCTTAATTCCGTACTCAATTAAAATACTTTACAATTTCTCAAATCACATATATCTCTTTTCTGCAAATGTGTCCCAAATGTCAAAAGTTAAACAACGCACCACAACCAAAGCAATTTGTCAGAAAAACTTATTTTAATTAAATACTCTGAAACACTTTTACGTTTGCCATCAAATTCTATAATGTTCTGAACATGTTTCCATAGCATTGTCCAACATGGGACGACTGATATTTTTAGTTGATTTGACCCCCTTAACATGCAATCCGTCTCTTTAATCAAATCAAAAAAAAAAAAAAAAAAAGAACATAGCAGAACTTTGTTCATTTGCCCGAAAATATAAGCAAACAAAAAAAAAACTCCTCAAAGCTTAGAAGAGTAGTCTTTGCATAAAATACAAGAGTTTCCAAGCATTGCTCATTCAATGGGGCATGGGAAAACCCTTCGTTCGTTCCTCTTCTTTCGTTCGTCGTAAATATCCTTTCAATAATAAAAATAAAAGTTTTAAATATTGTTCCCCGGCTGTGTGAATGTGGCTTCTAGGATTCTTACACACCCCAAACCATTCCGTCAAGAATAGTTCAAATGCTGGAGAAATGTCTTCATCTCCATCTGAATGCAATTGCGTGATTCAGATTTGGATTTCAATATCCTTATATCCTTCCCCCAAACCCGTCCTTCCTTGTTATAACTTCACAAAAGTCATTTAAAAGTTTTTTACTCTTTGTAGAAATGCCAATACTCTCAGAATGGCGCCCAACACAAAAACGGCCTTTAAGTCATTTCAAAGTTTTATTATGGACTCTGACTTTATGTCCAACTCCAAAAAACCTTATCTTGTGTCGAGAACGAGAAAGGACATCAACAATACAACAACAATCTTGCTAAAATGCACTTTGAAAAATCGAAGAAAGTTTTTTTTTTTTTTTATTATGATTGTCGAAGGAGAGTTGGAAGTTGAAAGGACTCCCGAGATCCTTATTTGAACTAAAAGTCATATTGCCCGATTTATTTGAATTAATTTCAAATAATAAAACGGAAAAAGTGGACAACCAGGCATAAGCAAGGATGGTGGCACTCAATGTATATGGAAAGATTGTCGTCGTCGTCGTCGTCGGCTTGTCTAACAATACGTCCTTTGTCCAGGACTCTCCACCCCAGGGTCATTAAATACCGATTTTGTCGTTTGATTTCAATCAATAAACAGAACTCAATGGGACAGAACTTTTAAATTAGAGAGAGGGTTGATGGCGAGGTGTTCTCCTCCTTTTTGTCCCTTCAACGAATGTTTTTTCGTCCTATATTTTGTTTATTTACAAACAAATAAAAAAAGGAGAAAATGTTTGTAGAGTATTTATATTTTGTTATTTTGAAACAAAAGGAGTTTTTGCGTATTGAAAAGTTTTTCAATTTTCTCAACGGGTGGCGATGGCGACGATCCTTCCTCCTATGCTGGGTATATTACGACCTATCGAGCGGTTGGTTACAGTTATAGAAAATATAAAAAAGAAAACACAATCAAGATTTCATAGCCCTTGCACAATAGGAAGTCGGATTGCTTTGCTATTCTAGGATAACTGTAGATGATGTTGTTAAACTTTTATACACCGCATTGTTGCAGCAGCGCTTGGAATAAAAAATTGGGGCCAGCTGTTTTGAAGAGTCAAGTCGCCTGGAGGATATCACGTGGAGGATAACATATTTGTTTTTCTTTTACCAGTTTGTTGCAGTAGTAGTTGCAGTTAAGGACAACGACGACGATGAGATGCTGCAATGGCATATATTCTAACTCTGTAATATCAGTATAACGAATAAAGCTACTAGCTGTTTGTGCTTTTGAATGTTCTTATAGAAGGATATGCAGTTTAAATTTATTTTTGGTGAAAATATTTTTGTTTGTTTTGTGTAAATTTTATTATTCATTGACGTTTACTTTGAATTTTTGATGAGAAGCTATTCATTTTTAGATGGGGTGACTGTGTAAAAGGATATGAAGGAGTTTTCACACAAGAGGAACTCCATTTTATATTCTCAAGAGGTACCTCGATTTTATTTTACAGCTGAGGAAAAGGTATCTATATACTTTATATCTTAGATATTTATATGTATATGAAAAAATACTATGGCATTGTAGACCATATTAGGCCAAGGCCAAGTAAAGAATGCGAGATTAAAGAAAATCCAACGTTAAAGTAAACTCAAAGAAAAAGGAGCTTTGAAATATTATGTTTCTTACTAGAAACATTTATATTTTATCTGAAAAGAAAAATCCAAGACAATTAAGGAATTCATAAATCTACTTCAAAGATTCAAACACAGCTCAAATGGCTCTGGTAGCCGATTCCGAAAAGCGCAACGGATCACATTGAAAGCGATATCTCAATTTCGACCATCATACAAAAATGACACAGCGAAATCATAAACGAAATTTCCCGTCCTTCTTTCCGTTTTGTGGTACGCAGCTCCACGGTAGTGGAGATTTTAACGGTATATAACCGGTTAAAATCTCCACTACTCTTTACACTCTTTTCGCACACAATTTAATTAACCGGGACATTAATTGCTCGCGAAATTTTGACGTTTCCATTTTTTGTTTTTTTTTTGTGGTTATTATTATTATAAAATTGAGTTCAGTTCTTTTTATTTGTTTTTTGTGTGTTTTGAAAAATATTTTTTTTTACAAACTCTGGATGAAAATTTGTCTAGTACCATTTCGTTTACATTTCGTCTATGTTTTTGGAGACGACGGAAAATTATCTTTCCATTTTCCATTTAAATGTCAGCTGCTTCCAGGTCGTTTCCAATCTTATATACTTCCAACTTTCCCATTACAATTTCAGAAGTTTTAAAAATATTGACAGTTGTCAGTTGATCTTCCAGATAAATATATTTTTTTTAATTTTGAGAAAAATTGTTTACAAAATTAATTTAATATTTTTTAATTGAATTGTTAAATTAGGTTTAGCATTCATCATGCTCTCTTAAAAATTCAACAATTGTTGAAAATTGTTGTATACTGTGGTAAGTTTTTTGCTCCTAAATAAAAATTATAAAATTTAATGAAGTGTTTTTGTTTGCTGCTGTTCTACCAATGTTTATAATGATTGTTATCAATTATGAATTATTTCAATAAATTTATTTAACACCTACTTATATTTTGTGAAGCTACCAGCAACCGCAACGCAAACCAATCGACAAAAATTAAATGACATTTGAAAAGTTCTTTCGCTTTCGAGGGAGAAAAAAAAAATCGCTTTTGGGAATAGAAAATCACAAATCCGCCATTGAAAGCAATCCGCCGCGCTTTTTGGAATCGTCTACCGGTCTAAATATAGTTTAGTCACTTTAGAATTTGACCTGTCACAAATTAAATACCTTTTAGTATACAAACCACTTGTAAAAAGTTTTACTTGTAGAATTATGACTTTCCGCATTTTACAATTGAGCTGATTTTAGTCTTATGCATTCAACAACGCAATTTCAAATGCTTGTTTTTGTAAGGAAATTCAATTATCTGCAACTTTCTTTAAGGAATGCTTTTTGTAAGATTATCAGTTTTACCGATATGACGATATTTTTTAAGAAAAATACGGGAAGAACATTTGTTTTTGTAATTTTTCCCCTTTGCGATGCGTTTAGTTGGGAAATGGCTGAGAGTTGAAAAAACCTGATTACAACTGTAGAAATTTAAGCCTTATGGCAACACTAACATATTGTAAATACTTGCGAATATTTCCCTTAACCAAATTCCCAAGTCCCAACTGTAAATAATCTCCCCTTAGGGTATAAGAAAAGACGAAAAGAATAAAGCAGTCTGTGTCGGATCTTTAAACGATATTTCTTCCCGGAGTTATTGAAATAAAGGTTGCTAAATTATTAAATAAAATAAATACCAGCGACTAAACAACATACATTGTAGAAAATTTGATGGGTTTTAATTTTATTTAGATTCAGAGAATTTTTCCCTACGACGCGAAGTCGACGGATCATTTGCGTGGTATAGCGTAAGCACCAAAAAGAGGAACTTAATACCCCTCCCCCTCCTCTAGCTCCCTCCTCTAGCTCCCTCCTCTAGCTCACAAGACTTTTAGGGCCAGTCTTTTCAGCTCTGGTTAAGTTTAATCATTGAGTATTTCAGCTGGTAACCATAGATATTGTCTTTTCAACAAAATCTTAACCAGAGAATCTATGGTACGTTAACCAGCTAATTTTCCGTGGTTAGTGTCATTATTCCAGTCGGTTAACAGAGATTTGGTCTTTTCAGCAAAATTTTAACCCGAGAATCTATGGTTAACAGAGATTTCGTTAACCAGTCAATTTTGATTGGTTAACCACAGAAATTCTATGGTAAGCGATTATTTTTTTCACATTTGTGTTGAATGATAAATAATATACTAGATAATAATTGATTATCACTTCTAACGTATAGAATAAAATTAAAGAAAATGATGATCTACCATCTTAATAAATTCCACCCCTTTATTTTATGTATATTTTTTGTTTTTCTTTGTTCGTAAATGAATCAATTCAGCTTATCCATGTGCTTCGAAACGAGACAGGCTGTTATCGATCTCTTTCTCTCGCATTCAAGAAAGTATAAACAAACTTAACCATAGATTCCGTTTCACAACTGGACCACTGGAAAACTGGAATTATCTTTGGTTTGTTAACCAAAGTATATAAAATAATGAAAACAAGAACTGTTGTTAACCGAGCTTCAAAACAACTGGTTAGGAAATGTCTATGGTGACCAAAACAGAGATTTAACCAGAGCTGAAAAGATTGGCCCTTAGTATGTTGGATAAGCAGCCTGAACAATATTCCGAAGAAAAAGACTAGGTCCCTGCTCACGCACTTTACAATTTGTTTGGGTTTTTGCAATAACTTTTGCACCTTTTTATTGGCTGGACTATATGTATATGCAGGTATAAAAAAAATAAATTTGAAAATTAATTTCTTACAACACAGAGTTTTCCGAGAAAATCTTGGTATGCCATTAATTTTGATGTATTACAATATATTTTACAATTTTTTTTTACCAAAATCGTAGGTAGGTATTTAAAAAAAATCTTTTTTTAACGATGTTTTTAAAACATTTTTTGCAAACTGACAATTTCCATGTGTAAATAAAATTCTATAAAAATTCATCAACTGCGTTTTCAAAATATAATTGAATTTACACAATAAAAACTCTTAAATTAATAAATTTTAAATAAAAGTTATAGAAAAATAAGTTAGGCTCTTAGGTATTTTTAGATATCAAATTTGGTTAAGTTACGTTTTAGCCGTTAGCGAGAAAGTCAAAATTTAAAAAAAATTTACAAAATACCGTTTATGATTCAAAAAATAATAAAGAATAATAGCCAATTAAAAATTATAAAAGAAAGGCATTTTGGCCAGGTCAAAATGAATTTAATATTTTTTTTATACATTAAAAATACGATAACAAAATCATATATAAATTGTTTTTAAAAAAGTTAGAACTACTTTTAAAGAAAATTCGAACGAAAATCAAAGTATACAAAAAATTTTGTTGCCTAAATGCAAGTTTACATAAACAAATTATTCCAAAATCGTTATAGGGCAGTTTTTAAATAAATCGATGTTTACTTTATAATTTTTAAAACTTTTTAAGAATTTGAAAAACACCAATTTAAAGCAAAAAATAGTTTATGCAGAAAAAATAAATTTTTTTTAGGAAATCCATTTTTTATATATTGAATTTACAAAAAAGCAAATTTGCAAAATTTTGGTATCGAAATTTTATAAGATCATCTAGCTCAAGAAAAAAATAACGGTTCTATAGGAGGTACCGATAATAGGCTTGAAAACGTTTTTTTTTTTGCATCAATGCAAAATGAAATCGGATAAGAACCATCTCTATTTTTTTTTAAGAAAATCGTTGAAGCCGTTTTCGAGAACATTAAGTTTTTCCAAAACCGTTATATGGCAGGTATACCGTTATTTTTTGAGCTAAAAAAAATTTCAATTTCTCCTTTAAGAAATGGTCTACAAACCTTACATACTAAATTTGAAGTAAATAGGTACAGTCGTTAAGGCTGTAAGTGCTGATACACACGGACTGACATACAGCAATGCAAACAGACAGATAGACAAAATTTCCAGACCCTTTTTTCTCGACTTCGCTATCATCGTAATGTCATATTTTATTGTTATCTCAAATATTTTTTTTGCACGAATGCATAACTATGCCTTATACATAGTACCTATAATCGCAAGTAAAAATGAGTGAAATTAATTAATTTTTCAAAAATTGTTGACTAAAACAACTTAATTTAAACGGACTATAAAAGAATACATTTCTGACTTTCCAAAAAAGTACAGCATGGCATCGTAGTTTGAACCGTTGTTTATAAATCATTTATTTTCCGTAATAAGTCAGTTTATTTATTTATTATTTTCCGTAATAAGTCAGTCAACTCAACCAACTCGCATGTGAATCACAATATAAAAATAGACCGTTCATCTACTGTTTCAGATCACCAATTAAAATGTTTACTGTTTCAGATCACCAATACTGTTTCAGATCACCAATTAAAATGGCATCCGAAGATCTGTGAGAAGAGTGACGATGCTTGATGGACAAAGCCATATGATAGGCTGTTCTACTTTCTATCTCAGTTGATTGAAAGAAACATAATAATATGAGAAAAGAAAACTTAGCAGAAAGTGATGTAAAGGCCAGTCTTTGTAACTGTTAATTTTACCGTGACACCATTTTTCTTTTGTTAACAATAATTACCTAACAATTTTACTCTTAAGATCTCTTAATAAGTGAAAAATATGAAATAGCTTCATTGTTATTGCTATTCATATAAACCAAAAAAATAATGGTAATCTCCATTGTTATAGTGGTCAAGAATAACCTTTAATTTCCCACTCTTAATATTTTTCTGAGACACACGTACCGCATATTAATTTTTTTTTTTTTTACACTATCAGATCTTATTCAAATGGAGCTTAAAGCAAGCATCGGCATTTAATAATTAAAATAATTGAAGTTTATATTTCGCTTGACTTGACTAACCCCAAAGATAAACATTATTAAATTTGATTCCTATAATTTTCCGCTTCAAAAATATCTCCATACCCCCCACTCACTCAGTTAATGCATCCATTCAGTTAAATGTATTTGTTCGATTGCTTCTTCGAAGTTCACAATTAATTATGGCTTTCCAAAAGTATTCCCCATCTACATGACCTTTTGTCGGCCCTCACTAAGCTTACATTTGTAAATAAGTATACGTACCTTTCAAAGAAAAAAAAAAAAAAAAAAACTCCACGCAAAACTGTTTGCCCATCAAAAGATGAAAAGTGCTCCTTTCTGATCCTTATTATAGGGCAAAAAAAAAACTTACCTATCTAAATGTTTGATTTTCCGGTCCATTGGAAAATAGCTTGCATCGTAAGAAAAAAATTCTTCACCGCGGCACAAGCGAAATACTTTCAGTCATCGACATCCTTCTCCAAATAATGATGAGCTCAATGAAAAGGAAGTCAGGCTTTCTTAGTTAATATACATTTTCCTTATAGGTTTATGTATGTTTGTGTATAGATACCTTTGATAGAAAGTAAAGGAACATTTTGTTCAATATTATTTTTCCTCATGAAAAAAAAAATCGAACAAAACCCCAAAAATAACTGACGAAGGCAAGAAAAAGTTTTCAGCCAAGAATACACACACAAAGAAAAAAAAATGGACTCTGAAGGACCTTTTCTTCCCACACGAATTCAAAGATGCTGAGAAGAGAGAATGAAATGGTATATGGAGGTTAGGATCGTCATTTGTGAAAGGACGAGGAAAATTAAATTTCATTCGACTATAAATTGATTAAAGTTTTTTTCCACATTATTTCGTCCTTTTTTTTTCTCTCCTTACGTCTGGTAAGTATTTGCATTTCTCTTCTCTCTTAAGTTTGCTTTTCCGATTTCTTTTTTTTTTTATGTTATATGAATTCTGCTTATAGAAAAGGACTCTTCCTGTGTGTAATGGCCATGGGTTCTATTCTCATATCAATTTTGGACCAGAAAATTTACTCAGACCAATTTGTACGAAAAAGTTCGGTTCCATTGTGGCAGATTCTGGTGTGCTCTGGCTAAGATGGTATGCCACAATGAAGATTCACATTTATCCATCCATCTAGCGATGATGATGGTGATGATGATGGGGCAGAGATATTCATGTACCGTGGTCGAATGCAGTGGTGTCTGTTATTTTTTTTTTATCAGAAATACTTGTAAGGACATCAATTTATAACGTCTCCGTCGTCGCTGATGGTGGATGGATTATTCCATTACTCCATGTGCTGTCAAATGTCCTCTTCCTGGTAAGTACAGATCGAGTTAAGCGTAAAATTAAAAAAGTTTTTTCCATCTTCCTACTTTGGATACCTATAGGTATAGGGACATACGAAACATATTTTTTTTGTACATACATAAGTATTAGATCAAGTCTTTTGGGTACCAAAGGATTCAAAACGAAGACTGAGGAAGTCGAATACGGATATTGGTTATAGTTAACCATGTTCAATGTGTCTTTTGAGAATTGCGTGATTAAAAATGACGGCATTTTCTGGAAAGTTTTTATTTATGTAATGGTAAATGGACAGACAGACAGACATATAGGGTGTGATGTGAGTCTTAACTTTAAACAGGAAGTTGGAATGGAAAATGGTAGCGTGTTGTGGTGTTTTGGTAGTGACATGTGCCACCTTTATTATTTGTGTTGTTGGGTAAAAAAAATTTAAAAAAATAAATAGTAAATGAGAGTGTTTACTCATTTTTGTTGCGTGATGTGTTTTTTCACAGTATTATAAAGTCAGAAAATAAAAAGTGGTTAGGAGCACGGAACTGTTAATTTTGTAGGAATCTTTAATTACATAGGTACCATGGTTCACGGCCTACGGGTTAATTGAAAAATGAATTTAAAATTGATTTTCAGACAAAATCAAGTCGCTTTTTGACTTGACATTACGGTTAGTGGTCCCCAAGGTTCATATATCGCCATAGTCTTGATGTTTCTCACTATACACAATGCTGTTACTCGGTCAGCACAGGTTTAAGTTATCATTTGACATATTGTATGGTCTCTCGTCTCTCATCGTTGTGTTTTCTTCTCGCAGGTTATGTCCCTCTGAGATATACTTACGCAAAGAGAATCTTTTGCACCAACCAGATAATGGTCCGAATCGATGTTGGCTCCGCTGAAATTACGGACATACATTTTGCTATAGAGGAATGTAGTTCGACAATTGCTGGGTGATCGATTTGGTTGCAGGTGCAAACATAGCCGACCGCCATATCAATTTGTGGATGTCAAGATGTGGGAATATATCGTGCTATATATACTATACACCAAATTTTACCCAACACAAAAATGACTATAGTCTAAGTCCGTATTATAGGTATTTCCAATAGTTGTACCAAAGATGTCTTCTTTCCCAATCTATGGCGTTAAAAACAGCTGCCTGGTGTCTTCAAAGATAGTTCATCAATGCAGAGCAGAGCTCTCAGGTTTCAGTGATAGTATAAAAATTTCTCTAGTATGGGTCCCAGGCCATAGCGACATCCAAGGCAATGAGCGAGCAGATGATCTTGCTAGGCAAGGATCAGCCCTTCTCGTCTCTCAGGCGGAATCAGTAGATCTTCCACTGGGCTTCGTGAAGGGCAGAATATATGACCATTTTCTTTTAGAATCAACAAAGAGGTTTCAAGGTTTGGCAACCTGTAAAATAACTAGAAAGATATGGCCAACCTGTGACAAAAACAGATCGAATGATTTAATAAAACGAAACAGAAAAGACACGGCCAGGGTCGTTGCATCGTCACTGGCCATTGGCCAATAGGCGAACACGCAGCTAAACCGCGCATACCTTTCAACAGCTACTGCCGTAGTTGTAGAAATCCGCTGGAGAAGGAAACTACTGAGCATTTCCTCTGCCACTGTCCGGTCCTGGCTAGGTCTCGCCTACAGGCATTTGGAAGCCTGTTTCTCGAAAACCTAAACGTGCTGTCGAACAAAAGGATAAATGATCTTACCGCTTTTCTTAACAGCACCAGTTGGCTCTAACAAACCAAGCAATATCTATATTTCAACTTTCACCTGTGAAGTTTTTGGAACTTCCCTTTAGGACTTGCTATTCGGACTAGCACTTACTCTATTTTTGGCAATAGCATCAGAGCACTGATTAATACCTGGTAGGTATAAACTGTCTTTGAACGGGCTTAGCCTCATATAGATCTAGTGTAAAGTTATTGGGCAGGCTCGCAGTCCAGATGGAACCACCAAGCACACAGTGTGAGCTAATTTCTTCCTTTGGGACTGCGGACACAGACCAAAAACTGGTCCCCTTAGCTCTTCAAAGCACCATTTCAACTTTCACCTTTTAAGTTTCTGGAACTTACCTTTAGGACTAGCTTTTCGGACTAGCACTTGCTCTATCTTGCGGCGAAAGCATCAAAACACGGATTTACACCTGGCAGGTGTACCGCCTTTGAACGGGACTAGCCTCATATAGATCTAGTGTAAAGTTATTTGGTTGACTCTCAGTCCAAATGGAACCACCCAGCACACAGTGTGAGCTAGGTTCTTCCCTTGTGACTGCGGGCACAGACCAAAAACTGATCCCCTTAGCTTAACAGTCACTACCACTATATCACAAAAAATTAGGTCAAACGAGTTATGGTATCAAAACGGCACTTTTCCGCACTAATTGGGTTTATTCGGAACAGTTGTTCTGCTAAACCGCCATCTGTCCTATGGCGTAAAAATGTCATAACTCATAACTTTTGCCGAGGAAATCATAAAATATTTTCTTTGTATCGTTGTTCTTTTCTTCTGTAGGAAGGTAAAAGTTGTGGATGCCGATTGTTATCACTTTTTCATTGTCCTAACGAAAGTGTAACACTTTTGGCTCAAGAAGAACTCAGACAGCAAATCCACATCAATAAGCATTTTTTCTCGTTTTCGGTGGAAGCTTCCGTGACAAAAATTACAGTTTTCTGTTTTCCTCACGCTTGAATCGTGAGGAAATGGAAGTGCTGTTATATGGGAGCGGTTCGGAAGCCCGTTTTTTAAAATCCCGTTCTTTATAATCGCGCAAAAAAAAATTTAAAATCCCGATTCTAAAGTACCGTTTTTTTTAAATCCTGCTTTTAATAATCCTGTTTAAACAGAATTCCGTTTCTCGTTAGCCCGCTTTTTAAAATCCCGTTTAATCCCGCTTAGCCCGTTTCGTATTTTGATAAATTTACTGAATGTTGTAAACATAAATATTACCTAGCTGTTCCCCAATTTGAAAAGCTGGGCTGAGCAATAAAGTTGTTTGTGGTTTGTGTGAAATTTTTTTTATTAATATAAACTTCAACAGATAACGACTAACTGTTTTTCTAGTTGCATTTTCAGCAAAAACTGGTTGGTTAAGCAAGAGAAATATTTAGTGTTTGATAAAGCGGCAAACGTAAGTATACATGTGCAAGATTTTTCAAGTAAGCGCAATGAGTCGAATAACTGAAGTTAAATCAAACAAAGGTTGCAGAAAATTAATTGCTGACGGCTACGAATACCATTTTGAAAGAAAAGCTGTTGAACTTTTTCGATGGAGCTCTTCACAAAGGAAAATTAATTCCTGCAAAGGAAGAGTCACTACATTATGTCACCCCATCATCATCACTCATCAGCATTGGGCTGTAAAATAAACTCAATCCCGCTTTTGGAATCAACACAAAGTGTTTTATTTTAAAAATCGGTCTTATAAAAACGGGAATTTAATAAACGGGATGGTAAAAAACGGGATTTTAAAAGCGGGATTTTATAAAAACGGGATTTTTAAAAACAGTATTTAAAAAAACGGGATTTTAAAGACAGGATTTTAAAAAACAGGATTCTGAAAAACGGGCTCCCGAACCCAACCCCTGTTATATGAACTTTAGGGCCGGGGAGAGTATTAAAAAGATGCTCCATTATACGAAGTCCGTTTAGTGTGCGAATGTTCTGCGTACGCGCTATTAATTCATTGTCCGCTCTGCATTGGGTGATTCTACCGCCTAATTCCTGTTTTTTCTTAATCACGTCTTCTTTTTTTTTTTTTTTTACAATGAGTTTTTCCTTCTACGGTCGGCTTCTGAGACCGGCCTGATCGTTTGAGCTTGTTCACATCAAATACATGGTATCCTGCAGTGCAACCAGGCTTAAAGAAGCAAGCTGTTGGGCAGAAAGACCATGGTCATGGACAAATTTTTAAACTGTTGCCAATAAATCTTCGCTCAGTCCATATTCACTACCAATACCCTTGTCTTGACTTTGATAAAAGTTTCAATGTGCTTTTTCCTACCAGAGACGAATGGAAAAACGATACGGTAACAAATGAATATGACACCACAATTTTCACTGACGGCTCAAAGATGGTTGACGGAGTTGGGGCGGGTCTTTACTCCGACAAACTTAAAATTAGTCAATCGTTCCGCCTGCCCGACGCTGCCAGCATATTTCAAGCTGAAGTGCTTATTAAGGAAGCCTGTAGAATACTCAAACAAAAAACAATATCTAACCATAATATTCACAATGTAGCCATTTGTATAGATAGCCAAGCTACAATTAAAGCAATTAATAGCTGCCTGGTGTCTTCAAAGATAGTTCATCAATGCAGAGCAGAGCTCTCAGGTTTTAGTGATAGTATAAAAATTTCTCTCGTATGGGTCCCAGGCCATAGCGACATCCAAGGCAATGAGCGAGCAGATGATCTTGCTAGGCGAGGATCAGCCCTTTTCGTCTCTCAGGCGGAATCAGTAGATCTTCCACTGGGCTTCGTGAAGGGCAGAATATATGACCATTTCCTTTCAGAATCAACAAAGAGGTGGCAATGTTTGGAAACCTGTAAAATAACTAGAAAGATATGGCCAAACTATGAAAAAAAACAGATCGAATGGTTTAATAAAACAAAACAGAATAGACACGCTCAGAGTCGTTGCAATCGTCACTAACCATTGGCCAATAGGCGAACATGCAGCTATTGAGCATTTCCTCTGCCACTGTCCGGCTCTGGCTAGGTCTCGCCTCCAGGCATTTGGTAGCCTGTTTCTCGACAACCTAAACGTGCTCTCGAACAAAAGGATAAATGATTTTACCGCTTTTCTCAACAGCACCAGTTGGCTCTTACAAACCAAGCAATACCTCTATTTCAACTTTCACCTTGGAAGTTTTTGAACTTCCGTTTAGGACTGGCTATTCGGACTAGCACTTACTCTATCTTTGGCAATAGCATCAGAGCACTGATTAATACCTGGTAGGTATAACTGTCTTTGAACGGGCTTAGCCTCATGTAGATCTAGTGTAAAGTTATTGGGCAGGCTCTCAGTCCAGATGGAACCACCAAGCACACAGTGTGAGCTAATTTCTTCCTTTGGGACTGCGGGCACAGACCAAAAACTGGTCCCCTTAGCTTTTCAAAGCACTCACTCACTTTCCATTTCAACTTTCACCTTTTAAGTTTCTGGAACTTACCTTTAGGACTAGTTTTTAGGACTAGCACTTACTCTATTTTGTGGCGAAAGCATCAAAACACGGATTTACACCTGGCAGGTGTACCTTACCTTTGAACGGGCCTATAGCCTCATAAAGATCTAGTGTAAAGTTAATTGGTCGACTCTCAGTCCAAATGGAACCACCCAGCACACAGTGTGAGCTGGGTGGTTCTTCCCTTGTGACTGCGGGCACAGACCAAAAACTGATCCCCTTAGCTTAACAGTCACTACCACTATATCACAAAAAATTAGGTCAAACGAGTTATGGTATCAAAACGGCGCTTTTCCGCGCTAATTGGGTTTCTTCGGAACAGTTGTTCTGCGAAACCGCCATCTTACCTACCTACCTGAGCTTGTTCTTCGGATTTGATTATTTTCGTTTTTCTCTAGTTCCTGCGAAAATAATTTGGTAAAACTGATTTTGTTCACCTTTCAGCTATCTAGCACCGACCACTTGAAGGTGAGGATGCGATTTCGTGCCGCCCTCATTGACATCACTTAAGATAAAAGAAATGTCGCTTAACTGTTAATTGAGCTTGGAATCACTTTTTTGAATTGGCAATTTTATTTTGAAAACTAAGAAGTCCTAAAAAATAATGCTCTAAAATTATCAATTAGCAAATAAATTATATATTCATCAAACTTATACTCCTTAAACTCAAAAGCTCTGATGACACACTCTGTGTTCGAGAATGAGGAAGTAACCCATCAAGAAAACTTATTTTTATAATCATTTTATATAATTAATATAGAAGATTAGTTCTATATTTATAACTGAACTTCTAAATTTTAATGTTGAACAAAGAGGTCCCACAAGGTTCAATACTGGGACCGCTATCGTTCTTCATGTTTGCTTGACAAACACTCGTAGATTTATACGCTGTCAGTTCTGATACAGAAAAACTGTCCTCTAGATTTGGTTGAAAATTATGCAATTAATATTTCAAGAAACTAATTTTATCAGGACCTACCACAGACCTCCTTACTTACAGATAAACTAATTAAAGTACATAAGTTATTCTATAGTTTCAACTTAAATATATCTATACTACTTAATATTTCAGACTTTCATACCGAACAAATTCTAAACCCAATTAAGGTCAATCTTATTCAAATTGTTCCTTATAAATGTCATCATAACTATCAAAACTCTTTAACATGTCATCACTTAGCATTTAATGCCAACAATAATATTACGCAACAGGACACACATCGAAAGCAATTCATGTTTCCTGGCTGCAGTTACCATCATATTATGCTAAACCTTATAGCCTCAGATATGTGCATCATCATCATAACGGATGCATGCAATACAAAACAATAGAAACTACAACAACAACAGTACAACCACTTAGAACTATCCGTCCACACGTTTCATCATCAGACACTGTTGTCATCGTCGTCGTCAGCATTTCTAATCCTGATGATGGAAGTCTCTCTCTACAAAAGGACACAAAACTAATTGCTTCCTCCTCCTCCGGCCTTATTGTAAAATGCATATTATTCTTCTCTCTTATTCTTTGTCGACATCAGCATCGGCATTGGCATCTCGCCTCGCCATCATGGTCGAGGGTGTTGTGTTATCCTTGACAGAAAAGGAGCTTCCGGGACTTGGGAAAACAGTCCAAACAACAGCAATCTCCATTAGACAGTTTCGTTGATAAGTTTCTACTGCGTGCACTTAGGCTATATCGGTCACAATATCCTTTTGTTTTCTTACTGCGTATACAAAGGGCGTTTGCGGAACCGCATCTGGAATACAAAAATATTACTATAGCGACCGCTCAGCTTATATAGCTTTCTATATTCTGAATGCAGGTTATGGGAGCATTTAAGGTCGGTGAATGCCACACTAGGCCAGTGCCACCATCTAACCATATACCTCTAGTTGAACCATCGCTATACATCCAATGGCGGTGGCGACTTTGGCTGCGACTTCGTCCTCGGTCTGGCTTATCTGAATAGTTTTCCCTAGGAACACCAATTCCGAGTGACAAACACTAGAGATAGCGCATTCGTTTTACATTTAAAGGTTCTGGTCCTGGTGTGGCTTTTTCTGTCAGCTTTTTGTGTGTCAGGATTACTGAATTGTCGGAACGAGGAGTATCTGTTCTTTTGCCACACACGCATAGTTAAATTTTATCAGAAAAGAAATGGACGGTTTTGATAATGCAATATGACCATAAGTGCATTGTTTGTTTTTCGTTAGATGGTGTTTGGCACTCTTGGAGAGACCCGGATTACAATGAGGTTAGCTTGTTGTGTGTGGCTTGTGCCGAAATTGGCGGAAATTTTTGCATATGGGCTTCATACAGATAATATTATATATCTGGTATTATTATATTGGTGGATCGATAGCCATTAATATAAAGAAGGAAAAGAGACTAATTGACTTTCAAAGGTATGGATCCGATAAACTTGTACTCTACCACTCTATGCAAAAAGGAAGCACGGTTGTTTTGCTTGGTAGGTAAGGTAAAAGTTTATCTAACACAGTCTTTATATTTAATAATATTGGATATTAACAATTACGACAAAAGTTGGCTATGGACAGACTGTATGCAAACTATGACTACCAGAGACTCTATCGATCGGAACGCTCTATAATGTGGTCGAAAATATTTGTATTCCATAATGAAGAACCTTTACTACCGAAATTTCACCACAAATTTTTGCCGCTATTTGTTGCTGTCCACTTGGATAAGAAGTGGAAGGGATAGGAGGATAAGGCCAGTAGAAAACCGGGACTTAGACAGGCAGAAAATAATAGCAAACCATTCTAATTGCAAAATTTAAAATTAAACGGAATTTAAAATCAAATGTTATCTAAAGATAGAAAATAAAAAAAGGAAAAGGAAATGAAAGGTAAAAGAGTGATAGGTGTCTGAAGCAATAACGTAAAAGGAAATAGAATTTAAAATATAATTAAAAATCAAACAACTTTAACGGGTCAGAGAAGAGTACTTGACCGTGAGACGTGGCACCCTGGCGTAGCACAGCTAAGTTTGCTGGAACGGGTAGATTTTCTTCCCGAAGCAAGTCAATGGAAAACAGCCAAAAACATTTATCGTGCAAAAATTTGACATACAAATTCATATCACCACCAACGTTCAGTACCTGCTAACGGCATGCATGATCGCAACCTTCCCAACCTTGACGAATAACATTCTCGGTCAATTTTCTTGTTCCTTGTTTCCGATTGGCGCCCAACGTGAGGCACTTGTTTGTTTTTATTTAAGTTTTTATTCTTTGGGACTAATAAGATTTAGGATTTAGTTGTATTTTAAGAAACTTGAAACGCTAATATGTAATAATAAATGGTAACGGTGTTTTGTGACTATGGCTAAGTCCCACTTGCACGAAATTTTTTTGACTGTAGTAAGCACGGATTTATTCATTCGTAACGGGTGATTTTTTAAGAGGTTTAGAACTTTAAAAAAAAAAAAAACACAAAAACTTCGAAAAAATGAATGAAATATTTATTTGAATCGATAGTTTGAACCTTGCAATTTAATGTTTAAAGATAATTTCATGCAAATGTTGACCGCGGCTGCGTCTCAGGTAGCCCATCCGCTGAGTCCAATTTTGGCATACTCTTTCACACATATCGGCCGGTATCTCACGAATGAATGCATGGATGTTGGCTTCCAGTGCGTCAATCGAAGCGGGCTTGTCCCTATAGACATTAGCCTTGACATACCCCCACAAAAAATAGTCTAATGGTGTCAAATCGCACGATCTAGGCGGCCAATTGACCGGCCCGAAACGTGAAATTAACTGTTCACCAAACTCGCCTCGCAATTGCGCCATTGTTTCGCGTGCTGTGTGGCATGTGGCACCGTCTTGTTGAAACCACATATCATGCAAATCAAGAACTTCCATTTCGGGCAAAAAAAAGTTTGTTATCATCGCTCGGTAGCGTTCACCATTGACAGTAACGCTGCGATTCGCATCATCTTTGAAGAAATATGGCCCAATAATGCCGCCGGCCCATAAACCGCACCAAACAGTGGCTTTTTCGGGATGCATTGGTAGCTGTTGCAATGCTTCTGGCTGATCTTCACTCCAAATGCGGCAATTTTGCTTATTTACGTACCCATTCAACCAAAAATGAGCCTCATCGCTGAACACAATTTTTCGATAAAAAAGCATTTCGAACATTTCGAACCGAGCACGAATTTTGATAGTAAAATTCAATAATTTGCAAGCGTTGTTCATTTGTAAGACGATCCATGGTTAAATTGCAAGCCAAACTGTAGCTGTTTGACAGTGACACAAGGTACTAAACACACGTCAGCTGTCAAAACCAGTGTTGCCAAAACCAAACCAGCTAAAAAATCACCCGTTATAACCACTAATCATCGATAAAAATATGAACTCGTTGCAAAATCCTTAAAATATTTATCCACATATTTTTCTCTGGATAACTTTTACGTTTAAGATTTTATCATCCATCTATAGGGAAGATTCTTTGATAAATGAAAAAATTCTGGGGGGGGATATAAATGAAAATACGCTCCTGACTCAGTTATATATTAAAATGGTTGTTGTTTCTAAATTTTGCTTTTTACAATGGTAGAGTTTTGAAACTGTATTGATCGAAGTTTTATAAAGGGTGACCTAATTAGTGCTTTACATTTATATTCTTTTACCTCAGTCTATTTGTTATTTTAGTGATTCCTGCAGTGCATCTGATTTTTGTTTGTATATCTTGCTTGTACATAGATATAGGTTTATCCATGATCATCTGCACCTCGTTGTCTCAGTTTAATTGAACGGTATTTATCGCAGTTTCATGTATGACTCTTATGAAAGTAACATTCCCTCCACTGATAAGACAACTACTCACCGTTGATAAGTTTGGTGTAATAAGAACCGTGAGCCGTCTAAGCCCGATGTCTCCAATCTTTTTTCCAGAACTCAGAAGATATTTCATTTGGGTCTAGTTTCTTTTTGGAGTTTTTCACCGCTGCGCTGCACTGAAGATTTCAGTGACTGTATTGTCGGGAAATTCTTCCTAATTAGCTGTTGTCTGTATATTCTGGGAAACTGTTCATTTCAAAGTGCTTCGCAATACAGTCGCTAGCTGTGAAAAATTCTGTAGTCCGACAAGAGAATTTGAGCATTACTTATAAACTTTGGTGACAAAATCTCCTGAGCCTCTTTTTTTTTCTTGGAGAGCTGTTTTCACCAGCAGCCGGTGCATATATTTGTTCTAACTGCCGATACAATGCTTCCGTGTTTTCTGCTTTAAAATTACCGAACTTTTTCTTTGCTTCTTTCTTGCAACGTCTGGTAGACTACTTTAAGGCATTCTTTTTCATCTACCTGTGATATAAAAGAAGCACAAAATGTGAAAGCCGTTTTTTCCTATACAAACCTGCTTTGGCTTTATCACTAAACCATTATGTTTCTTTGTCCACTTCGTGGTAGTGTCTATTAGCAGTTCAGTATAACAGTCATTTCGCTTTCTGATGGCAATTTCGTTGCCTAGAATTCCAAATGTCGCGTACATACTTACTCTACCTACATTCATAATTTTTTTTTTCATGTTAGAGATGAATTCTTCGCCTTTCACTTTGTCCAGATTGTAGGTTAATTGATTCTTCCAGAAGGGTCTGTTGCCACCAAGAGTTGTTGGCAATCACTTCCCCCCACAGTATCAATTTGTAATCTTCCACACTTAGCTCGATAAATCTGGCTATACTAATTTGTATTCAATGAGCTTCATTTCTTCCACTGTTGTAAGCGATTAGGCGTCGGCTGTATTTGATGAACATATTTTTAAACACGATAAAACATATTATGATCGCACATTCAAAGAATGTCTTCACCTAGATAATTCCTGATGTCGTATCCCACGCCACCACCTTAAAGTCGTCGTTATAATCTTCCCGACATGTTTATACAAATCTTTACTCACAAAAAGTTCTTCCTTGGGCGATGTTATCTGCTATGCTTACACCTTATTTGGGGGTCAAGCGAATACCGACATTATTTCAGACCTTGCATCACCAAATTCAGAGAAATCGAATGGTCACTAGGACGTTGAAATAACCAAGACGCCAAGTACTAAAGTAACTCTTCCACAAGGACAATACGCAGTTCTTATTCTTACCTTGTTCTTCTAATAGAAAAAATGTAGACTTTAGTCTTTATATCCAGGAAACGGCCCTGTTTCCATAGTGTTTCACCGTTTTGTTTTTTGGACATACAACCGATCGTTCGTTGCTTCGTCTGTTCATGCTTTCACCTCGCCAGTCTCAGATTTTGACTACATAATTTGTTGCATCTTGCATTACATGTCTAAATCTGACTGGATGACTCCCGCTAGGTTTATGATCGGTATTTTGCAGAGCTGTTAAACAATGCAGTATTTTGGCACTGCATGACATATCAGTCTTTTAACTTATTTTCGGAATGCATTCCAATTCATTAAACCAGTACTTTAACTTACAAAATTAAATCCCAGTTAATTTTGAATCGTTAAGAGCATTCAAAAGACTTAAAGTAAAAAGAATTCAGTATACTTTTAAAGGCTTGAGTCCTATATGAAGTCTTTTAAAAGTTTTTTACATTTTTTTGACTGCTTCAAGTCTTTTTACTGCGTGTGAAACCAGTGGTTTTCATCATCATCATCATCATCATCGGCTCGACAACCGGGGTCCGGTCAGGCCTCCTTCAACAAGACTCTCCACCTATCCCGGTCTCGATCCGACGCCATCCAGTTGCGCACCCCAAGGCTCCGGGCGTCCTGGTCTACGCAATCTCTCCAGCGCAAGCATGGTCTACCACGCTGTCGTCTGCCATAGAATGCACCACAAAGAACTTTCCGAGCAGGTTCCTTTTCGCTCATGCGAGCTAGGTGCCCTGCCCACCGAAATCTACCGAGCCTAATTTTTGTCACGATATCTGCTTCAAGGTAGATTGCGTACAATTCATGATTGTACCGTCTCCGGAATCGTCCTTCCTCACATATGGGGCCAACAATTCTCCTTAAGACTTTTCTCTCGAATGCGGCTAAGAGGTCAGAGTGCCTTTTGCTAAGCACCCAAGTCTCGGATCCATATGTGAGTACTGTCCTGTACAGCAGTAGTTTTGAAGTTATGGTGAAATTTCTGGATTTGAAGAGCTTTGACAGACTGTAGTAGGCTCTGTTGGATTTGAGAAGCCGCCCGCGTATTTCTTCTTCTATATTGTCATCGGCTGCTACTATTGACCCAAGGTATTTAAAGGATTGCACCACTTCAAATTCGTACTCCGCTAACTTGATTGTTTGACCAACTGTTCCTCTCGCATTCGACGCCACCATGTACTTTGTTTTACCTTCACTAATGTACAGCCCCAGATTTTGTGCCGCCTGCTCGATCTGGATGAAGGAATCGTGTACAGCTTGCTCGGTTCTTCCGATGATGTCGATGTCGTCTACGTAAGCCAGTATCTGGCTGGACCTGTTGACGATGGTCCCCCTTGTTGCCGTGCCAGAGTCACGGATTGCTTTCTCCAACGCCAGGTTGAAGACCATCCCCTTGTCGGAGTCCATTAAAGATGTTGATTGGTCTGGATAGCAATCCGGCTATTTTTACTTGGCTTGTTACGTTGGTCATGGTCAACCTACATAGTCGTGTCAATTTATTTGGGATGCCGAATTCTCTCATGGCTTTGTAAAGTTCTACCCTGGCTATGCTATCATAGGCGGCCTTAAAGTCTATAAACAGGTGGTAGGTATGTTGGGATGTTAAATTCTAGACATTTTTCCATCGCCTGCCTAAGGGTAAAGATCTGATCAGTTGTTGATTTGCCTGGAATGAAACCACACTGATATTGTCCGATGATGGTTTTAGCGTATGGGGTTATCCGGTCTTGTAGGATAGAGGAGAGTATCTTATAGGCGGTACTCAACAACGTGATACTTCTATAGTTGCTGCACGTTGTGACATCTCCTTTCTTATGTATGGGGCATATTATACCTTTTCGCCAGTCTTCTGGCATTTCTTCATGCTCCCACACGTGCACTATAATATCATGAATTGCCTGGCGTAGAGCTGGCCCACCGTGTTGAAATAATTCGGCTGGTATACCATCAGCTCCCGGGGCTTTGTTTTTCTTTAGCCGGTCTATAGCCTTCTCGACCTCTTCTATGCTTGGTGACGGCAAAATGGGGTATTCGTCAGTGGAGCCTCCACTTCTGCAGTGAGTTGACCATTTAGCAATTCATTAAAATACACTTCCCATAGCTCCAGTATGTTTTGTGGATCGGTGATCAGATTTCCCTCTCCGTCCTTGCAGTATGTGCAGCGTGGTGTGTACTGCGTCATGTTTCGGACGGATTGGTAGAACTTCCGCGCCTGGTGCGGACCTCGCTCTCGGCTTTTTTCTATTTCACAGATTAAGTTCTTCTCACAGGCTGATTTTTTCTGTCTGTGAAGCCGTTTTTCTATTCTTCTGAGCTCTTGTTCTATGCATTCATCATCAAACCATTCGTTCCGATTTCTACGACTGCTGTCTTAGATGGAGTTGGCAGTACTAATGACAGTATTCTTAAGGCGTGTCCACTTCTCATCTACGCCCAGCATACTGGCTCCAGGACTTACTATCCCTAAATCAAGTGATTCTAGGGCGAGTCCTAACGCATTACCAAAGGTGTTACTGGCATTTTCATTGCGCAGGGCAGCCGTGTTGATTCGAACCTAATCGGCGGATGCAATACGTCTTCGCAAGGCAATCCGCTCTCGGAAGACCATACCAACAAGATAGTGATCCGAGTCGATATTGGCGCCTCGGTACGTTCGTACCGTCATCAAGTTCGAGTAGTGGCGACGGTCTATCAACACGTAGTCTATTTGACTCCATCAGGTGATACCCAGGTGGCTTTGTAGATGGTTTTGCCTGACGCAATTACTTGCATAATGCTCGAGGTTTTTTCGAAACTACGCTAACCTTTTCGCAATATTTCGAGGCATACCAGACTTTTGTATTTTCGTTCGAACGCCTTCTACCGCACATCGGTAGGTGATCTCTAGTCGCGCAACTAATCAAGAAATTAAAACTTGTGCTAAAGATATTTAAAAACGTCCTCCAATCGATTTGGGCGACTTCTCTTTTCTTGAGTGTTTTCTTCATTTCATAATAAAAAACCTCTCGAAATTCGAAATGTAAAATTTAACATGCATTGTATATGTACCAACCACATTACAGCACTTGAATGGTGAAGGAAAGTCAGTACGTGTGAGCAAAATACGGTGCGGGCGTGCAGCACGGAATTTTTAAAAACTTTTCGAAAACACTCAAAACGTTGAAGATTGTTTTAGTTCCCACCCACAGAACATATAACTACTCAGCTTCAAGCTTTTTGTATAGATGGCTCTTTTCTTCCATATTAACTGCCTTCATCCAACTGTTCATTTATTCACTTTTATTCCCTCAATATACCAACAATTTTATTGGATTAAATAGAACCAACATTTCAGTTAGCCAGTGCTCCAGGCTTATACTTTATAGCTCCAGAGTAAAGAAGACCAATAAATAAAAAAAAAAATATGCATTAACTCCCAGCAGTAGCGGTCGTCCTGGTCTCCTGGATGTTCCTTTTTGCCTGTGGCTTCCTGAGAATGGCAGTTACTTTTGCTAATATTCCACGAGTGTTCCCGAGTGCATATAACCGCTGCTCCAGCTGCTTCTGCTGCGCCTATTTATGGCCCGCGAAGAGAATTTTAAAATGTTTTCCTCTGGAAGTGAAATAATAAAAAAGAAATTCTCATGTATGGAATATTGTTGTGCAACCAAGTAGCTGGATGATGCCTCCCTCATCGGGCGTCGTCGTCATCGTGCAATTCCACAAAACCACACAATGCCGCTGCTGCCGGCAACATCATCCAACAAAAGGAAACGATTCCCTTTTTATCGAGTCCCAAATGTTGTGGTTATGGCCCATTTTTGGTATTGTTGTAGGCGTTGGTGGCAGAAATGGGCGCTCGCTGGGATTCTCATGCCAGTTCCTATATTACTGGAGGGAGTACCATGGCAAGAGCTATAACCGCCTCTTCTCATGCCGCAGGAGCAATTTTCCCGCTCATATGCTATATATATGTATATTAACGGTTCGTAAATTTGAATTTAATAAAACTCAAGGAATAGCGTTAAAGGAAATAATGTGAAACAATATTTCGTTCAGCCTAGTTTCGGGAATACATATACATACACATATATGTACACCCTGCTAAATATTTGGCCTACTCAGCTGGAGGGAATAGAAAGGAGAGCTGGAGGTTTGTTGGATGCTTCAGAGTGTTGTTATTGGCCCACATATGCCACATTTTGGTGTTTATTGATTAAATTTACCCGAAATAATAAAGTAGGAACACATATCAGGATGAGAGGGGTTTCTATAGGAATTGGATGTGGATGTGGATGAAGGTTTCAAAGAACGATTTGGATCATGGTTAGACATACTTTTTATTTTAGAATTTGTAGGGAGGGTGTATAATATTTTTGGTTGTGGTTTATTGAGAGAGAGTCATGCAAAAGATCGTAAACATTTTGCGGTATTTTTGATTAAATCAATTATGTATTTCACTGTTTTTAAACTTCTATGTATTTTGGTGCTTTGGAGGTTGTAAATGTTGCTTTTTGATGTTTATAGACTGATTGATGGATTTCATTGGTGGTGCCGTGAAACTTTTTGGGAATTTGTGTGGAATTTTTCATTTAATTTTTGAAGTGAAGTTTCTTTTTTGCAGATGGCGAATATCTATACTGATGCTTTTTTCGGTGGTCTCACGAGACATACAGGTTGAGATGAACTTAATTAACCACCAATCAATTGTTTTTAATAAAATTCAGGTGCCTCGCCATGTTTTAGAATGTCTATTGGGTGAACTTTTTCGTTTGTCTTTTCTGCAAATAAATATATTTGATTTAAAGTCATTTAAAGAAATTCACTCGCAAAATTCAAACTTAACTCGTTTATATGGGTGTAGGTTATTTAATTTACTGAAGAAAGAAGGAAAAAAAGATCGGTTTGCAATGGTAACTATATATGTAGGTGCGCTTAAACATTCAAAAACAAAATGGGGAACAAACTTTCTGACTGCAGACAGAAAGTATAAATCTGATAACACCGTCGACAACAGCTGACTCAAAATTTGATTTGTCAGACCATCAGTTTTGAGATAATTAGAGTTAGACTGTTTTCAAAATGGCGGCTCGAGTACAAGTTTGACTTTCCTGAAGAACGACACAAAGGCTCCTAATGACCCCCTCTTAAGAATTGTAAAAGAAAAGTGTAAAATTAAATTTTCTCCATTTCAAATTAAAAACAATTGACAGAAGGTATATAAAATATTGGGTTACGGCTACTCAAAGACTCTAAGTTGACAGAGAAATCGGCAAGGTAAAACTTTAATGGTCACAATCACAAACAAATTATTGGTCAGTACTGAAATTCTCTTAAGAACTCCTGAGAGGGTGTCTTTGTTGAAGGTCCGAAAATTATGTATGTCTGTCTGTCTGGATGTATCGACACCTACAGCATAAACTGTTGAGACGATTTTCTTCAAATTTGTGATTTTTTAGCAATTTTTTTTTGTTATAATAAACTTTTTAACCAGTACCCGCCATACAAGCGTATAACCGATAATTCCATTTTTCTGGAAAAAAAATACGTTCGTTACTTAGGACCGTTCGTTAGAACCGTAGTTGTTTATATCGATTATCTCTTAAACGGCAACACAAAATTTATAATATTACAAAACTACTGCTAAACTTAATAAATACTATAAAAACAAAGATGAAAAAAAGTGTTTTCTAAAAAATAATTTTTTTTCGAAAAACCGATAATTCTAGTAAAAAAAAAAATGATCAATTTTGATCACATTTTATGATTTTTGGGCAAATGTTGGTGCCTTTTATGGAATTTTTACTTGCGATTTTACTATAAGGCAAGTTATGCGTTCGTGCAAAAAAAAAAAATTGAGATAACAATCAAACATGACATAATACGATGATATCGAAGATTTAAAAAGTGGGTCTGGAAATTCTGTCTGTCTGTCTGTCTGTATGTCTGTCTGTATGTCAGTCTGTATGCATCAGCACCTACAGCTGAACGGCTTAACCGGTTTACTTTAAATTCGTTATGTAGGGTTTGTACACCATTCCTTAGAGGAGGAATTGAAATTTTTGTTTTAGCTGAAAAAATAACGGTACCTGCCATATAACGGTTTTGGAAAAGCTTAATTTTCTCAAAAACGGCTCCAACGATTTTCTTGAAAAAAAAAATTCTGATGGTTTTTGTCTGATTTCCTTTTGTTAAATTGTAAAAAAAAAATTGGCAAGCCTATTAACGGTACCTCCCATAGAACCGTTATTTTTTTCTTGAGCTATCTCATAAACGGTTTAATCGTTTTCAAACCAAAAAAATTTTTTTGGAAATGTCTAGACGATTTAAACAAATTTCGATACCAACATTTTGCAAACCAGCTTAATTTTAGTTTTAAATAATTTTTTTGTAAATTCAATATTTGGAAAATGGCTGGACAATTTTCTTTATTTTTTATGCATAAAATGCAAACAGTTAAGCACTTAAAAATCGCTTTCTTCAAATATGTTAAAAAACTTTTTTATAAAAAAATATTAAGTATAAACATCGATTTATTTAAAAAACGCTCCAAACATTATTGGAATAATTTTTTTGCTAAATTTATATTTAGGCAATAAAATTTTCTGCATACTTTGATTTTGACTTGAATCTTTGTAAAAAGAAGTTTTAGCATTTTTATGAAAAATTCATATGATTTATTTTCCTTTAAATTAAAAAAAAAATATTTAATTTAATTTTATTTTCTTGGCCACAAGAACAAGTACGTGCGACCCAGTCGTGCACCACAAGAGCAACGTTTTTTGTTGTACCGACATTCTTTTGAAGGAGTACACCTGTTTTGAAGAAATTTAATATTCTAAAACAAATGCAAACTTTTCATCTTCTGACGGTGATGTCTTTCATATATGTAAATATTTTTACTTGCGATTAAAGGTAGGTACTATAAGGCAAGTTATGTATTCGTTGAAAAAAAATTGAGACAGCAATTGCGATGATATCGAAGTCGAAAAAAGTGGGTCTGGAAATTCTGGCTGTCTGTCTGTCTGTCTGTCTGTCTGTCTGTATGTCAGTCTGTATATATCAGCACATAAAGCCTAAACGGCTATACCGATTTTCCTTAAATTTGGTATGTAGGGTTTATAGACCATTCCTTGGGGGAGGAATTGAACTTTTTAACATAACAAAATAACGGTTCCTGCCATATAACAGTTTTGAAAAAGCTTAATTTTCTCGAAAACGGTTCCAACGTTAAAAAAAAAAAAAAATTACAGATGGTTTCTATCCGATTGTCTTTTGCTAAGTTGCAAACAAAAATGTTTTGCAAGGTGGGATGACATAAAGTCCGCTGACATAATGTCCATGGACATTATGGCTGTTCAAAATGAACACAATGTACATGGAAATTAAGACCGATAGGAATTAGACATAAGGTCCTCATTATTATTATTATTTTTTGGCGAAATTCATTTGGAATTTCCTTGTTTCACCTTAATTGATAAATTACGTTTTGTTTTCTATTCATTTGGTTTTTGTTATCAATTCGCAATCAACATTTCGATAAATTTGTTTTGTAGTTTGTTCTCTTGCTATTTTTTGTTTGGCAATTTATTGTTGAGTTTTTTCATTTGGCATTCAATTCTTTTGGAATTTTTTGGCTTCATTAAATTCTATTAAGGCATGTAACTTTAAGAAGCGAAAAAATTCCTAAAGAATTTAATGCCAAATAAAAAAAGCTCAACAATAAATTGCCAATCAAAAAATAGCAAAAGAACAAAAAGCCAAATAAATAAAAGAGAAACACAAAACAAAACTATGCCTATAAAATTGCTTAACTTCAAAAATCTAATCAATCAAAAACTAATTGAAAATGCCGAAAGTAAAAATGCGAAATGATTATTTAGTGAGACTGGCAAAGAATTTGCAAGGGGCAGCAATCATCATACCTACCCCACTTGAAACGCCAACCTTTCAATATATACATTGTGTCCAAGGACCTTATGACTCTTTCCTGATCGGTCATATGTCCATGGACATTGTGTCTATTTAATGCGGATATAATGTCCATGAACATTATGTCCGCGGACCTTATGTCATCCCACCGTTTTGCAAGCCTATTAATGGTACCTCCAATAGAACCGTTATTTTCTTCTTGAGCTATCTCGTGAACAGGCTAACCGATTTTGATTAAACTTTGATACCAACGTTTCGCAAAAATGCTTAGTTTAAGTTTTAATTTATTAATTAATTTATTTTTTGTAAATATAATATTTGGAAAACGGCTTTACGAAAATAATTTAGATTTTAAGCATAAAATTCAAACTATTTAGCACTTAAAATTGGTGTTTATTTTTAACTCGTAAATTTTTTTTTATAAAAATTATTAAGTAAACATCGATTTATTCAAAAACCGCTCTTACGATTTTAAAATTATTTTTTTTTTTAAACTTGCATTCAGGCAACACAATTTTCTACATAGTACTTTGATTTTCGTTTGAATCTTCTTAAAAAGTAGTTTAGTAGGTATTTTAAAAATAATTTATACGATTTATTTCATTTTTTATAAAAAAAAATGTATTTATATGGTCGCATTTTCGTTTTTGTCACAATTATTTCCGTTCACCTTAAGGCGTTAAAATTCGTTAAAATCTTTTTTTCGAAAAATCAGATGAAATTAATTTCTCATTCGTTAACACAAAAATAACTTGCAACAAATAAGTTTGCCACTTGTGCGACCCAGTCGTGTCCTACATTTCAATTCACAATCCACGAACTAGCTTACGTTCTGGGTAATCGTTGATTGATTCTATGAATGTCTTGCGCTTCAATGAACTCTGGAATCTGGAATCACGTGCTTGCTGCTTATTAAGATTTAAGACTTTTTCCGTAGTTTCCGTAGTCTTCTTCCAATGACAAAACCATACCCTAACAATAATAATATTACTCTTTCCCCTTGTAACGGTTGCCGAAGTAGAAGTCACAGAATTTTAGTCTTCGTTGGTTCGTTCCATCATATTGCAGATGGCCGAAATGTTCAATAAAGATTAATCGTATAAAGCTGTAAAGAAGTTAGTTGTTGCTCAACTTATTGTTTCCATGACCATCAGAAAGTTACCCCTATACGCACAACCTACAAAAGCTAAGATTCTATTGGATCCTTAAAGAAATTCTATCGATATTTATATAGAATTTGACAAATATATTCGCTAGGTAGTTAATCTTACTTTGTTGCAGTGTTGTGTTGTCAAAAATTGCATGTGACTTTATTGAACCCTCTATAACAATAAATCAAATTTAGAAATCCTCTCAATAAATAAAAAAGTATCTTTGAGTTTAAAAATATTCAAATCTGCAGTTATGATCAAATAATAACGTCCCGCTCATCATAAAGTCATAAAAAAACTCATAACATGAATATCTATTTACCATAGAAACATCGTCCAGAATAACAGAAGCTATATTTTTAGTTAAATAAAAGATTCTTGACCGCGTTCATTTTACCAACCGAAACAGTAATTCATTTATTTATTCTAAAAAAAAAAGAAAAATCAAAATCAAAATAACCCAACCGAATCTGAAGTTGCGATGATTTGCATAAAACCAAAATGATTCTGAACACAAAAGAGATGCAAACTGTATTTTCACATCTCCCTTCCGGGATTGGCAGATCTAAGAAGGAAGCCAACTGAAAGTGGCTTTATTAGGAACAGCAGTGTATCCTACTTTGGCCATTCGAAGCTATACCGATGCTCATAGCCGGGCATATTATAAATGTAGCTATAACATACTAAGCCGATCTTAAGGAGAACCACCGACTATAATGAAATTCAAAATCTTTATATGGTTGATCATCGATTGCTTATGACATGGCCCAACCAGATTGGGTCAGTTCCCATATATCAGCAGCGCACCAGGACCAGGACAAGGAGAGTACAGCACCACGGTCATTATTCAAATATACATTCCAATTGGATAAAGGGGCGCGCGCGTTTTTAAACAAACTAACTGCCTTTCCCATACAACGACGAAGCGACGACGGCTACGATGTCGCTAAAGCTGAACTGACTTCCAATATATTTATAACTCCAAGATTCGCTGTTGACTCCTTTTATCAAATCTAAGTCTTGAGAGTTATAAAATGCGACTCAAATGGGATAATTGCTTTGGAGATTTTTTTTTCCCATTGCAGTTAGAATATTTGCATGAAGTTGAAGACGACAAAGAAGCAGGAGCAACTATGAGATTTGCAAAAGATTCGGATTTGTAAAAGGAATCATGCCATATGGCTCGTATGTGCACAACAGCACAATGGATGTGAAGAAAGAAAAAAATGGAAACGGAACCAACACAAAGGCCATCATGCAAAAAAGTATAGTAATGAAGTTGAAAAAAAGAAAAAAAAAAAAAAACAATTCAAACAAAAGTTTTTAGACTGCAATGCGACTTTTAGACGACCGACACGACGACGATATAAGGGCGGATGACCTGAACGGAAGCTGGAATCTGCCATTGGCATTCATAAAAGAATTTGTATCGTGTTAGCTCACATCATATAGGCATTCGTCGATTGCATCACGGGAGTTTAGTGATTTGACAGAGGGATGCCGTTGTTCCTGGATGGTTTTATATTTTTTTAATTAATTTCTTGAATATGCATTTAACGATGATGCAGATAAATTATTTGCAAAAGAGTTTAAGGGAGATTATAATATGAGGGGACGACTGTCCATAATATGGGCATGGAGGAGGATGATTAGATTCTGAAGTAATTTATTTATGCTGAGTAATTGTGGTTTGAAAATGGTTTATGCATTTAATGAGTTTTTTTTTTGTGGGGGAATATTGTGCAGGTAGGTAAATATGTATAATGTGGTTGAGAATGCCATATTAATTTTTAATTTGGCAATATTTAAAAAAAAAGATAAACGATAATCCGGGTAAAGTAGTTGGTATAATCAATACTATAGGATACATCGTTGAAGTTAAATTAATGAGTAAATATGTTGGGGCAATAATTAATTCAAAATTTAGAGTGCTTTTTCGTCCATAAACAAAGTCCAATAAGAAGAATGCCCACACTGTGGACTAAGATTTGACCAAGAAATTAATTTAAGCAAATTATCACTGTTGGCCCGAAACAGTTCGTTGATGTTCTGTTATATCTTTAAAATGAATTTGGAATTTAAGTTTGTTTTTCCAATACTTTATGAAAATAATATCGGTTAAAATTTATGAACATTTTGGATCTCTTAGGATGGATATTTTTTTTTTAAAGGAACATTAAATTTCTTGATAGTTTACATTAGTGGCGATTCCTAGTCCTGGACCTGGAGCTCTGGGTTAGATACGTGCTATTTGTAGTTTAAAATAAGTAAATCGCTAAATAAACAGGTTCTGTTCAGGGTCTAGTTATGACCTTACAGGCAAGAAACCTGAATTTACAGAATGTTAAAAAAAATTCTAAATACAGTAAGAAACAACATACTTAACTGTAAAAGACCATCATGAACTAAAATTCGGATATTTACTTAAATTATTAACAAAATTGAAAAGCGGCTTGTATAGTGGGTTAAGAATCGTTTTATTTTAAAGTTAATAATAAATATTTTAAGAAAATTATACGAGCAACGTTTTGGTGCTTAACTAAATCAGGAAGAAAGGTATATTAAAAATACATGTAATTGGTAGACAGTGCAGTTGGTCAAATTTTGAGTCCAAATATCTGCCCCCCCATAAATACAATACGAATATACAAATTTTCAAATATATATGATAGGTGCGGGTAATAAGGCCTCAGTCGGCTTATAAAGGCCTATTTGACAGAAATGCAACTTAAAATGATGCCTGCAACTTTACGCGATACTAAAGGGTTATCCAATAAGAGGTGTTATTTTGAATAGCCCGCTATATCGGTAGCTGTCACTTTTGAAGCTGTCATTTTTTGACATTTGACAAGTAGAAACTACGCCATTAATAAAAATGGAACGATACACGCTTCAACAACGCATTGAAATTATTAGAATTCACTAGTGAAAATTTTTCAGAGACGGTTCGTAAAACTAAAACATTTTTGGGTCGTCGTGAAGCACCTTGTCGGACCGCAATACAGAAATTGGTGGACAAATTCGAGTTGTTGGGACAAGTTAGTGATGTGAAGAATAAAACCCGTGCACGTCGCTCAAGAACAATTGAGAATATTGCTGTTGTAGCCCAAAGTGTCGAAGAAAACCCAGGTGTGTCCATTCCTCGTCGTTCTTTGGAATTAGGCATTCCACAAACGTCATTACACCGTATTTTGCATTAAGACTTGGGTCTTAAGGCTTATAAAGTTCAGTTAACACAAGAACTCAAGCCGGCTGATCATCAACATCGTCGTGTCTTTGCTTGTTGGGTCCTTGAATATCAAAATAACACCTCTTATGGGAAAACCCTTTATTAAGTAGCTAAAGGTCCTAAATGGCGTTTGCAACTCGTTGCCACGTTTGCTTTCCCTCACTTTAATCAGCGTTGAGTCATTAACTTTAGAAATCGGTTTTCCGGCTCGAATTATTATAAAGTGTTCCAATCAATATCGTTAATATTTTTTGTAATACTTATTACACTTCTTATATATAAAATTCTCCTGTCACGGTGTTTGTAATCTATCTCCTCCGAAACGGCTCGACCGATTTTCGTCATCCGAAGCATGCATATCGGCCAGGGTGGAGAATCGGACAACATCTATTTTTCATCCCCCTAAATGTTAAGGGTGGTCCACCTCTAATTTTTTTTTAATTTTTTTGGACAATTTTTTTTTTTAAATTTATTTATGATACAGCATACAAAAATACATACAACCCTTAATTTTCAACCCTCTACGATCAACCCCTATTTTTTATATTATTTTAATTTTTCTGTGCAACTCTGATGTTAATTTTACTATCATCGTAAATTTATCATTAATTTCCAGTGCAATAATTATCTATCTACAATTTATTAATCTGACAAAAAATAGTTTTAACTCTCAGTTAATTAATTGAACTCATGTAAATAAACACGGAGTAAGAATTTTCTCTTAAGCGAAGCATAGCTCGCAAACGGTTGAGACTTCAAAAAAAAAAAAAATCAAAAAACAAAATGTTGTAGTAAATTTTATGAGCTGTAATTTAATATAAGCTATAAGCGAAAGATAAAAAAAGGGCCCTTATGACCCTTCCCTTTTCACGGCTTACCTTCTAGACGTCGGGACTTTTAGTATGTTAACTCCTTCAGCAGCCTGGACAATATTTCGAAGGAACAACTTCTTTCTAACTCACGACCTTTCATTACAGTATGTATAGCTGAGTGGCGCGATACGGTTTCCGCTCTCTATCTCAAAACAGTTGAGGGCATGAAAAAAAAATATTTTTTATGAAATTTGTCGCAAATTGTATGCTCTACAATTTTGATAATAGATGTCAGCATCACTTATTTGAGAGAAACCGAGATAATCGCGAAACACGCGGTTATTGTTACTTTTGACATTGAATAACGAACTTTTCGTAGTTCTGGGTCCGAGCCCTGAGTACATCTAATGTTTTTTCAGGGGTCCTGCTCCGGCGTCTTGCGAGGAAGTGACAAATTTTCCAAAACTATAATTGTCATGAAAAGTGCATCTCATCTTAGTCGTTCGTTTCGACGAAATATTGTACTTCCCCTTCAATCTTTTTAGAACTAACAACGCACACAAAAGGATTAGGTGTATGTCACTAGGCCGTGGTTCTTCGGAGCCGTCAGTGCCATTATCCTTTGCACACAACTTTTAGTACGCCAATATGAAGCTGTATACGAGTTTCCAGGGTGACTCCTTATTTTGCCTTAAATCAGTAGGTACTATGTTAGCTTGCTATGAAAATAATGTAAAAAGAACTACAAGTGTTTTAATTAAAATTAGGTAGCTATTCGCTCTTAATTTTTTGTGCGTTTATGAAAAAAGTTTGTCCTCTGTATGTGGCTTAGATTTGGGAACACCATGCTTTTCCCACGGACAACTATATGTGGCGAGTTCTCGCGTGGGGAAACCATCCAGTTTGTTTGTGTTGGCTAAAGACAGACTAACCAAGAATATTGTACACTCTATTGCACTGAGAGATTTTTTTTTTTCAACTGCCACAATAGATAGTAACAATGTAAATAATTATTTTTGATGTTTAGATAGCTATCAGAAATTATAACTCAAAATATAGTCGTTATTTTAATAAATATTAATTCATTAACCTAAATAAAGCATACTTTTATTGCTTATAACGCTTTCGATTATAAGTACATCCTCACACACTTATAGTAGATAGTTATTTTTATTGAACTAAAAAATGTTTCCTAGGAATAATATAAATGACGAAACAATGTTTGCGGAGTCAGCTTATTTTAATTTAAAATTTAAAAAAATAATGTTTTTTTTTAATTAGAAGCTTTGCGAAGTCAGAAGCACTAAAATTCACAAAATTGTATGCACTTAATGTCCAAAAATAGTGGGAAGTTGCAGGGATGGCCCGTCAAGTCGACTGTTTTCCAATTTTTTTTCTTGTTATGAATAAATTTGAGTAAATAACGAAACATCTTAAACGTACTAGGTGATACGAAGTTCACCGGGTCAGCTGGTATTTATATAAATTTGCTATGAAGTTTTTTACTATCATTGATGAGTGGAAGAGATTGAAAATCTGTTATCCGTCGGATAATTTGTTTACAATAATTTTGGAAATGAGACTAACACCCCGATTCTGCCGTTGTGAGGGGTCACAAGTCACAATCGATAGTGATTGATTTTTGTTAGGATTGTTGTGACTCGATAACATTTTCCGTATTCTGCCCTAAAAGTCACAATAAAAATCACAAACAAACTCACCGCATCATGGTGTATATTTGGAACAGTTTATAATGACACAACAGAATTGAAATTTTTTCGTGCACAATTGTTGACAAATCTAACAATTGTAGATAAAATTTATTTTTTAAGAATACAGAAATAAATAACAAACGTATATAACATTTCAGCATAAAGTAGCTATCTAGCTACAGTGAACAAATATGATGTGCGCGCTTTCTTTTTTATTGTACAAAAATATAAAACCAAGAAGACAAAATTTATAAGTTCAATAAAATTTTATTCTTTTTGTTTTGTAACAAACAGCAGGAATAAATAAATGTAAAAGCACCAAGTTTAATAAAATATAAATCCACGCATTTTAATTCAATATGGGTACCTACGAATCAAATTAATATTTACATAACCTAGAAAAAAAATGGAATTTGTGCGTTGTGACTGGTTGTGACCTGCTCTGAAGGAGATCACAATTTCGATTGGTTTTATGACTCTCACAAATTGAGACTGTACGGCAGAATATGAAAAAGTCACAAAATCGATATTACCTTAACCTTTCAGAGTCTTGTGACTTGTGAGGTATCACAGAGGATCGGCAGAATCGGGCTGAAAATTAAGTAACATTTACTTTTCCCGACATTTCGGCAGTGGTTGCTGCCTTTAATTTAATTTAATTTAAATATTAAATATTACAAAAAATATAAATTTAAAATGTTATAAAACTTAAAAAAAAAGAAAACTAAATGTTATGAAACAATTTTTGAAACTTCAAAATGAAGATCTGTTTTGTTAGTCCGATTATGATTGGATAAACGTTGACGTAGAAATTGTTTCGTTGTTCCAATTTAACACAAATTACATGGGTCGTTAGGTTTACCACTGCAATTAATTTTATATAAGACGTCCGTAGCTTTATTCTTGTCAGGCTTGAGTTTTAATTTATACAAAGGTGACCAAATGTTTTACTGGACTTAAAAGCCAAGCGAAAGTCTGGTGTTTATTGGCAATTATTTCACTAAAACGTTATTTCAACCCCGGCACATAGACAACACTTTTGTAATATGAATTTAGCATTTTATCATTACGGGTTTGGATACCTTTGTTTTTTTTTTTTGTTTCTTTAGGAGACTTCCAATGACCGACGAAGGATACCCATTATAACTCAGGATTTGTGTGACCTTTCTCTTGTTATACGAAGTAAAGTCTCTCTTTCTCTCTCTCTTTATTTTGTAGTATTAAGTTAGTTTTAAGATAGTCTAATGAGTTGTGTCATGACATTCAAAGCGTTAACACAATAAAGACACACTATTAAGCAAACTTAGTCGTGTACTCATTATTCAATAAACATACAATATCTCTCATTAGCGGAATGGAATTGTTCATCACTCAATGAGTAAACTTTGCTTAAGAGATTGGAATCCGTATTTATGATGATATCTTTTGCTTGATATTTTTACTATCATCTGTTTTGCAAATCCTTAATTTTAGAATTTTTGTGGTTGGAGGACCTTTCACCTTTTTATAAGGGCCATCGTTTATCAATTTGCAATTGGCATTATCTTAGTCGTTACGATCTATCACTACTACACCGTTGCTTTTGTCGGCTTTTATATTAAACACTTCTTTATTGTTTAAATTTAAACAGTGCGAACACGAACATTCATTTCACTCTGGAGCTAGAGAATGAAAATAAACTAGCTTTCTTAGATCTCTCCCTGTCGCATAAGGAAAATAGAAATTTCAAATTCGATATTTAGCGAAAACCAACTTCAGCGGATCGTTTTATAACCGTTAAGTCAAACCATTGTTAATCACATAAACATGATGCCTGAAATTCAATAGTACAGAGAAGTGTAATGTCCCCTTTTCGGATGAAGGATTAAAAAATGAAATTAACCGAATATATGAAATCGCAAACAAAAGTGGCTTTTCAAAATTGTTAAACGACTTTCGACTCACTTATTAAAAAGCATTATGAAGTAAAAGTTTTACAAAAAGTGGATGAATAACAAAACATCTTTAACCCCATTAAAAGAAAACCAAAAACGAATTTCAATGATTTTTTATGATGCATCTATACAAAATGAGCTTATGCTTTAATAAAGTTGGTTTATCTACAATCTATAGCGTGAAAAATTAACAATAAAATTAAAAATTTGATTAAAACAACCAAAGACGTACAACCTTCAAATAAGAAAGCTGGCGTATACTCTGCTAAGTGTGAGCAGAGCACTGAGAAGTGCAGCTGTATATACATTAGACAGACCAAGTGGGAGCTTCGTATGCGAGCAAAAGAGCACTTAAACTGAATAAAAAGAAACTTATCGCAGTGCAATAGCTGAACACTCACTTGAATCTCAATGGAGTGTGAACATCAATATACGCCCCTAAATATTTTAGAATCTCTTAAAAATTCATCTAACTAAGATAACAACATAAATAGAGATGAAGGCTGGTCATCTCTTTTTAATTTATTATAATTTAGTGCTCTCTCTTTAACTTATTATTAATTTGTTTTTATGTTATATTAGCCCAGAAAAATTAGAATTTTACTTCGAAAAAATTCGGACAAAGCTGGATTTAGCTGGAGACATCCTAATTGTTTTTATGTCTTGAGAAAATCCTCAAAAGTAAAAGTAAAAGTTAGGCCACATTGCATTTTTTCACTTGTATTTGGCGCCTTTTGTTTTACTGTTTTTGTAGTTTTCCCATTAAGCCTAATCCACATTTTAGTTTTCCCAATTTTCACGAAAAAAGCTCATACGATTTTGATGAAACTTTGTGTACGTTTTACTTGCAACTTGCATTGTTCTTAATACAAGTGTTTTTCATGATTTTGGCTAAAAAAGCACACAAGGAAGATTTGGTGTTAACGGCATCTCAAAAACTTGGCCGGAACTTCAAAACTGCTGAACTGATTTAATTTATATTTGATTTGGCACTTAAGTTAAATATGCAGCACAAGATGGCATTTAAAGTTTTTAGCTAAACAACATGAAACGAAAATTATGATTATGCATAGTTTCATCAACATATTTGTATTCCCATAGGTTGCAACAAGAGCAAGTTCGTGCGACCCAGTCATGCATTTAATTTTTTTTTTCTGTAGATTATAGGTTAATTGGGGTGTAAAAGTGCGATGTTGTCTTTAACAATTTAACACTTTTTTCTCGAAATCGGTTGATGCTAGGATGAAAAGTGTTAAGACCTTTTTTGTAGAAAAACATATAAGCTAAAATTTGTTCTAAATCATTTTTTGCTTAAAGTTCAAAGTTTCCGAGAAATTTGCAAAAAAAAAAAACTTAATATCGACTCTTTCCCCTACCCCTCTAAAAACAATTAGCTCCAGGCCAAATCATGGGTTTGCTCAGGACATAAAAACAAAGGTCTGCAGCTTTTTACGAATTATTTTGTAATTTTGGCTTTTTTTTGTCTAATTTTCCTGGGCTATAGCTTTCTTGAGTTAAAATTTATATTTTTTATTTCGTCAAATTCAACAGCTGATGATGACGCATTTAGCGTTGAAGCAATTGTTCTGTTTTTTTTTATACATAAATAATTTTATGTGACAAAAAAGTGTTCGATTAATTTTTTTTTGTTTGAATTTAAATATTAATGATCAATTCTTTTTTTGTTTACGGAACAACTTGCAATGTCTTTGTCTGACTTAAGCTAGACTTAAGCTTAAATTTTGTGTGACTAAAGCTAGATTTAAGTCTGACTTGAGCTAGCTTCAAGTCTGACTCAAGCTAGACTTAAGTCTGACTTAAGTTACACTTACTTAAGCTCGACTTACTCAGGCAATTAATGTTTTGAATATTAATGTTTTAATGATAAAAACATTTTTTTTAAATAATTAAATAAAACCTCTAACGATTTTGAATTTTTTTTAAATTATATCCAACTAAATTTTCTACCTTTACTTTAATTTTATTTGATTTTCGTCTGAATCTTTATAGAAAATAAATTGAACAATTTTAATAAAAAATCATATACATATACGATTTCGTTCGTATTTCTCGTTCATATTTTCTTTTTTGTATTTTTTCAGTTAAATTTAATTTTTCGTGTTCAGATCGTGCTGTGTTACAGCAAGTTTATGCGACCCAATTGTGCCTTTTATTTTTCATCAAATAATCCAAGAACAACGAAAAAAACAACTTACTTCCAAGTGTTCTTTGAATTTCTAACAAATCATTGGACTGCACTAAGAATTTATATTAATTCACATATCTATCAAAACCCAGCTTTCATATGCCAAAGATAACCTCAAATGTCAAAGATATAACAAAAATTCAATATTTATTTCGAGGACATTCATTGGATGTCGCTTGTTCTGCTTTCTGATCTAAAGTAGTTTCATTGGCAACTTCAGCCGTGGAACATATTACATCTTGTATAACGTGTCAAATGCAGAAGCAATGTCATCTTTAACAGAGCTGACAACCTTTCAATTTTATTATTAAAAAAAAAAAAAAATAATAATAAAGGTAGTAGATATTTTGTAAGAAGAAAAATAACTCTGAGATATTCATTCTCATCATTGTACGTACCTACATTCACCCTCACAAAATGGCATATAAGATTACCTACATCTCAAAGAAGAAGGATGAAAGTGCAACCCCATACCATGCACCAGCCGCACATCCCTGACAGACATTGCTTCGCGAAACGCAACATATTGGATTTTTGCATCCTTTGGAGGATTCTTATATTTCATTGCCTCTCTACTGCAAGCATGTTCTGAATATCCTCGTCCTCACACCACAGCCGTAACGGTTCATCTGGGTATGGTGCTGCTGGTGTATTGATAACATTTTTGAGTTTCATCGTCATTGTATATGCTCCGCGAGAAATGTGCAACTGATATCAAAGGGAAATTCGTTTTGCCTTATCCTATTCCCAGATCCTTTCGACTTTCATATCGTTACCGAGTATAGCATATACAACTCACAAGAAACATCGATTGTTATGAGATGGTTAGTCTTTAGTAGGACGAAGAGTCGGAGGGTTTGAGGAGTGACAACGAGTGTAATCGCGTTTACAAGGATACTATTGTGCTTTGTGCATATATAACGGTCTGTTGCTCGCGAAATTTAGAGGCTAATATTCTTCCTGTTCTATACTCGTCCTCTATATCTCCAAACCAATTCCTTACTCTGGCATATTTTCCTTGCCTTGACAGGATGAAATTTTCATTTCATTTCATTTCGCGTTTTCACATATTTATAGTATTCCTTTCAATATTGCATTTTCGAAATACATATATGTAGGTATGGAGACATCCTTGTGTAGATCCTTTAATGCGCTTCTTCATTTGTTGATCCTTGTCATTCGCCAAGGGAAATTTTATACTACTTTGTGGAAATAAATTTATTTGTGCATCTAGTGATCCAATCATGTTGTATGCCAAAGTTTTGTGTGCAGAAACGCATCAATGTGGCACACAAAACAACCTTTGTGTTGAGTTTTCTAACGAAAAATACAATTTGGTTGGTTGTCAATGTTTTACATGGCAAGATGTGCACAAAGGAATATTATAATGCTTTGCTTATGATGGGAATACGGGTATAAAGAATTTCATTTGTAGAATTTTCATATTTTGTATGGCATTATATATTTTCAGGAAGAAATAACACTAGAGATTTGATAGAATATTCGAATACCAACAAAGAAAAGTTTCTATATACTGCACAGAATGAATAAAAAATATTTTTGAATTTCAATGTTGTGTAGCATTCCATTCTCGTTAAAGGTTTTCTCAAAAATGTAACATTTATTTCTCCAGAATTGCTTGGTAATTTGAAAAATAAGATACATTTTGCAACGCTTAATATGACTTTTTTCATATGATTTATATTAACCGAAAGTTTATTAAATGTAATAATATTTTCAACAAAAGAGCTGTTGCCCAAACCAGTTTTTAGGAATATGACTGTTTACACTTAATAAGGTAGGCTCGTAAAAATTTCTATGGCGAAACCTTATTTTCATTCTACAAAATGTGGGATTCTTTTTTTTAATTTTTTTTAATATTCGTGGAATGAGGGATTCCAAATTGTGCTGCAATATCAAAAAGTAGATCGAGTAGTCTCGTAAGTAAAATTAGAATTTGAAAAAATTCCGACAAATCTGGATTTTGCTGGAGACCTTTGTTTTGATGTCGTGAGCAAGTCCTTAAAAAGGAGGGAAGATGTTGAAATTTAAGTTTTATAATTTCGTACGAGAAAGACACTTTTCATCGCATCATTACCTATATCAATTGATTTCGAGCAAAAAGTGTAAAATTGTTCAAAAAGTCTCTTTTTTGGGAACAATGCACTTCTTCACCAGTAGATATTTGGTGCCTTTTGTTTGCTATTTCGGTGCGGGTTATACCCCAAAAACCTAAACCACAGACAAGACAAATATGAAAATCGTGATACAATTTGACGTTTAAAATGAAAACTTTATCGCCTTTTGATCAAACAGAACACCTTCTTATCGCATTTTCCAGTATTTTCATTCTGATATATTCCAAGCGGTGAAATTATCGATTGTCGTCGTACCAAAACCTCATTGAAGCGATAAAATGAGTTTCATTCCGATTTTCATCGTTTCTCGATAAATTATATTTTGCACGATACCAAGTAAAAATAAGAAAACAAATTTTAAGGGATGGATAGGGCTTTTTAGGTAACAACGATATATCTCTTTCTCGTTCTCACAGAATTGTCAAAAACAGCAGTATGCCGAACAGCTGATTTTTTTTTATCATTGTTGACAAATTGATTGAAAACAAAAGCGGGAATTTTAAAGATTTGTGCGCGAAAATTGTGAAAATTGTTGGTTTTGCTAATTAAAATAAATTTCTAAGCCACGGAAATCACAAATTTCACACAAAAAGAATACCGCATTTAAAAATTATTTCCAAATTGTTTTCTGCAAGATCTTGAGTTTGACAGTTTGAAAAAAGCGCGATACATATTTCAATCTGTCTTTGGCATAGTGTGAGCTTTGACAAGATGGTAAAACTCCCTATTCGTTTTTTTTTCACAAAAGTACACAGCGATCAAGTTGACGCGAAAAATGCAACTACTTAGTTTTGATTTTTTCTTCCGTGAACTAAAGCTAATGTTTGAGCTGCTGTTAAACCGTGAATTCTATTTTATTTTTTTTTGTAAACAACATATGATATCAATTTCTATTGGTTTGGACGACTTTGAATTTTGAATAAAGTTCCGCTAGATTCGGAAAATAACACACTTGTGTCGCGGCGTCACTGTTGCGTTGGTGTGGGCACGCTCAAGACGCTGTGTAAATAAAATTTCATCCCGAAAATTTAGCCTGTCGCTATCGCAGTGTCGCGTTGGTTTGGGGATGCCTTAAAGCGGCGCAAAATGGTCACAGAGGTTTTTAAAGAGCGGGAGGAGATATTTTCTAAAATAAATAGTTTGTGTAAAAACAAATTTATTTAAAAACAACACGGCAACACTTGAAATATAATTTTATATTTTTTTTAAGTCATAAATCCGTTCTCACTTTTGTCTGAATTCAAGATACTATCTAGCTATGGATAGATTTAAAAAAAGAGAAATTTTCGGATGATGATGCGTTTTAACGGGTTTTGCCGTAGGTTTTGATATGCAATCTTAAATCGATGCACCAACATAATTATTTAACGGTGATATTGAAGCTATGTAAAACCTTTTTTTACACCAAGCAGCACTCTTTTCCATTAGATATCTACAAGATATTGATGACAAATAATTAAGTTGTTTCTGCCATTTAAATAAAACGTCTTATTTTTTGTTTCTTTATCCGCCTCCTGGAAAAAAAAACCCAGTTCCTTGGACTCCTTTTTTTAAAGAAATTGCCATAAAATTGTTATTTGTTATTTTTGACTGGTCGCTTTCAATAATGTGAAAGGACATTCTAACATATAACACACTTATAACTAAGCTTCCGAAAATGTCGATCTAAATTTAGCAGCGTTTTATTTCATGGCTTGAAAAGAATCACCCATAATGAAAGGTGATTATAATGAATAAACCGCATGTAAGGTAAATCAATCGTTTTCAAACAATTCCACTACTATTTGATTAATCAAATCCATGAATTTAATTAAATTTTTGTCATATAAATTTTTTTTAAATTCAATATAAAATACAGGGTGATTGGTATAAGATGCACAAAAAAGCTTGAGCAAGTAGGTGGGGTTAAGACAAGAAAAAAATCGTATGGGAGGGGAGGTCTATTTCCCCCCATTTTTTTTTTCTAAAAAATTGACTTAAATCAGAAAAAAAATTATTTAAAAACAACGGTGAATGATACAAAGACTTGTTATATCTTTTTGAAAAGCCAGAAAACTACTATTTTATCTTATTTTATTTTTAAATTAAGTTGTTTGAGTAAACAGTTTTAAAAAAATTAATTTTCAAACTCAAAATTTTGAAAAAAAAATTTAAAAAAAAAATGTTTAAACTAATTTTTTTCAAAATTTTATGTAATTAATTACTATTTTTATTTTCAAAATTCAATGCTCTTATTAATTTTTAGTAAAAAACAGAAAACCGGATGCCAAAATGTATCTTAGTTTTTGAGAAATTAAAAAAAAATTGAAAGTAAAACTAGTAAATAAAGTAAAAAGTAAATTTTTTTTTATTATTTGATTAAAATCGGATGGTGTCTAATATAAAATTAAAAAGGGATAATCCCCTTATTAATAATTGGCCTGAGCAGGTCAAATTTGGGAAAACCAAAAAAAGTGTTTTTCTTGGAAAAAAATACTTCTCGTTTTTCTTAATTTCTCAAAAACTAAGATACATTTTGGCATCCGTTGTTTTTAAATAATTTTTTTTCTGATTTAAGTCAATTTTTTAGAAAATTGCCCCTCCCACCTAAACGGGGGGAAATAGACCCCCACGATTTTTTTCTTGTCTTGACCCCACTTACACGCTCAAGCTTTTTGGTGCATCTTATACCAATCACCCTGTATAAAATTTATATATGGTAAGAACACCCAATGCTAAAAACCCAACCCAATCATTAAAACGAAAATTTTAATCGTTTCCATCTTCAACCTTATCTTGGTTGTCTTCAAAATAGGCACGAATTTGTCCAACCTTTTTTTTTTATTTTGGGAAGGTCTCCCAATCCCCTTGAACTGCTTGCATCATTTGCAAATCTGCAATTAAGGCACGTTCTTTTGCATAAATAATAATAATTTCACTTGCCAAATATTGACAACCCTTTTCCATTCATGCATTGTGGTGGTTTCCTTTTGACTTGTTCCGTCCGTTCGTCTAACACCGCACGCGGCACTTATCAAAGCTTCCGAAGCCGACAAGATAAAAAAAAAAATATTAACTTAAGAAAAAAATTGAATAACAACACGTTTCCCCCAAACAAACAACAGCATTGCTCTAATTTTCTACTTCACGACTCTTATGTCTTATTAAATTCCCTTGCAGTCAAACAGTGCGGCGGGAACGGCTTTATTAATCGACAACGACAGCTCCAGTCGACGTGCATCAGAGTTAAATCCAACGGATACGATGTTAATTCCGCAGGGCGGCTACGACTGCTGCTTCTGGTGGTTGCTGCAGATGAGGAGGAATTTTGCTGGGCCATGAGTCAAAGCCAACACTAGGTGGGCCATGTGCACCAAGGATGCCATGCTAGCAAATCATTAGCCAACGAAAGCGAACATATGACTTCTGTCCAAAGATCAGGAATTGAAGATTTCTATCCTAGAGAAAGAGACAGAGACAGAGAAAACCAACCCTAAGCCTCACTTGAATCTTAATTGACAATTTGATCTTAATGAGCATGAGTTCAGCACTAAGAGGACTTGCATTCGTGTATAATACGTTTGTTAAAGAATCTATTACTGCGCGTATTTAAAATTCAGCATGAGAAGAGGGTCGGGTGGGTGGGTTTATACTGCTCCAGCGGCACCATCCAGCTACACATGGCACAGATGTCAGTTTGGTATAAAGCAAAGGTCTGCATATATGTATGCATGGTGTGTGTCGAAGTCGACGTCCATCGTCGGTCGTTGCGCGGATTGATCCAATTTAATTCAAATCTAAATTGAAAATTCGTACCACAAACGCAAAGGTTTTCCCGCCAACCGTCTTTACCATTCACTGCGATGATGGCCACAAATCGAAGGCCGCCACTATATTCACCGTCAAAACAGCCAAATTCGTTGACGATGACGATATACCAGTGGCTTCTGAAGGAGGCCTGATGATGATATTGGTAACAAGCTTGGGTACCCCTTACGGCTACGGGTCTTGCTGCAGTCACAAGAGTATATCTGGTGTATCTACAAAACCGACCTACAAACAATCACACAAAATGAAATGTTAGACGTTTTCCTATGCAAATTCTCTAATTGTGCGCGATTTAGTGGCGCGCAATTGGACTGCCCTGGCTGTAGTTTTCCCTTCTTATACCTGCAATGACAACCGCTGCAATATGTTTGTACTTACACTGGGTACCTGTGCAGTGTAAGTGCACTGAAAGAAAATTCTTACAAATCCACTAAGATTTAATAATACATAGATTTAAAGTATAGAACGTTTTTACTGGCTCAATAGGGCAAGTATTGGTTTCGTATAAAAAAAATTTCGAGGTTTTAATCAAAACTGACATTACGATACTAGAGAAGCCTAGAAAAGTAGGTTTGGTCATGCCATCCGTCGGTCTGTCTGTGCGGATGTGGGGATGTGCGGATGTGCGTATACGTTTGGTTATCTGTGCAGCGACCTACAGCAGATTTAGTTCAAATTTCGTATATAGCTCTTTTTGGTGATTCCCTCAAGGCATTTTGAAAAAAATTTGAAAAACTAAAACCGTTATATGGCAGCTACCCGAATTTTTGTTTTAGTCCGGCTGGAACGGGTAGCTGCCATATAACGGTTTTAGTTTTTCAAAATTTTCTCGAAAACAGCTCTAAGGATAAAACTTGGTGTACATTATATTTGCAGTAATTTTAATATAACTGCATTTCAGATTTCTGGCTAGAAATGCACATAACGGAGATTTGGTATTAACGGTTTTTACAATTTTAGCCGTAACTTAATAACGGCTGAACCTATTTCTTTTGAATTCGGTAGGTATATATTTTCAACCTGACATTAAGCACAAGATGGCATTCACAGTTTTTTTTTTGCTAAACAACCGTTTAATTATAGCTGCCTTACAACTTGATCTCACGTTTAGTCCATTTTTTTTATATTTTAATAACTTTCATCAGAATTTAATAAATTAAAATTAAAAAAAAAGATCATGCGACCCAGTCCGTGCATTTTATTTTTTACGAAACCATGCTTGAAACTTTTTTTTATATAAGAAATTTTCTATTTTCAAGAGTTAACAATATGATTCTATTTTCAAAATTATTGGAATATAATGTTATATACTGTATTTACTTTACATTTATTAGTGCAGTATACAGGGTGATTGGTATAAGGTGCACCAAAAATCTTGAGCGTGTAGGTGGAGTTAAGACAAGAAAAAAATCGTATGGGAGGGGGGGTCTATTTCCCCCCGTTTAGGGGAGGGGCAATTTTCTAAAACATTGACTTAAATCAGAAAAAAAATTATTTAAAAACAACGGTGAATGATAAAAAGCCTTGTTATATTTTTTTGGAAAGCCTCTTTTATTTAATTTTTAAATAAGTTGTTTAAGTGAACAGTTTGAAAAAAATTAATTTTCAAACTCAAAATTTAAAAAAAAAACTAAAAAAAAATTTGTAAACTATTTTATTTCAAAATTTTATGTAATTAACTATTATTTTTATTTTCAAAATTCAATGCTCTTACTAATTTTTAGTCAAAAACAGAAAACCGGATGCCAAAATGTATCTTAGTTTTTGAGAAATTAAAAAAAAAATTAAAAGTAAAACTAGTAAAATAAGTAAAAAGTTAACTCGTTTTTTTTTATTATTTGATTAAAATCGGATGGTATGTAATAAAAAATAAAAAAAGGATAATTCCCTAATTAATAATTGACCTGAGCAGGTCAAATTTGGGAAAACCAAACAAAATGTGATATATTTTGTGGTCTAATTTCAAAATGTTTTTATAAAATTTGTCTTTTATTGACCGCAATTTCTCGAAAAATTAATAAAAACATATCTATCATATACATTTAATATGCATTTATCTTAATTTGTAACTTATCATTTTATCAATCACATATGAAATTAAAAATGGCATGACAATTTGTTTCTGGTCACAACACAAGGCGTTTGCTTCTAATCCCGAAAAAGTAACTTTGTTAATTGTTATGGTTCAACACCCAAAGGTTTCCGAATTCGCTGTATTAATTATTTTAAACAGAAACATAAACTAGTGTAAAAGATTCTACACAATCAAAAGGACACGATAATAAAGTGCCCCGTGACGGGAATGTCTTCTTTTTTCCTTTGCCCAACAGTTCAGCCTTCACCAGGTCAGTCTTAACTTGGGACAGGCTGTCAAGGTTTTCGATAGATTCTTCTGGCTGTGCGAAAAGTCGCCCAAAAACAGAACGCCCAAAACAGAAAAAATGAGAAATCGCCCAAAAATATTCTTGGGCTATTCTTCATTTCACTCTCTTCATAATGCCAGATCGCCCAAGAAATATAGATGCAAAATCGACCAAAACATTATTGTTTTTTTATGAAAAATCACCCAAAATATTACGGTGGGGAGGGGTAACGCTACCGCTCCACCCCCCCCCCCCCTCACCATCGCTACCGCCCTGTTATTTCAGGCGCAGGGACATAACTCCTCGGGAAATAAGTCCAAAATGCTTTTTTTTTAACTTATGTTCCACTTTGATGGGACATAAGTCCAAAATACAAAAGTGGCCACCCAGGTACTGTGATCAGTATTGCCGGCTCAAAATTTGAATTCTTATCGTAATTCCGCGGAATTAAGGCCCGAGGGTTTAAATTCCCAGTTTGAAAGGAAACAACACAAAAAAAAAAAAAAAAAAGTGGCTATAAGATCCTCCACAAAAAAGCATGAAGACCCGTGGTACTTGCACCCAACCAGACTCGCACCCATCCCAAATCCTATAGTGGGCTAGGCAGAGGGGTAAATAATGCCTATGGGCTTTGTTTCCTTTCAAAGTGGGCTTTAATTCCGCGGACCTAGTTTCACTCCATTATGGCAGCATTTTATGTCTCGTAAATTTATTTTTATAGTTAAAATAGCATTTTTCGACATTAATTGCAGCCTGCTTCTCTATTTGGTTTTAACTAAATTTAGGTGGATAAAAATTCGCTCTACCTCAGCGTTGGATATTGTCAATACTATATAGTATAAAAACAGCAATTTTTACTAATTCTTTAAATGGGTTTTTATTATTGCAATAATATTTAAATACCTACAAGTTAAATTTTCATTTTTCAAATTGCAAAAGTGAAATAAAAATGTTCTTTTTACTTACCTCTTCAACGTTTTTAAAATTTTTCGTACGTTTTGGGCGATTTTGCATTTTGTGATTATTTTAATAAAACAAAAAAAAAATTGAGCGATTATTCATTTGAAATTTTATTCGATTTTTGGTGATTTGTCATTTTTGGGTTTTGGGCGTTTTGTTTTTGGGCGATTTCTTGCACTGCCGATTCTTCTTGACAAAGCAGCCTTCGAAGGTATATGCTTGCACTCACGGACGTCAATATGTTTGGCTGTCTAACATTAATTTCAATATGGTAAGTCTGGTGGAAGGATGTGCTATTCATTGCCTTGTGCCCCGAATTCATAACTTCTGGATTGGAGAAATAAAATAAATTCGAATCCACTTTGACGTCGAAGTTTTCTTAAACAATTCCAATTACCGATAACTTAACACAAGAGCAAATTCGTCGTCGTCGAAAAAAATGCGAAGATTATCTTTTAAATGTCTGCATCGATTTTGACGAAATTTTATATTCCTAAAGTTTTGTCAAGCTAAAATTAAACTGCAATTAAAAATTTTGTAAGAAAGTCTTTTTAAAAAAGTTAATTTATTGAATTCGAAAATTTTTAAAACAAATAAATAAAATTAATAATCATACAAATTCTATATACTTTTACTAAAATCAATTGAAAAATATTCAACCAAGTAGAAGACATAGCATCATTTTATTTTAAGTGCGGACTTTTCTGAATTACTATTTAAAATTAAAGCGTTAAGCGGCATATAGTCCAAGCTAGCACCCGGGCGAAACGCAATGTTTTCTTGGAAAACTTTTAATGTAGAGTTTCACCATTTGTAAAAAAAATATTTTTCAAAACACAAGTATATTTACCTTTTTTTACCAGAATCGTAAGTTCAGCCATTGTATATAAATTTCTATAGTACAACCATGGAGCAGCGCCATCTAAAGAAAGTTGTGAACTGCACATTTGAAGGTTCTAACATTTACTAAGTGTCTATTCTGTTACCCTAACAATAGTCGTCAACAAAACAAATTAACAATATTTAATGTATTTTATTGGCTCTAAAATCCATATTTCCTTGACAAGAGTCGTAAACAAAACAAGAATCATGTATGTTTACGACTCTTGTTAGGGTAACAGAATAGACACGTAGTAAATGCACGAACCTAAAAATGTGTTATTCACAAGTTTCTTAAGATGGCCAGGCAGTGATTATTCAGCATGAAAATACTATAGAAATGTATATACAATGGTTCAGCCTTCGAAAAAATCGATTTTTTTTTTTTAAACAAATTTTTCAAAATATTTGTATTAAAAATTTGAAGTATGCCAATTAAAACTAATTAATAAGTTTCATGCGAAAACTAAATTTCCTTAAAATTCATGACTTGGTTTTCAAAATATTAAGTTTTCAAAAAAAATAATTGTTTAAACAATGTAATTGTATTTTAGAAAATTTATAAAAAAAATTAAGTACGCCATTATTATTTGGCTATCTAGGTCTTCTTAGAAATAAAATTTGGTGAGGATCCGATCAGTCGATAAGGAGAAAGTCAAAATTAAAAAAAAACTGTTAGGTATATGGCAGGTACCGTTAAAACTGTTCCTATAGAAATATGGTTCAAACCATCTGAAAGGTGTTTAGTGTCGTATCTCTTATGTCAAATTTTATCAAAATCGTAAGAGCCGCTTTTGAGAAAAACAATGTATTTCAAAACCGTTATATGGCAGGTACCGAAAATGACCAACAGACAGACAGACTGACAGTCTGCCAGAAAGACACACAGACAGAATTTAAAGACCCACTTTTTTCGACTTCGCTATCATCGTAATGTCATGTTTGATTGTTATCTCAAAACTTTTTTTTTGCACGAACACAAGTTTTGCCTTACACCTATAATCGCAAGTAAAAAGCCTAAAAAACTTAAGTACAATGTAATAATTAAATTGGTAACATTGATATTTTTCCAGTGTATCTCTAACCATCAACAACTGAAATTGAACTGTAACCGCGAAACAGACTTTGATAGAAATTGTCTTCGGCTTTCGGGATTCGAATTCAGAAATTCGAAGCGTGCATTGTTTTGGTTTGTCTGTGCAAGGCTGATGCTGTCCCGTTTCCAGATCTATCGGATCTGCTTCGGATATATCGGAAATGTTTTCATTCGAACGTTAATTAGAAGTTGATGGCTTTCTTTCTACCAGGGTTACCTTAATACAGTGTGCTTATGTGCACGACGACTACAACGACGACGACCATGTCGTATAGCTGGCAACGACGGACGTGGTCCTCTATATATGTATGTATGTATAATATCAGCTCCAGAGTTCCAAATTCAAACTAATGAAACACACGAAATGTGCTGCACTTGAATCTTGATTGCAGAATATATAGATGCCCAAGACAGACAGAACGTTTATCTTCTAGTATGTTGTTTGTTTGATGTGTTTAGCACCGCAGATAGGTTCATTCTATTTGTTTGTGATGTGAGGGGCAATTTTCCCGCCCTTTACATCTCTCATTGAACATTTAATTTAAATGTGAAACTATCGACATTGTTTTCGTTGCACACAAGACATTATAACAAGCTTGAAGACAGTAGTTGTAGACAACATTAGATATTTTGACTTCTTCTATCGAAGATATGACTAGATGTACATATAGAATAAAGGTTTTCAGGAAGCACTATTGATTTGTGTTCAGCCTCGAGGACATACAACTTCAGTTTGCTGATTTATGGTTGAACTTGGAAAAGATCTCATTAATTGAAGATGATCTCATGCTTTTTTGTCGATGATTGGAATGATACTATGGGACTTGACTTGGGTGGCCATTCTCAGATAAAAGGATGCAAAATCAAAGGGAATCTCTGCGTGGGAGTATTGTTTTAATGTTTAAGGAAATGGTTTTTATTTGGATTAGCTTATATACTTTACAAGGTTTAATATGAAGATTCTGGATGAGTATACCTATACTACTTGATGCCTGGAGATATTAATACGATATTCATGCTCTTGTGGTAACGGTTGAATAGTAAATTGACTTATGGTCGATAATCACCTGCCACTACCTAAGGCCCAGTTTTTTATTGTGAGATTATTTTAGCGTTAGATTAACCTCGAGTTAAATCTGGTGGAAACGCGTTTATCAGTTATTTTTAGATCCCCAATTAACTCAGGGTTAACTCACCAATTTTGCTGAGTTAACTCTGAGTTAACTTTGAGATCAAATTTTTAGTTTTTATATGGGATTATATACTATAACTATTAATTGAAAAAAAATAACACACAAATAATAAGTTTGCCGCGTTGGGGCACCTCTGACACTTTCACACTTTTTTATACAAAACATTAAAAAAAACTAAAATAATAAAATTTCGAAAAATCTCAAACATTGTCAAAATATTGGAGAAATATTAAATTTTGAATCACATTTAAAAATTATTGCATTACACTAAAAATTAGGAATTATACAACTAACGTGTCTGAGGGCGCCACAGCAACTTTACTGACAAAAAAAAAATTTGTTCTTAAGAGGCGGTTTATTTATTTTTAATTTGCATAATATATTTAAGCTTCCAGGTTGCTATTGTTGTAGTTTTACTGTTGTTTTTAAATATTTTTATGTTTCTGTTTTAAGTAAAATATATGGAAAATTTTCTATCCCGTCAAAACGGGGGGGAGGTAGACCCCTTTGAAACGTATTTTTTCTTGTATTAACCGAACCTATCCGCTCTACCTTTCAGATGCTCCTTATATTTTACCAATCACCCTGTACAATAAGTACTTTTTTTTGTGAAGAAAGTGATGTCAAAATAAAAAAATTATTTAACCCTATAATTTTTTTTAGTTTAGTTTAGTGAAAAAAAAAACTTTATATAAAATAAAGTTATAGAAAAACGATTTTTTTAAGAATTTTCTCGTAGGTAGGAATAGCGGCTATTCTGTTAGATTAAAAACCCAATTATGGCTTGGTGCGCCATTTTGATCCCATAAATTCATGAGACACATCATTATGAGGAGGTAGGGATAACGTTTTGATGATTGTTGTGTTTTAAGGTATTGAATTGTGTTGCTTGGGAGATGATCCCTTTATTACCAACTTCCATAGGTAAGAGATCCTCGGGCACCTCAGCTAAGGGAATTGGCTCATACCCCCCCACCAGGCTTTTTTCCAGGCTGTTAGCTCCAATATGTCTGTCTTTGCCAAAAACCTAAACAGGCAGAGTGCTGGATGGCTTAGGGTAGAACCAGTTTCCCCGTAAGATCGATTCGATTTAGGGAAAGACATGATTTCCGCCGTAGACACAACCCGCCTACACGGCTAAAGACATGGTTCCTGCGGAAATCATGATGCTCTCTTGATCCGTTTTGTCTAGATAGATAGATAGATAGATAGATTCGATTTATTATTTGTTTAAAGAATACAATTTACAAAATATGTTTACAACAATCGTTTAAGCTTGGCTTTGCCGTCTGCCCGATTGACATCGTTTCTGAATTATAATCTTCAAATAATAGTTTGTTTAAAGTATATACAAAATTTTGGGTTCTAACATTTAAAAGTTTTAGAATTTTCATTTTATATAACAATTTTCAAATGCTTCATTTATAATTTGATTACGATAAGACATTGCAGTTCGATAATAATTATGGAGTTCATTAATATTCGATTCGCAATTGAGTAAGTCCAGTACTTCTTCTTCCGCTGTGCAAAAAATTTCTTCTTATTTCACATAAAACTGGACATTTTCCAATGAAATATATGAAGTCTTCTCGTTCTCTAAGATTACATAAGTTGCAATAGATTGGAAGATCAGTCCGTTCTGCACTGTTCGTCCACCTTCGCCACAAGGTCTAAGAGAACATCCGTAACAAGAGGTGAGATATTTATACGGTTTGATACGTTATATACATAGTTGCATTTAAAAAGCCAAGGAGATTATCTATGCTCACAACTGAAAGTTCGCTAAGGTTGTCAATAAAGTACTGACCGAAGAATTGGCATCTTGGATTAGCCAAGGCAGGGCAGCAGCAGCTGTTTCCTTTTTCCCTTTCATCTACACAGCAACGACAATGAGTATTGTGCGGAATGCATATTCTTGCTGCATGCTCTCCTATTGGCCAGTGACCCGTACTAACTGCAACAATTCTGGCTATGTCTGGCCGAGTTCTTCATAAGAGTTCATTTGTGCGGGACTTGTCATATGATATGATGAAGCATATGATTTTTGATACTTATCTTTCCTTTTTTTCTTTAGAACTGTAATGTTGTTACTAAGAGGTTATTTATAAGACTGACAATTGACATATAAGCAGAATAATTAAATTCGTACTAAGCATTTATAGGCAAGCCTTTCACAAGTTGTTTGCATTGACTTGTCGTGGTGAGCCTTATAGCAGCAATTTTCTTTAAAATTATCAGTAAACAACTTCGGAAGGCCTAATACAAGCAATTTTGAATTTTTATCTAGAAGCCTTGTATAGAGCTTGTCAAATTTCCTTTTAAAGGTGTTTTTTTTTAATTTTCAAAGTTTGAAATGTGTGGCTTGCAAAAATTTGGCTTATAAGAGCTCTATACTAGCTATTGCTTGCCAAATTCTAAAGTTAGTCAGACCATTCCATCTACGATTAAATACAGATAGATAATTTTCTCGTTTAGTTTTACAAGTAAAATTGAATTTTAATTTAAGTTAGTTTTTACGCCGCAATGCATTTTTTATATATTAGTTATAGCATAATTTAGAGCGCCCGCATGGAGTAAGTAAGTAAGTTAAGTTATTCTGTAAGCTAGTTTTTAAAGTTTTTGTCTATAGCATTATAGTAGTTAGAAATAAGTTAAATTAAAAAAAAAATAAAAAGAGTGCTTGCTTGTTAACCAAGAATTTTCCAGTTCAATAATAAGCTGGACGTCGTCCATGGGGTATGCAGTAAAACATAAAAATCAACTACCTCTCTATCTTTTGTACCAAAACAATTCTTTTTTATCTTTCTACTCCTTCTAACTATAGTGTCGTGCAACACCTGTTCCATTTAAAAGACAATATATGTGCCTTATAGACACATAGTTAAAATATTATTATTAAAAAAAAAGTATTCTGCTGTTAAAACTACAGTTCACCTTCTGCAACCACTGCCCGGGTGACATATCATTTCAAGAAAATTTATATACAACATTTGCAAAACTATTTTTTACTAACAAAAAATGCGTTTTTAAAATGTGAAATAGATTTTAAAGGTAAGGTCAGATTTCACTGTGAAACCGTACTAGTTGAACGAAAAATGTTAACTCTGTTCAACGTTCAGCTGAACTGAAGCTTACGCGTTCATTGAGAAACCATAATTTGAAAAATTAAAGGTTTTGAAAATCAGATTCTTTGAAAAAAATTCTGTCCATTTGTATTTCTTCTTTGTTTGTATTTTTGCGGTTGTATTTTTCTAACACTTGAAAAAATTAGAAACCACGAAAAACGGCAATAACTATTTAACGGTATGTTTTTGTAAAATTCAAAATTTTTACTTTATTTTAACTCACCAAAAGACAATTTTTACAAGTGCGTTTCGTGTTGTTACTAATTTGTGACAGGTGTGTGTAAAGTGACAGAAAACTATATATACCTACCTATATAAGCAACCAAAAAACACTCATACGACATACACCTGTTTTTTTGAGTGATTCTTTTTTAGGATATCTTTAACTTTTGTACAGTAAATTGACGGTGAACACCTTAAAAAAATATATATTTCATCTAAAATATATATTTTTTCTGTGGATCATTCAGGTTCAAGATTTCTGATCAACAAATATCTATATTTAAAGAGAGATACATTTTTATTATCTAATATGCCAGTCACATCACACATCCCGACTGGCATATTATTAATGAAAAATTAAATTACTCAAAAACTATATTTCCTTACTTGTCCTATCTGACATGTCGAATCGACTTCCAAAAGTTTATTTTTAGAAGAAACAAATAAGTAAATCTAATCGTGGTAGAAAGGGACTTTAACACTCTTTATCATCTGTGTCAAACCTGCCAGACAAAAAATGTTTGGAAGTGTTAATATAGTATAATTACCGAAGTAGATTACACCGCAGTAACAAATTGAGAACATGTAGGTATGTGCACACTCCTTGTTAAGAAGCGAGACCGATCTACATCTCTTGCACCAAAGTGCCAAATGTTTCCACTATGGATAACCACATCCAGCACGAAGCTCCCCGAAAGGGCCAGCCCAACTGTTAGGGTAGAGAATGATCATGATTAAATTCCATAAAGGACATTCCTCTCGAACAAACTCTAGGGCCCCTAACACCCGTGCTAAGTTTATTGTACGTCAAACCTAAAAAGTCGTTTAGTTGAGGAAATACTCTCAACTGTAAAACTTTGACATTCTGACTTTACCTACAAAGCCACAGGGATTGCCTACCCTGAAGATGTGGCAAGTATGTCTTGAACTGGAACCAAACTCAAGTTCCACATCTCAACTTCTGTCAATTCTACTTGACTTACTCAATTTTTGACGGTAGTAACGCTCGTTACCCAGTTTATATTCTGGGATAGAGTAGTTATCTACCGCCTTTTCGGGTGGCCTCCTTGAGTTACAAAGACCACCCTGCTTATTTGCTACTATCACAATGGCACTAGCCCAGTGAAAAACCAACAAAACACTCATGTTATGAAAGTTCCATTTCAAACGTTAAATGAGTAATCGTCAAGGACACTTTCGTGATTCCCCTGCCCTAACTACTTTTGCCTGATGTAGGGCCGTTACCCAGTTAATCCTGGGATAGGTTACCTATTGAACACGGACATTACTCTTAATCAGAGCATACCTGAAATAAACATTCAGGTATGCTCTGGTTCTTCATCAAACTTAAGGGTGAACGTCCTAGGGTGAGTCGTTCTCCCGGACTGCAGTTAGTTCACTGATCAAGACATCTTAGATGCCGTAGAATGATGAACAGTTTAAGCCCTACCACCACGACAAGGTCGCAGTCCATCGGTAGAGTTGGTATGCAGTGGCGTATTGAGGGGGGGGGGGGCGGGCAAGCCTGCAGGATCATGTTATTATTTAGGTGATTTCGTCATTATGTACATTAATAACTGAAACTTTTTCATAAATATTAGAGATTTAGAGGAAGCTCAGATACTCGGGCCTCCCCCAAACTCCGAAACGACTGTTTGTGTTTGTTTGTTTGTGAAAGACCCCCTAGCTGACGTTGAGCGTTCAGGTAATTTTTTTTTAACATCGTTGGCAAATCTTAAGATTAATATTATGTATTCAAAATAATAATTATTGTTGAGAAAGTGTCTCAAAAAATAAACACAAGACTTATCCAATGCGCGATTTCAACTAAAAAAACATACCATAAAAAAAGGACCATTTTTAATATTCAACAAAAAATAAAATAAGTTATTCGCAGTGAATAATATTTGTTAGTAAAACACTGCTAGTAATTCTGAACCACAAAAAGGTATAAAAAAAATTTTGTTTATAATTCATAACTCTACAAAATATTAAGTGTTGACTACTTTCAATTTGTATTTAGTAAAAATGCTAAATTTATCTTCCATTTTAGTTTGAATTATTGTAACGAGATTTTCAATATTTAAAACATTTATATTTAAAAATCTTTTCATTTTCAATAATATGAAAAAGAATTAAGACGAGTTTGACCACTACCTAGCTGAAAAGTTAACTGCTTCAATATTCACACTAAATTTCAAAACGAAATAAAGTATTTTTTTTAGATAACCCACAGAAAAAGCACACAGAACATCGACCAGTACCCCCCTTGCCTGAAACACCCTCGAATTTCATTTTCTTGTACTTGAATACGTGTAAGCCTACCAGCCCACAGAAAAAGCCTACCCAGCTAAGCTTGTGTGTGAGGTGAGAAAAAGTCCCTTTAAAATGTACGGGCACTTAAAACTGCTGATTTTCAGCTTGTAGGCAAAAAGAGAGAACCAGCCGTCGGTCGCTGTTCTGGTTCTCTACAAGAACTTTGAAAATAATAGCAGTACGAATGTCAAATTGAGAGTATGCGGTAGTACGAAGTTGTCGAGAATAGTGAAATGCTACTATAATAGCAGCACTGCGCTCAACTCTCGATCACTGAGGTATAAGGAGAGCAAAATGTATCGTACTTCTACGTTCTACCCTCCAAAACCCGTTTTATATATATTTTTTTATTTGATTTCGTTAACGTGAAAAGCAATTGTGAAAACCAAAAGCGAAACAAAGGGGATAATTGAGATTAAGTGTATGTATGTATGTACATATGTATGCGTGTGCTTTGTGGAGGAATAAGGAGAGTGAGGGGCAAAAATAAATGTTGCCAAAAAAAGGCTTAAAATTGCAAGTAGATGCGAAAGTGTACTTAAAATCATAGAGAAATTACTATAAAGAGAGAAATGTTTCGTACGTCTCACCCTCCAAACTCATTTGCTATTTTTTTTTAATTTCGTGTCTGTGAACAATAATTGTGAAAACCAAGAAAAAAAACAATGGTGAGAAGTCTCATTAGGTAAGAAGGTATGCGTGATTTTTACGCACACTTCCGCACTTAATGAGGAATTTAGCTTGTAGGCAAACTGAGTTTTTCTGCCTACATTATACTCTCTATTCTTATTTCTCTAAGCTTAAAATACACGCATATGTACATACATACACATATTCGCAATGCTCACCTTTGTTTTGTTTTTGGTTTTCACAATTATTATTCACGTTCACATCAAAAAAAAAAAAAAAAAATAGGTATAGAAAATGGGTTTTGGTGTCTTGCCCCCCCCCCCAAACTTTTTCTGAATACGCCACTGTTGGTATGCACAGGTTGTTGTTGGTTAATTCACCCACACTTGAACTATACCTATACCGAACTATACTAAGAAATCTATAACGATCTAAAACTTACCGCGAATTTCTAAAAATTAAGTAATTTCGCCGCAATACTTTGGATTTCATTTCAACTGGTCGAGAACTTCTTTTATACTTTCTATTATAAAATCCAAAATCTAAATCCATGTATGGTTTTTAACTAAGGTTCATAAACGTGAGAATATCTTTTTCGATTATCACTAAAATCACTTAACTAAAATTCCCGCCTTAGCATATTATAAAAAGGTTATAGAAGCCAAAAAAAAAAAAAAAGAAAACGATTACTTTGGAGCCAATAAAAATAGTTTTAAAGTTTCACAATCCCGCACATCATTTAAATGAAAATTTTATTAACAAAACCACAGCAACATAACACATCATTCTACAGCCAGTTATATTTCAAAGGTTTAATGGCAAAGTGCTTTCAGCTCATAATTTCATAATGCATCTTTATTAGATATTTTTGTTTAAGTACAATTTTTTATTGTTACATTAAAATGGTCAGAAGCCCTTTGGCATCTTGTCCGCATTAAGATCCTGAATATCCTCTTACCTGTTAAAATATATTGCAAAGAATCCACTTAACCGCAGCTAGCATATCTCATGATATAAATGTAATAATCTCACAAGCCATAGTGCAAATCAAAATTCCACTACATGTTTGCCGTAAGGCGTAAGTGCCTATGGTGTGGGGTTCATCTTGCTTGCACATACAAAACATTAACACCATCATGCTGTATTGCTGATGCTGCCGCCGATGCCACATCTTAGCCCATTTCTGCTTTTGACCAAGATTAGGCAGAGCAATTATATATTTTACGAGAGAGATAATCAATTAAACCGCCACCACACGCGTGTGTGCCTGCTTTGCTCCCCATTCACACCCGCATGCTGCTAACATTGTATACTGCTCTCAATCTAGCAACATCTTGGCCAACATGAAAATAAGCTCCCCTTGAAATACCTCTATTCAGTTAACAGCAAACAACACAGCAGCCAATCGAAGTTGTTAGTATCACAAGGAGTTTACTATACCCAAACCACATCAGGCAACAAGAGCAGGCCACTTTGACTTCTTGGCAGTATACCGCGCCATATCGTACCGATGATGATGGCGACTGCCTTTGCCTTGCCATATACCAGTGGGGGATATATATTGTGACGCTGAAGCTCTTAAGAACACGACAACGTCACGAGCTTCTCTTCTAACCTTCCCTTAATTAGATTGTTATAATGAACTTCTTGTGGCATGGCCATAACCTCCGGATAAAATGTTACTAAATGGTTAGCAAGCCAGCGACCATTAAGGCCAACAACATGTTTTTTTTGTTCCGACATTATCAGTTCTATTGGCCACTATTACCAAAACTACTAACAACTATCCCCCCGATTATGCTATAGTTGTCTGGTTCGGTTCGGTCATCATCATCGGTTTTGCTGGTTTCGGTCGGCCAACAAAAAAAAAAAAAATAAATAAATAAAAACATCAGGCTTATTAATATCCCATCGAGTTGGCCAGAGCCATTTGTTGAACGCACCGATTCACCATGCGCTCCCATACAGTACTCTACGAGATGCGAAAAATGACCATAGGAGCATCATCAGGACCACATCAACTCCCCAAGAACTCTTCATTAAAAATGGGATAAAGTGGAGTCTTGATAGGTTGTTGCCAACATATTATTATTGTTATTAGTACATGGACCGATAATGTTGTTGTCAGTGATGGAGTGTCCCAAGGGGAGGAGTGTTGTCTCTATTTCGATTTTCATTTTCAGTATCATCTTTTTCATGTGCTATAACAACTGTGTTGAATATGAGTATCGCATGCATAGAGTTGCCGTTGACAATTTTAGAAAGAACTGAGTTTTTCAAAAATCCTAATACCTATTTTAAGTTTTACTAAAAAAATAAAACAGATACTCAGATAGATAATATATTTGTTTGGTAGACATCGGGTTGCTTATGAAGAAGGTAAGAAAGCAGATTTCTATATCTTTTCGGAATAAAGTGGAAGAATAATAGCACCATGAAGTTTCGAATAAAAAGTATTAAAAAAATAGGACCCAATGGTTTTGAAGTTGCTAGAAGAGGTAGATTTAAAAATATTGGTGTGGGTTTCTAAATAAAAAAGAAATCCATCTCAATATACACATGAAGGTATTTGGAAACCGAAGAAGATCAATTTTAAAAGAAGGTGTTAATAGAATAAGGTGTCAAAATTCTTGCTAAAATTGCTAGACATGACATAAAATTTATTGCTATACTCTGAGACATAGAGGCTTTATAAAAATTAGAGATTCTGAAATTTTTTTTTCTTTTATGCGAGAAAGAGCCATTTAGGCCTATTCTGCCAAATCTGTTATTCTGTTATGAACTTTCTGTTATGAGTGATAAAATATTGTTACCATAAAATATCTTTTATAATTGGTATTCAGGAGTTCGATATTTTATAAAAATCTTCTATGGAACTTCGAAAACAAAATTCTAATCCAAGGAAACAGAACTATAAAATCTTTTATCAGCTGTCATAAAAAAAATTGAAAACAAAACAAAAATTGTGAAAAGTTTATTATTTGGAAAATTTAAAAATCTAAAATATGTAGAGCTGGATGAATGCTGGAGAATCTAAAACTCATTCATCAAACAGAGGTTAGTTCGGATTAATTATTTTTTTGCATAACTCATATCAAATTGTTTTTCTTTCAGATACGCAACCGAGAAACTACATAAATACCAAGCCAGGATTCTTTGCCCATGCACTCTTGCCCAAACCTTCGTGGAAATCCTTGGCAATGTTTCCCGAACTTAAAAAGGATCCGCAGCAGATCATTGATGTATTTAACGAACAGAAACAACAATTCTTGAAAATTTTGTCAAGAACTCGAAATCTTTACATTGATATATGGACGGATACGAAGCTGCCAAACAAAACTCTACAAAACTCTTACATTCTATCGCAAGGCAAAAGAACCGCAGTCGATCAATGAAATCAATACCATGTTCATGGGATTTCAGAACTGCAAGGAACATCTATTCGGCCTACCAACCATTCATTTAAATATTAATATTCGGCATGAATCAAGTTATAAAGTCCGATGAGCGAGCAGCCGGTCATGGGTTCAGACATTGCAATGTCAAAATTGTAGCCATTGAGTACCTATTAAAATCAATTTGTGAATTAAGTTACTTCGAGATAGAAGTGGGAAAATCACCCTAGACAAGACGAATTTCTAGGCCGAAAGTGGTGGACAAATTCATGATCAAGATTTTAAAAAGATCGCTACCTTCAAGAGCTTAATTCTGTCCCCAACTATGCAGTTGAAAGGGGACTCAGGCAAATGAATGGGTTCAGCACATTTTCAATACTCTAGGTGACAAGGATGTTGTAAGGCGGATTCTGCCCATGCATTTCGTCCGAATTATAGTAAAGTTCATGATGTGCTGCACCTTGGCTTAGAACTCGATAAAACTACTTAAGTTTGGAGCTTAAATAAAAAAAAAACATGCATTTTTTTCTCAAAATAATAACAAAACAGCTTTGCAATGAATTAAGTTTATGAAGACTTTCTTTTTCAACTATTTATACTTCTACTTCAGATCAAAGTATTTTTTGTCTTCTTCAATTCATTTGATGGCTACGGCGAAGTAAAAAATGTTTGTGGTTTTCTGGTGGTGAAAACCTTTTCAATCGTCCAAATGAAGCAAGTAGCTTCGGAATAAAACCGTGCGTCGTATGACGTATGTAGCAATTTGTAGACATTTCTTGAAATTTTATGAAATTAGATGATAAACCACCTTGTGAGTCCCAAACTACTTGCTTCATTTGGATGATTGAAACTCTTTTGAGTTCCAATTTAATTTCTCAAACACTGAATTCCTTTTTTTAGGATAGGGAGGTATTTTCAGTTGCCTATACAAATTGTTTCGTTTGTTCTCAGACAACGAATCCTGCGATTTTATACCATATGTTTATTTTCCTTTGCCTTTTTACTGCGAAGAATTCTTCGATATTATTAGAGAAGATGTTAGTGCGAACGAAAAAATGATATGAAATTTCCTTTAAGCTCTGAGAAAAGATTAGTCACATCAGGACCTTTTTATCATCGCAGGATGAAAAAACTGGAATAATTACCATTCAATCAAACGATTTTCAGACTATATGAAGATCGTTGAACGGGTATTAGATAGCCTTTTTCAAAATCTGAATTAAAACTAATATATGTCACAGTCAAAAATAATTCTGGAAACACCGACGAACTCCCAATCAAAGTTGCTGCACCCCAAGGAAGTGCATTTAGTCCTTTGGTTTTCATCATCAGTCCTTGACTATCTGCTACTATAGGTATAGTCAACTAACTAGACAATCAGATGCTCTTTGCGATGGATCTTACATTATTGCCACGAGCACTTTATGTATGGTGGTTGGAAAATTTTCAGGCAAATGGTTTCTTCGTAAGCCCAAGTAACAAGTGTTGAGTCGATGAATATATAGATAGAGAATTTTTCCAACTTCTGTAATTAATTCTAAGATGAAATGATAGCTTTGTTCTGGAATAGTTTGTCCAGCGCTTTCAATCTTTGGTAAAAGAAGATAATAAAAATAAATACAAGGAAATAAAGTAACTTTTCAGTTAAAGATGTTTCGCATTGCAGAATATTGACAATAACATAAAAATACCGTCTCCGATACATATAGTTCGACTGATTGAGCCAACACTGAATGACTTATTAACCCCGTACGGGGTTTAAAATAGTATCGCAATTTTCATTAACCATGTTAAAGTAAATGCTAATAAATTTAATTACTTATTTTTTAATTTAATACTCACAAATTAAAATTGCAAGTAAAAAATCGTAAATAATTGTCAAATGTAAGAAAGCGAAACAACAAAATGCAAGTTAAATAAAATGCGAAATAATATATTGCTTAATGAGCCTTCAAAACAAAAAATTGCAAATATTTTAAGCCAAATCGACCAAAATCAGACGGAAGATAATACCATAACAATGTTTCATTGCCATCGCAAAGAAGTAAAAGAAGGCCTAGGGACAATTCATCGACATCAGAAATCATCAGTGAAACTATAGGATGTGTGATCGAAATCAAGGGCAATCTAAATTAATAAAAGCATGTGATGATTTGTGGATCGAAAATTCTTTTGTAGCTCAGCTGGTATAAGCCAGAAAGCAGCAGTTGGGCTCTTTTTTCAGTGCAAAACAACTCGAAAAAGACAGTCCGGAGAGCGTTGAGTGGACTTCATTTTACAATCAGACTCTTGTTTTTAAAGACACCTACACAACCTTGGGCCCTTTTTACTTGCGATTATAGGTACTATAAGGCAAGTTATGCATTCGTGCAAAAAAAAAAATTGAGATAACAATCAAACATGACATTACGATGATATCGAAGTCGAAAAAAGTGGGTCTGAATATTCTGTCTGTCTGTCTGCCTGTATGTATCAGCACCTACAGCCTAAACGGCTATTCCGATTTACTTCAAATTTGGTATATAGGGTTTGTAGACCATTTAGCTCAAAAAATTATGGTACCTGTCATGTAACGGTTTTGGAAAATCTAATTTTTTTCGAAAACGGCTATAACGATTTTCTCCAAAAAAACTACAGATGGTTTCTATCTAATTGTCTTTTGTTAATTTGCAAAAATTTTGCAAATTTTGCAAGCTTATTGCCTCCCATAGAACCGTTATTTTCTTCTTGAGCTATCTCGTGAACTGGTTAATCGATTTTAATCTAAAAAAAAAATTTAGAAAGGCCTAGATGAGTTGATAAAACTTCGATTCCAACATTTTTTAAAAATGCTTAGTTTTAGTTTTAATTAATTTTTTAATTTATTTTTTTGTAAATTCAATATTTGGAAAACGGCTTTACTAAAAACAATTATTTTTTGTGCATAAAATGTAAACTATTTAGCGTTTTTAAATTCGTAAAAAAAATTTATAAAAATTATTAAGTAAACATTGATATATTTAATAAACCGCTCTAACTATTTTGAAATTATTTTTTTGATAAACTTGCATACAGGCAACAAAATTTTCTGCATACTTCGATTTTCGTTTGAATCTTCTTAAAAAGTAGTTTTAGCACTTTTAAAAACAATTCATATGATTTTATTCGTATTTTTCATTTTTTTTTCATTTTATTTTTAAATTATTAAATTTATTTTTATTAAATTTAATTTTATTTATGTGTTAACTTGCTACAAGAGCAAGTTCGTGCACTTTATTTTCACTGGTGCATCACAACTAAAAAAAAAACCAGCGTTAGCTTTTCTTTGGAGGACGATCATAATATCACAAAAGACGAACCAATTGCGTGTGATATGGTATATCTTACGTCACGGGTCTCATTTTAACATTTCGTTTGTAGCAGAGCAGCATTTAAAAAAAAAAATTTAAAAAATTGAAATTTGAAAAAAGAAAGGACAAAAATAGGGGCACATAATGGCTTTTGAACCTATTACCAAACCAATATTTAATTATATTTCACAAATGGCCAGGATAACTATATACATATAATTGTACAATGGCAACATTGTATCTTTGCTCACACTGACCAGATTTTGATCCATCTAGGCATTTGAGGGGGAAAAAATAGACGATCTCATCCATGGAATTCTATATGCTCTCCATTGTTGTCGACGTCGTCGTCGTCGGGCGGTCGTGACGTTCCCTTCAACAATGACTTGGTGCGCCATAATGTGCGGAGATTAACGAAATGCAGCAGCGCGTTGTTGGAGCGATAAGGTGGATCTTTTATTTTTTTTTTTCGCATGGCATATTTGTAGAGACCCAGGTCTTGCGCGGGAGTTGCATAGATATGTAGTTACTTACATGAGAATCTTTCTTGACAGCCTAACATATATGCGAAGTCGCGCTCCCTGTGTGCGTTGTTAATCACCACTAAATCACAGATTCACTGCACATAATTCCCGTGAGATATCCCATTTGTAAGGTTGGGTTCAACTTTAGCAAGAACATTCGTAGAGTGCAAAAAACGAGATCCCGGAAATGTTTCGTTGTAGCACAAGATGCTAGTTAAGATGACAAAAAGGAGACCTTTTTCAATCTCTGTAACGCCGCTGCCGCTGCCGCCGCCGCCACTGTGACCATCGAGTATATATGAACATTGTGTGGTGGCGGTACAGTGTTGTGCTGATAGGCAAAAAGGCATTGTTAATTTGAAGAGTAAGTGGTTGAAAAATCAGGTGCGCATGGTGTATGTAGCCATTTGTTGCAAGTTGAAAACATGGATGAGATAGAAGTTTTTTTTGTTGTATCCAGAGCAGCAAAGCAATATTGATAGATACTTTTAAGACTGACATAGGAATATAACCGGATACTAGCTTGCAATAAATCAATGACCTGCCCAAGATTTCATAACTTGATTTATCTGAAATCCCTTTCCTGCCACATTAAATCAACAGCACTTTTAACAAAACAAAAAAAATCAAGAACCTCTTTGACAAGCCAACAATATCTTTGCAGGGAATCACCCCGCAGAACTTGTAACATATTTTTCCTCGGGAAATAAACTGACATGTGATATGACGAGTGACATATCCAGGGAGGCTTCCAAACTCACGCAATATTCAATTAAATCGCTCGCAGCTCAACACAACAATGACAAATGGCACAAGAATCACAACAGTAACAAGTTTCGAAAAAACAAAAAAAAAAAAAACACACATTACCCCAAAAGAGGTGTGCCAAGTCAAGCACCAACACATTGATGACAATTGAGTAGATACAAAATAACTTCAAGTACCAGACACACGTGATGAAGAATGACGGGTCTGGAGTCTGGACGTACCCACGATGTCATTGCATGTTAATTAGCCATCGAACTCGAACTCGAGCAGAATATGGTTTACAGTGTCACTGGCCTAAATGTCTGACTGGGCCTTTTTTTCCAACGCTGTGCGATAGCATCACACGACATGTATCTCCCTTAAACGCTCGATCATGGTCAAGGACCATAAATAAATGCTCGAGTGTCCATAAATAAGCAATCGTTCCCTGCTGAGCTCTAGATTTCTGCATCTTTTCTGTTGTTGTGCTTTTTTTCTGCTTATACTTTGGCTGGGTGCTGCTTCCTGTCTCTATCTTTGCAGAATGCCGTGTCATTGCGTTTTGTGCAACTGAAAGATATAGATACCCAGGAGCGATGGTATAGAAAGATGCAATCGATGATTCATGAGACATGTATGTGCACACGTCGATTGCGTTTCGGAATGTTTTTTTTTCTTCTTTTGAGACCGCATTTTTGTTGCGTGAATTTTCTTTCTGTGTAAAAATATAAACGAGACCAGGCAACAAACGACACAAATGTTGTCACTTAATGTCGTCGTTACAAGTTAATAAAAGTCAAAAATGATCCAAATTTATAAAGGAATGACATTTTGGGCACTGAGAACAGGGAAGAGGTGACAATATAAATATGGTCATATAAGTGGTGATGGAAACTGAATTATGGGTGACATATTTGGACAGATATCAGTTTGTTTTAGTCTTGTATCTATTACTTTTCTCAAAGTAATACTATGTCTTGGTATAAACACTAAACAATTCGAAGGAACCAGCATTTAAAAAAGTTCATAAGGCATTTGAAGAATATAAAGAACTGTGGACAGTTCGACGATTTGAATGAATATAATGTCGAAAAGTCAGGAATTCTCCTGATGAATAAATCCTCAGGATATGCATGCAGGTTATATTATGGTTTTATTCTTTTTACAGGTGAGCACCCCCCAAAATTTTTTCTAGATACGCCACTGATACTGTACCGTTAAGCTTTTTCCGAAAAATAATTTCGATAGAAACAATCAAAATCTATATCAAAATTCTATAAACACAAATACATATGTACCTAGTTGTCGATACATCCCAGACTGACAGACGTGCAGAATTGCGTGACATTCTTTTTCATTTTCTCTATCATCGTATGTCATGTTTGATTGTTTGTAGTTATTGAGAACGCCAATTGAGTATTGTGTTCATTGTCAAATGTATCACATTTGATACATATCATTCAATTTCTGTCTGTGTTTTAGCATTCATAATTCAAATTTGATACAAATGTATTAATGTATAAATTCTGCTGTACCCCTAGCTATATATTGCGCTATATTACTCTAGCCCAGATACAAATCCACAACATAGCTGCACCTTAAATAAAAGATATAACAATTATTGAAAACATACTTGCTGCACCCTAAAACAATAAGCTACAAAAATAATCCGACTGATAAATGCCGACCATCGAACGGATCATCTTCAATAAATATTCTGAGCTCAAGAATATCTTTATAACATCCAACATTATAAAGAAACAACAATCGACTAAGAATTGAATCCGAAAGTATATATACCTACACTTTTGTTATAACGATCGCTATTGTACGTGTTGCATGTTGTTTTCACACAAATGTTGTGGGAGTTTTTTTTTTTTTTTTTGTTTCAAAAAAAAAATTAACAACAGAAGAACTCATAATTCTTGGAAAAAATTTCAAATCGAATGTTCCAATTTATGAACCGGTGTCCAACTGATGGGACGGTAATGTTTTATCTGTTGTTGATACAATACAAATACCTAATGTGGGTTTATGGGTTGATTTTGTTCTGGCGTCATCTTCTTATTTATTCGTGAAAAAACACATTTTGCACTATACCACAGCAACTGAAGATACAACTAAGATAATGTTACCATAACATTGTGTCACACAAACTTTTCTATTGTACAAAATAGCTTGATTTGGAAAATACCTAACTTTTCTTCAAATGGATTGATACTTATGACCTCCACATACATAAGATAAGTTTTAGAGAAATAAGAAATACTAATACCTTTGTATTGGCCGTACAATCCTTACTACTGTGATAATTTAAATCAAAACCAACCTAGCTGTGATATAACTCTCATTAGACTGAAAGGTGTAGGCCATCATATTATTCACGACCTAAAAAGTCATTGCATGTCTGTATGGTCCTGACAGAATTCGCGTCAATTTTATAAAAAAATATTCTGCAAGTTCTATATTTGTTCAGTAATCATATACATATACAACGTACATTATTTAATTGTTCACTGTCAACGGTTGTTTTTCCAGATATCTGGAAATCTTCGTTTGATATTCCTCTTTGAAAATCTGAGAATAAATGCCAAAAAATATCGAGGTATTGCGAAACTGTCATGTTTACCAAAGCTTTTGAGATAAATTTGTTAAACATATTCATAATTTTACTGCAAAATATTAACTGCTAACGAGCAGCATAGGATTTCTCTGAAGAAATCTACAACTTCTAGCTAATCTTCTTAAGTTTGCTAATCAAGTAAGTAAATAAAAATATGCAAATGGTCTTCAAACTGATATTTTTTATGCAGATTTTAGCAAAGCATTTGATTGCCTTTAAATTCCCCTTAATTAATTTAATTCACAAACCCTTGATCCAACAAAAATAATATTGAGTAAATAAATAAAGCTGACAAAATGTCTTTCAAAAGGTGTTTATATAGTTTTATTATATCTTCAATAGTTTCTGAGATATAAGCCTTAAAAGATAGATAATAGCTATGTGAAAAAAAAATTAAACAAAAATAATCAAAAACTTTTTTTGTTGAATTTTTGTTCACATATTAGCGATCTTCTAAGGCCTACATATATATCAGAAACTATTAAAGATACGAAAAAACTTTATTACAATTTTTGTAGGAAATTTTGTAAGCTTTAATTTTTTACTTAATATTTTTTTCTGTAGAATCAAGGGTTTGTGAGTTATAAGCAAACAACTGAAAATTGGAAATTTAAAGCCCCCCGCACCCCTTTGCGGCCAACATGAGAACTAGGTATATATGTTTACCTCCATGCTGGTCCAAAAAAAGCTTCATGCTTAGTTTTTCTGCCCTCGATTTTTCCACCTAGACCCCTTATTGAGCATTCGTTGATAAGGCTAACTACTGCATGGATATTATTTATAGCTTAATTATTATGATGCGGTTTCAATTTTTTTTATGGCTATATGAACTCGAAAGGACATTTGTGTTGTGAATTATTTAGAAATTGCCTCTGCCGCCTAAACGGAGAGAAATAGAAACCCCCCTCCCATACCTACACGCTCTAGCTCTTTGGTGCTCCTTACACACTGGCTCCACTGGCCATGCCGATGCCCAACAACTCAACAGCAGTCTAATCCACTATCCAATTCTCATTTGGTCTGTGGGCAAGTTATGTCTTGTCGTTTCATTTCATTCTTCAACAACGAGTAAAAAAACATGCGTCCCTTTCCCCCGTTTCTTATATCAAAAGATACAGAAGTACATTCAAAATGAAAGAGAATGACAAACACCTGAAGAAATTGCACACAACAAAAATTCTGCAAAAAGCAACTCACATATACGAAACGTCAAAATTCATGTCCAAATTTTCAACAGCGCTCATGTCTTGTCGAAAAAATGGATTTCTACGACATGTCGCCTGATTGGGCATGGATTTTTCAAACTCCATTGGTTATTCTCATGGCGTGTTCAAAATTAGAGCAGCGTACCAGTGGAGCCAGTGTATTACACCGATCACGCTGTTCCTATAAGCGTTTTCATGTATTATTAGTCGTCATCAATTTTCACACTGTTAAAATATCTTTGACTTTGATTTCCAATTAAATTTATAATTTGTTACATTTTCTTTTAAAAAGTGATTACAGATGAACATTGAGAAGAACTATTGGGTCACCCTGAACAAACCTCATGACTCCATTTCCCTAATAATTGGATTGGCCAAATGTTGATTGAAAACATAAGTTGTCAATGTCATGTATGTATTCTTCTAACTAAGTTGCATAATTTGACATTTGTACCTCAGATTGTGTTTTTGTATAATATTATGACTTGGATATTATTTTAATCAAAATGTACATTTTGAACACACATCTTTATCATATACCCACAAAGATATATTTAGCAACACTGGACACGTTTTCGTTCAATTTGCTTTAAGGGATACAAAACAAATCAACCAGAATTATTTTTAATCCAAATGACATCACAAGTTCAAAAGGCAGAACTTCCCGCTGAGGCAAAAACCTAAGAAAAAAATCAAATTGTATATATTTGTCTTCCCACATGAAAACCTAGATATTGGACATGGCACAAAGCCTCAAGCTATAACAAAACATCTCCAAACCCTCATTTAGCATTCATATTTCCAATTTATCAATTGTTTCCGGGAATTGATTTTGATTTACTAGCTACCGGCATAGGTTTCCCTTATTTCATTGATCTCTGGCTGATGCGGAGTCCCCATTTTGAAGAAACTCCTCATCATATCCAGTCGAACAAAACAAAAACAGAAGTCATGAGGAGCAGCGTCCGGTGTGTGTAATCGCGATGAATCCTTCTTCGACGAATCGATTCGGACAACATGACAAAACAGCATTTCATCACACATGCTACATGCTCTTGCTGCAATTCGTGTGTTGCATGTTTCCATGCATCGTAGAGCAGAGACCTGATGGTGTTGTCTCCTAAGCCCACATGAAAAAGTAACGCAATTCATGTAAATCTTCTCAGGTGCCTCCTGGATTCTGACGGAGGTATTGGTACCTAAAACATACTCATGAATCTGGCAAATGGAAAATGTCTGAGAATTTATGTATGCTTTTTTTTTGTAGAATCGATCGATTTTTTTTTTTTTTTTTGGGAAAGCTGTACACGAGAACAACTCACACTTTTAACAGTCTTAGGCGTTTGTTCCCGATTGCTGTACACCAATTCTCCTAGAAAATAATACTGAGAATAGAGTTTGCTCAATATCTAGATGCTCTTGTGTATCAAGGCCATAACATCGGATACATCCCACGTGAATTGGTTGTGGCCCATAATCGTTCAAATGGAATTTCTTTTTCATGTGAACAAGTTCCTATACGTATGCAAAATCCCACACAAGGATTGTTTCCAACATTTTCTGTCAAACAATCAAATAACCTAAACATGCACTGCACATCAGCATACAGTTTAATGTAGTTACTCATGGATATTGTGGGTAAAATGTTATAATGTTTAACACCTTGTTCTAGTTCTATGGGAGATGGATTGTTCTAGTGTTGCCATTCTACCAAAAATAGAAACTAAACATTTTTTTTCTGCAACAAGCTAAAATAATATTCACGACTGGGTCGTACAAACTTGCTCTTGTAGGATTGAAAAAAATTCAATTTAGTAAATTATGTCCAAAGGGGAAAAATATCAGAAAATGGCCTAAACGTGAGATGAAGTATGGTAGCTATTATTAAACGTTTTTTTAGCCAAAACCTTTGAATGCCATTTGGTGTTAAAATATCAATTAAACTTCCGTACTAAATTTAAACTAAATCGGTTAAGACGTTTTCAATTTATGGCCAAATTTGTTAAAAACTGTTACACCAAATCTCCGTTATTTGCATTTTAAGACAAAAACCTGATATGCAGTTATGTTAACAGTATTCCAAATATAACGTACAAAAAGTTTTATCAAAATCGATAGAGTCGTTTTCGAGAAAAAATTGAAAAACTAAAATCGTTATATGGAGGTACCGGGTTAAAACGAAAATTCGAATTTGTCCTCTAAAGAATCACCAAAAAGTACTAAATATGAAATTTGAACTTGATCCGTCAAACCGTTTTTCGTAATAGTTAAGCAATATTAATTTACCAATCACGAATAACGTTAAAAAAGTCGCATTAAAATGTCTTTCATTTTATATATTATCAAAGGTATCGGTGAAATCTTTGCCGGTTTGGATGAAAGAGCATGGAAGCTACATCTTCATCTTTTCTTGAAGACCGGGCAAATAATGTTTGTGATGCTGCTGAACTGTAAGTACAATTTTATTTTTTTTACATTATTAACATGTTATTGCCTGAGGTTTTACCTTTGAAACCAATTTTGTTTTATTTGGTCGACTGTGAACTTTGAACAAAATTTACAAAAATAACACACTGTGTGTTTCGATCGGAACACAAACAGCCGTATTTTGGGTACAACGAGGTTGTGGTCTGAGTCGATGTTTACTGTTGACTCCTTGGAATGTCAAAAATCCATGATATTGGATGATTGCCTTGTTTCGATAGAAATCTTGGCAAGAGTTTGATGTTTTATAATTTTATTTCCACGAGACTTTCAGGATTGTAAAGAGCATACTTTAGAGAATTCTTTTAGAGGATTCTTTAGCATACGTGACTAATTTAAAAGTCTTATTACTAATATTGTTAAATGAATACAATAAAGCCAGTTCAAAGGAATTTTATATTACATATGTTTTCTTCGTGAACAAAAATGTTGATTGACTTTCCATCATTTTTAAAACATAGCCAATTTACCTATTTTTTATGAATTAAACAACTTTTTTTTATCAGTTCTGTGCCACGTAATCTTTCACTAAAGTTGGCCCAGCATAAGAAGATCTTAATCTTTACTATTTGGTTGACTGTCAACATGGACTTGTCCATATTGGAAAAACCTTATAAGTTATAATCAAAAATAATCTTTTAATCAAAATCTTTTAAATCTACTACAATTTCTCCTTCTTAGAGAATCACCAAAAAGTATAAGTACAATATGCGAAGTTTAAGGGTATATATTATAAATATTAAAACATGCCAAAATGGACGGTATAATAAAACCTTTTATAAGATTTGTGTGCAGTTTTTCAGTCAAAATCTTAATGAGATAAATTGGCAACACTAAATTGTTTTATTTACTTCAGGTACTAGTTTTCTTCTATGCTACCAAGCAAATTAAATTTCTTTTTGACCATAAACTTGTTTTTTTTTTTAATTTTCTTCCATTCGATTGCTGCTACTTACCCTCGCATTTAACTGAACACAAAGCGCATCTTAAAATATGCAAATGAGCCATATCATCTGATTGACTAGGAGCAGCTACCAACAGTAAGCAAAGCATTGACCAAGTTCAAGTATTGGTGTTCTTCTGAACCTTATTTCCCATTTCTTTGGCGTGGACTTTAGTGAGTGGGATGATGATGACGACCGACCAACGACGATGATATATGTATGTAAATTTTAACTACCTATAGGAAGATATCCCCGAGTGCAGAGAAGTCCATTTGGGACCACTACTGGCTTTCTACTTATAATAACTGTTGATATCTGTTTTGAAGAGACTCTTTCAAACTTTCAGAATCAGAACTTATGGGTTTTATTTTGTATATATACATATAGGTATACTTACAAAAAGGGAGTCAATAAGCATTATGCAGAGTAGAACGAACCCAGATAGTGCACCTTAGTACAACACTCCTTTTCTTTGGTTTCCATGAGTTGTATTGCACTGTTCAGGTAAAGAATGACGAGTAGGAAGTGTAATTTTCGATCGATTGGACAAATTTGAATAAAATATGCAAAATGCATCGAAGCCAATGACTTGAGTTTTTTTTTTTTTACCAAAATGAAAGGAAACCTCTGTCTTCTTAGGTTTCTTGGAAATACTGTATTTTTGTTTTTGTTATATTAACTGATTTCTGTAAAATACACGAACTCTTTGAGAAACATGGAGGAGGTGTATGAATCTGGTCGCTTCATTCACATTGATATTTTGTTTTTAAATAAAAATCTGTTCAGGTGAAAGGATAACGGAGTTCTCTGCAATTGAATAACCATTAAATTATTTATTCAATTTACGAAAGTGCAGCTTGCAGAAAGTTTTCATTCGAAAACTGTGATGGAGATTTAAACTTAATGGATGGATTAAATGGATATACAGATCTAGAAAATAGTACCATAGGTGTATGATGTAGATTGTATTGGATATGTACGTGTAAATTAAATAAAAACAAACAATCAACCACAAAATTACATTCAGAATAAAATAAAGTGCACGACTGGGTGGCACGAACGAATGGCTCTGGTGGCAAGTTGTCAAAAAAATTAAAAAAAAAATTAATTAAAATATAATATTCATACCTATATATCGATAAATGAAAAATACTTTCTATTGAAAGTGTCCTATAAATATTAAAAAAAAAAAATATTTAAAAGTCGTAAGAGCCTTTTTTCGATGTTCACTTAATAATTTTTCAAAAATAGTTTTTTTTACAAATTTGAAGTACCTACGCTAAAGAGATAAACAGTTTGCCTTTAATGTCAAAATAGAAAAACAAACATTATTAAACAAATATAAATAAATTAAAAAATTAATTAAAATTAAAACTAAACACTTCTGCCACTTTTTTTTTAAATTTGTTCAAATCATTTAGGGTTTTCCAACAAATTTTTTTTGGGTTGAAATCAATTGATCCGTTTAAAAGATAGCTCAAAAAAAAAATAACGGTTAGTAGGTACTTTTACCTACCTATTAATTTTTTTTGAAGAAAAACGATGTAGCCGTTTTCGAGAAAATTAGTCTTCTTTACAACTTTACCGTTATTTTTGAGCAAAAAAAAAATTGTAGCTTATATAAGGCATTTGATTTTCTATAAAAAAAAACGATCTTCATCGCACTATCAGACCAGTTTTTTATAGAACGAAACATTTTGTTCGTTCTCGCATGAAAAATTCTTCCGAAAATTTTATTTTCGATTCGATCGTGAATTTTTTTTTTGTTTCTCTAAAAACAAAATTTGTGTTTGTGATCGTATTTACTTTTTTATTTTTTTGTGGTTTCCACTGGAGGAAAAAATGGAATGCAAACTGGGTCGCACGAACTTTCTTGCAACAAGAGCAATTAGTGACAGCGTTAAAATTTTATCCTCTGGCTAATTTTTGACGTTTGAGTTGAGGTGAATAAATGTTTAGCTTTTTGGTGTGCGAACTGGATTAAATGGGATTTTTAACACTAATATATTTTTTTTAATTTCCCTACAAGAATTGAAAAATTTCCCTTTATATTTCTTGGTACGGAGAAATGTAAAAATTTGTTTTGGAAAAAACTAAAAAAAAGGACGCAGCATATAAGAAAGTTCTTAGCTGATTCTGGAATGGTAGCAACCATCCAATTCGGTTCAATATTTTCGGAGGTATGGCCCCATTTAGCATTTTCAACGTATACCTAAATTTTGTAAATCCTATGAATTATGTTTTTGATTTTGAACCAAATAAGAAACTGACTATGCAGAAAGTAGCTTGGTCCAAATATGTGTCTGGAATGGTATCAATCATCCAGATCAAATCAGTGGTTTAGAAAATATAGTCCCATTTAGTATTTTTAACGTCCTACAATTTTAACGTACCTACATTATTAAAACCTTATGACATTTTTTTTGTTCTGATATAAAACAAAAAACTAAAACGCAGAATTTTTTATTATATGTATACAAGCTGTTACCTGACGCATTGCTTCCGCAGAAATAATAAGAGATAAAACATTGTTTTTGAAAGAGTTATTATAAACCTATTGGTGCAACATTTTGCTAAAAGCTTTTCCAACTCATAATATAATAGTTTTCGCATAAACGACCCCAGCCCCATCTATTCGGTTATTTGAAATAGCCTTAGTCATTTCGTACAACATCAGCTATCCACCAGTTAAAGCCCCTTCAAAATCGGTACATCCGTTTCCCATCGTCGCGTTCGTCAGTTAAGAAATACAATTTTTTAAGCGCCACCTAGGGCATAATTTGCATCATAAGTTACTTCCTATATTATCGACATTATCTATCTGTCAGTGAAAGTCTGGTCAAAATCGGTCCAGCCGTTCTCGAGATTAGCCAGGACAAACAGACAGACAAACATTTTAAAAATGTGTGTTTTGTTATAAGGGCTGTGTATGCTCTCATATGCACATAACTAAAATTATGGGAAGTTTTAACGCAGTACAGAACACTGGTTTGGCAGCTGAACTTAAAAAAAAATTGTAATACAATGAATATTAATGTACAAAAAAGAATATCGGTTAATTTTAGTAATTCTTCGTACGTAACGAAGTAAAATTAAACGGAATTTACAAAAACACAAACGGAAAATTCGACATTAGTGATTAATATAAAACAAATGCAAAAAAAAATAAATGCAAATGAAAATAATCCAACAATTAAAACAAACACAATACACTGGTTTGTCAGCTAAACTTCCAAAACAAAAACAACCAATTTGTTTCACAATAAAAAGGAATGTAAAAAATGTGTAATCGGTTAATTGATTGTTAATATCAGAGTTAAATATAAAACACAATTCACGAAAAAACAAACGAGAAATTCGATATAAATGTAAGAACAAACAAAAATAAATGCAAATAAAAACAAACACACTACTCCGACTGTCTCTCTCACTCCTTCATAGACATAGAAAACTATCCACTGGCTAAAATTTTAGCCTGCTCCAGAGCAGGCTAAATTTTTGAAGTTTATATTCACCACACTAGTGTTATAATTTAGACAATGGATAAAATTTTAACGCTGTTCGCACACGGCCTTAATAGACGAAAATATAAAATCATTCAAACCGACTGTTGAGTCAAATATGGATACCCATTAAAAACTATTTCAGACGAATTAATAAAAAGGGTTCATTTATGGTCTGTCTGCCACTGCTAGAAACATTGAAGGCAGATCAATATTAAATGCTTTTTGATTACCAGACGAAAACTTTAAATGTCAAATGAAGTTTTGTATCTTAAAATGTATCTAAATGTAAAGTTTCAGAGGTAAAACCAAAGAATTCATGAAAAATTAATTGCCCGACAGAACTGTCGACACTCTGGCTTCATCAACAATGATAAAATCGTGTTAATGTGTGATAAAATGAACGACAACAACGTCAACGCACCAAAAAAACACAGGCTCCTTCATATCTCAGTATGTGTTTATGTGCTCTGCACTCTTTCACATCATGGCAATGACCAAAACCATGTCGGCTAGGTACATGTCCGGGATTGATAGCACTCTGCTAATCCAAATCTCCTCGTATCGCTGTGAGAACTTCCTCTTCTGTAACGCGTTCATCCGCTTGGTGCTGTTCGGTTGTTTATGTGCAACCAAGCAGAGTCCAGTAAAGCAACTTTGTAGAGAAGATACTCCTTTGGAGTTGGATTAATCCGCCGATGCATGCAGCACTCTCGCCCGCGATGCTCAGGCTCACATATGGGCGAGCATGAGACTAATGCGAGGATTTAATTAAAATATGCAAATCGGTGCTGGCATTGATCAAGTGCTGATTTTTTTTTTTTTTTTTGTAAACAGAGCAGAACGCGCGCCCTTCGTCGAATGAATGCGAATGCGACCCAGAAGAGTATCCAAGGGAGAATCCACGGAAAACTAAATTTATTGCGAATTTAATTTCTTTCTCTGTTCGCGACCTTTTCACAGACTTTTTGAGAATTTTTTTCTCGTCTTCATCGGTCGTTTGGGAGGATTATTTTTAGCGGTGTGCGGTCTCTCCTCTTGAAGCATACAGGTATCCTGCCTTGAACTTGTAGTTTGTTTTTATTTTTTAAAGATTTTTTTTCCGACGAATGTGTGCCTGCGTCTCCGAATTATAATATAATTTTGTGAACCAAGGCAGCCGACCGAAAGAGTCAGGGGCTTAGTTCTGGTGCTGAGCTGACTTGGCTCGAACCCGATCCAACATCCAAGACAATGAACGATGAACAACAACCCATCCAGCACAATGTTGGTTTGCTCTTAATTTATCGCTAATTGTTACGTCAGTTGGGATTTTATTTCGATGTTATTTGTTGTTGTTGTTATTATTTTGAAAGTGTCTCGAAAAGAATCGGAGGAAACGATTTATCACGTTGTGCGCTGGGATGCCGCATTCGGTCTGATTCAAACAAATAAAAATAAAGGTAGATCCCTGAGAAAAAGGTGCGCTTTTTTGAGTGTGGAACTTATTGGTGATTCATGGCGTAATAGATAGTTTGTTGGTTGGACTGATTTCCATGGAAGTGCGAGAGTTCATAAATCAGTTTTGGTGATAATTTGTCGGGAGCAGAGTTCTAATTTTAAAGGTTGTGTTTTTTTTTTTTTTTATTTAATATTTTAGAGGTATTTTTTTGACAGCTGAAGACAAATTATTTAATAGGTCTTGGAATTGATGGAGATTTTTTGGTATTTTTCAGTAGAAATAAAATAAAGAAGCGTTAGCATCTTAATTGTTTGGTGGGATTTAAGCTTGCCGATTATTAGGTTGGATGATTTTTTTCTCAAAGTATATGCAATTATTAATAAATTAATATTATGTGGCAGGAGTGATGAGTTCTACATGTATAATTTTGAATATTTTGGTAAAAATCGTTTTTAAGATAAATAAATAGGGGCGTTCCATCGTCAGGGTGTAAAATAGGATTAAATAAAATTTAAAGTGTGTTGTGTTATAATTTATAAATTATTTTCTTTGTTGAGAAAAGAGGTTAAATTCAAAGAGGTTTATACCATATAAAGTTTTTTTTTAAATAGATCCTGCAAATTTTCATTAATTAAAGGAAATATCTAATATTTTTCTTTGCTCTTACAAAAATAGGTTGATTTGATACGCCTTAGGCGGTCTTGATAGTGGGATATAGGTTCAGAGACCAGAGAGGATCGGAGGAGTCGCTATCGATATCGATACTGGACATGTGAACATTTCGGGAAAGGAACCATATTTGAGACGACTATATTCAAGAATAAGCGCAAGCAAATGTTGTTTCGGTATCGGGTCACGTGGGGGTCAGAGAGTTCCCAGAAACATCGTTAAATGAATGTTCAGAATATAAGTTTTAAGATAATTTCATCAATTTGGGAAATAAATTTCAGCTCCAATTATAAGGTGGTTATCGTTTCGATAGTGTGGAGTTGTTGAGTGCGCATTTTTGACATTGGGCTGAAATTCTGGAAAAAGTAAAATTACTACAAACTGCGGAAAACAGTTTTAAATTAATCCTTTATTATTTTGTGAATACTTTTTTTTTTTTTTAATTAAACCAAGCAAATAAGATCTTGTACCTAATCAATCCTCGTATAGTGAGGGTAAGAGTGCGAATAAGAAGAATCCTATATGGGTATAAGAGTGCGCAAACATTTATACTCCCAGTTTCCATAGCCCTTGCACCTTAATGCTTGCGAATTCAGAAGCAAATAACAGTTTTGACTTCAGAAAACAATATACATTGCCGATTCCGCTCAGATGAAATTTCTATTAACTCTAGCTGTTTGAAGTGGGAATGGTACAAAATATCAAATGCCCTAAATCTCGAAAAGTAAGCGATTTTTTTGGTCATAATCTCGAATGACAAAAATTAATACTTAGTACAAAATGAACATCTCAATTTTCAGTACTTTCTGAATTACTATTTCCAAAAGAAACTTGGGATAACCCCAAACTCGCACCCAATACAAATCCTATAACAGGTTCAGGTAGGAGGGTTGCAGGGGGTCAGCATACCTCCCATACATATATCACTCTTTATACGCCATGAACTTTTTTTTAGTACAGTAGTATAGTTTTGCATTCGAGATTTTGTCTTTTGAGATTTCGTCATTCGAGATTCTGTCAGTCTAGATTTCGTCATTCGAGACTTTGTCATAGGAGATGAACTCATTCGAGATTTCCTAGTTTTTGTTTTGTCATACCGTTAGTCAGTCTGTGTGTGCTCTGACCACCTACAGCCTAAGCGGTTTGACGGATTTACTTTCAATCTTTTTAGTGATTCCCTAGAAGAGAAATAACAATTATAGTTTAAGCCGGGTGCTCAGGATTTCGATAAAGCTTTTTGGTCTGTTATATTTAAACTGTTGTTAATATAACTGCATTTTAGGTTTTTGTAACTGAATTTTTTAATTGGCTAATTCAATGTGCTAGACTTCACTGTGGCGGGCCATTCAATGTGCTATAGCTTAGTTTTGCTCAGCCATTTGTTTTATCACTACCAAATTTCCCAGAAATATTCGCTGGACTCATCTGAAGATTGCCTGAAGTATTCATTGAAATCGGTTTGACTGTTTTGGAGTACATAATTGTTACGTAATTTTTTTTTTACATAACTTACCCTCCCGCCTAAAAAGGGGTTGATAGAAACCTCTAGCATACGATTTTTTGTCTTGTCTTATAGATAACCCATACTCCTCGCTCTAGCCCTTTGTTGCATCTTATGCAAATCACACTGCAGTTTATCTGCTTTACACTTTTATTAATGTATAGAAATTGTTGTGTACATAATGTTCCCTAACGGGTGGACCGATTTTAATGAAATTTTTGGACAATCTTCAGATAAAGCCCAGCGGGTATTCCTGTGAGTTTTGGTAAAGCAAAAGGATAAAATAACATGATATGGCCGAGCAACGTCGAACGACTGATTTATTTGGAAAACAGTAAATTTTACGAAAACAAATTTTTATGACATTTTTTGTATTGAATTGTCTACAAGTTTGTCATTTACTTTTTATTTTCTAACAGTAATAGTGAGTGACTCTGCGCCAACTATAGAGGCATAAGCGTTTTAAACATCGCTTATAAGATCCTGTCCAGCGTTTTGTGTGAACGTCTGAAGCCGTTTGCTGATGATCTAATAGGTCCTTACCAATGCGGTTTCAGACCTGGAAAATCTACGACCGACCAAATCTTCACTCTACGCCAGATCCTGGAGAAAACCTAAGAATTTAACATCGATACTCACCATCGATTTTAAGGCAGCCTACGACAGCGTTGACAGAACTGAACTTTATCGTGCCATGTTCAACTTTAGAACTCCTGCCAAACTGATACGACTAATCAGGATGACGTTAGAAAATGCTAGCTGTTCCGTCAAAATTGGTAGGGACTCTACTGAAACCTTCGGCACCACCAGAGGGTTAAGACAAGGAGACGCACTGTCATGCAGCTGTTTTAATATTGTGCTCGAAAATGTAATACGGAATACCCAGGCCAGTACATCGGGCACCATCTTTAATAAATCGACACAACTACTTGGGTTTGCGGACGACATTGACGTGATAGGACGAACAAAAAGAGCAGTAACCGGCGCTTTCACGTCTATGGAGTCAGCAGCAAACAGAATGGGACTGAAAATAAACGAGGATAAGACGAAGTACATATATGCTCTCATAAACGAAAGTCCAATCCCACCACCGACTTGGTCAAAATGTAACCATTGATAGGTATAACTTCGAGGTAGTTAGTGAATTTGTCTACCTGGGCACTGCTGTAAACTCAGGCAATAACATCAGCGCTGAAATCAAACGTAGAATAACTCTTGCTAATCGCTGTTTTTTTGGCCTGAATAAGCAATTGAGGAATAAAGCCCTATCGAGAAAAACCAAGGAGACACTATACAGAACACTCACCATCCCGGTCCTGCTGTATGGTGCAGAAGCATGGACCCTCTCCCAATCGGATGAAAAGTCACTTGGAGTTTTCGAGAGAAAAGTCCTGCGTACGATTTATGGTCCTGTCTGCGTAAACAGAGAAAGCAACGTTTGGCGAAGAAGATACAACGACGAACTATACGGGCTGTACAGCGACATAAGCCTAGCCAGAAAGATTTGTCAACAACGACTAAGATGGCTTGGCCATGTAGAGCGAATGGACATCAACGCTCCAGCACGTAAAGTCTTCAACGCCGAACCAGAGGGAGTTAGAAGCCAAGGTAGACCTCATCTTCGATGGAGCGACCAGGTAGAGGGAGATCTTCGACTACTTGGAGTGCAAAATTGGAGACGGCAGGCTAGTGATCGAGCCGGCTGGAAGGGCATATTAAAAGAGGCCTAGAAGGACAACACTCTAGTTGAGCCAGCATAAGTAAGTAAAGTAATAGTGAGGGAGATATTGAGGAAAAAAAGGTTTTAACTGGAACTAACTGAATTTTTCCTGCTTTTTCCTTGTTTTTGTAACCTTGTTATTTTTTTAGAGACAGCCGGTAGTTTCTTTCTAAGTTTCAATCAGTTTCTATTAGAAAATCGTATCATGTAAATTCAAACCTACTTATAGGTAGATAATTATAGTATCTCGATGACAGCTAATGTTATAGTAATAAGCTACACTGCATAATGTTCTTCATCCTGTTCAGTGTTCACAGTCCACATTCAGTTACATGCTTTACTTTCTATACCTTACCATTAGATTCATGTCCAGCATCTATTGCTGTGTAAGACAAAATTTGACGAATTTATTGCCGCAGAAATTATAAGGAATAAAAAGTTTTCAAAGCAGCATCATCATCCACCATTACTAAATTAGCGACAGGAGCCACCATAACACTGTGTATTCCACTTTCGAAGATGATTACAACAACAACAAGTTGATGGTCGACTCTTCGTGATGATCTTCTTCGTGCTTGCGTTGTTATGTCATTCGGAATTGAAATTGGAATTTAGATGACAGGTGCATATAGGATTACAATTTCGTTTTGATTTGTGCTCCCCTCGATGGGATACAACCGGCAGGAGGCAAAATATTACTCAATATCAACATCACAGCAGCAGTTCAAAACACCATGGCCAACAAGTTAACATTTTTTTTTTTTGAGACTTTTGAAACTGCACGGCCATATTAATCTTGGTGTGGGACATTGCGCTGCCGTTTATGCTGGCCATGCAGGAGTGTTTCCACTAGTTTTTCTGTTCTGTAATGCAATTGGTTTCAGATAATGAGAACGATGATTGACGTTATATATGATGAGATGTGATAGTGATACGGATACCTTTATTATACACTTGAGTTTATTGCTGTCGTTACGAAATGGAAGTTGTATGTTAGACAGTGTTTTGACTTTTAACTGCGCTGGTTTCGATTAAGTCATCCTAGATTTGAATATACTTCACCATATGTGCCGTCAAATCATCTTTCTGAAGGATAGTTTCGAACTATATATAGCAATGGTGTCGTATAATCTAAGTAATTTGTCAGAGTCATTTCAAAAACATTAGGTTTTTTGGTTGGAATGGAACTAGAAATTAATAATTAAAAATGTGCATAGTTTTTTTAGCTTTAAGGAAGTTAAGTTGATAGAGAAACTAGGGAAATAATGTAGGTTAACACTTTTTGACTCTGTCAGTGTTTACAAGACACGTTAGAACGCCATACAATTGCTTATTGCTTATTGCTAAAAAACCGTAAAGTACAGTTCATTAAAACAGATTTAGATAACTTTATTTTCCATATTAACATAATACATACAATTTTTTTTTATAAAGCATTTTAAAGCATGGCATATAAGCCGTCTGCCGGTTATCTTAATTAGTATATGCTTCAAGAGAATACAAAAAAAAAAGTATCAAAATAAATTAATAAAATTTCAATAATTATGCTATAAAAATTAAAAGAATATAATAAGCATTTAGATATTTTTTAACGTTGTTGCACAAAAAAAAATTACTTTTTTTTTACCACAACTACCTACTTTGAATTATTTTTAATTTTTTTGAGAAAAAATTAAAAAATCAAGAAGTTAAATTAAATAATAATCTTATATATAAAATTCTCCTGTCACGGTGTTTGTAATCTATCTTCTCCGAAACGACTCGACCGATTTTCGTCATCCAAAGCATGCATATCGGCCAGGGTGGAGAATCGTACAACATCTATTTTTCATCCCCCTAAATGTTAAGGGTGGTCCACCCCTAAATTTTTTTTAATTATTTTGGAAAATTTTTTTAAAATTTTTTTTTTATGATACAGCATACAAAAATACATACAACCCTTAATTTTCACCCCTCTACGATCAACCCCTATTTTTTATTTGTCAATTAAAAACTTTAATTTATTTTGCAAGGATTTTTTTTTTATTTTTTCATGACTTAGAATGAAAAAAATCGTATTACTCTGATCAACCCAATTTAATTTGATCTCCCGCCCTCACCGGTCGAAACTGATCAATTATCAATCGATCAGTCATCCCCGTCAGGTGTCACCACTCATCCAGCAAACATCACGGAGTAGGGATGAGGACGAAGTCGGTCTACTCTCTCACTCACTATACATTTTTCAGCCATTTCTTTTGGTTTTATTTGTGTATCTATCGTAGCAGTGACTGTTATACGTATTATTTTAATTTTTCTGTGCAATTTTGATGTTAATTTTACTATCATCGTAAATTTATCATTAATTTCCAGTGCAATAATTATTTATCTTCAATTTAATAATCTGACATAAAATAGTTTATTCTCAGTTAATTAATTGATCTCATGTAAATAAACACTGAGTAATAATTTTCTCTTAAGCGATGCATAGCTCGCCAACGGTTGAGACTTAAAAAAAAAAAAAAAATCAAATAACAAAATGTTGTAGTAAATTTTATGAGCTGTAATTTAATATAAGCTATAAGCGAAAGATAAAAAAGGGCCCTTATGACCCTTCCCTTTTCACGGCTCACCTTCTAGACGTCGGGACTTTTAGTATGTTAACTCCTTCAGCAGCCTGGACAATATTTCGAAGGAACAACTTTTTTCTAACTCACGACCTTTCATTACAGTATGTATATAGCTGAGTGGCGCGATACGGTTTCCGCCCTCTATCTCAAAACAGTTGAAGGCATGAAAAAAAATATTTATTACGAAATTTGTCGCAAATTGTATGCTCTACAATTTTGATAATAGATGTCAGCATCACTTATTTGAAAGAAACCGAGATAATCGCGAAACACGCGGTTATTGTTACTTTTGACATTGAATAACTAACTTTTCGTAGTTCTGGGTCCGAGCCCTGAGTACATCTAATGTTTTTTCAGGGGTCCAGCTCCGGCCTCTTGCGAGGAAGTGACAAATTTTCCAAAACTATAATTGTCATGAAAAGTGCATCTCATCTTAGTCGTTCGTTTCGACGAAATATTGTACTTCCCCTTCAATCTTTTTAGAACTAACAACGCACACAAAAGAATTGGGTTTATGTCACTAGGCCGTGGTTCTTCGGAGCCGTCAGTGCCATTATCCTTTGCACACAACTTTTAGTACGCCAATATGAAGCTGTATACGAGTTTCCAGGGTGACTCCTTATTTTGCCTTAAATCAGTAGGTACTATGTTAGCTTGCTATGAAAATAATGTAAAAAGAACTACAAGTGTTTTAATTAAAATTAGGTAGCTATTCGCTCTTAATTTTTTGTGCGTTTATGAAAAAAGTTTGTCCTCTGTATGTGGCTTAGATTTGGGAACACCATGCTTTTCCCACGGACAACTATATGTGGCGAGTTCTCGCGTGGGGAAACCATCCAGTTTGTTTGTGTTGGCTAAAGACAGACTAACCAAGAATATTGTACACTCTATTGCACTGAGAGATTTTTTTTTTTTCAACTGCCATAATAGATAGTAACAATGTAAATAATTATTTTTGATGTTTAGATAGCTATCAGAAATTATAACTCAAAATATATTCGTTATTTTAATAAATATTAATTCATTAACCTAAATAAAGCATACTTTTATTGCTTATAACGCTTTCGATTATAAGTACATCCTCACACACTTATAGTAGATAGTTATTTTTATTGAACTAAAAAATGTTTCCTAGGAATAATATAAATGACGAAACAATGTTTGCGGAGTCAGCTTATTTTAATTTAAAATTTAAAAAAATAATGTTTTTTTTTAATTAGAAGCTTTGCGAAGTCAGAAGCACTAAAATTCACAAAATTGTATGCACTTAATGTCCAAAAATAGTGGGAAGTTGCAGGGATGGCACGTCAAGTCGACTGTTTACCAATTTTTTTTTAGTTATGAATAAATTTGAGTAAATAACGAAACATCTTAAACGTATATAGTACAACCAGTAATCACAAATTAAAAGTTGTAGGTAACGAACTAGGTGATACGAAGTTCACCGGGTCAGCTAGTGAAATATAGAAAATGGTTTAAGAACTGAAAAATAATAAATTGAAATTAGAACCTGAAATCATTGGCTAAATATATTGCAAGGACTGGTTTTAACCTTTGAGTTTCGTGGAAAGCGGGTACGATGAAGATACGAAGAGTTTAAAGTTCAAGAAATATACAGTCCATTTGATCTACCAGCTGGACTTTCGACACTAATTATTTGCCTGTATTTTTATGACATGGATCAGTATACTTAAAAAAAAAAGGACAAATGGTATTCTTCATGCACTTGGAAAGAGGTCAAGGATGAGAGGTACTACGTAGGTACAGAATATGAACAGAACAGAATTACCTGCCACAGCTGATATTCGAGTTGGTTTTTTAACTATGTACATATGTATACATAACGTTCAACTATATCAACCAATTTATAGATCCAGCTTATCTCCTTGATCTCAAACACGCTGCTGCTGATCAAGAGCCCTAGCATCTGCAACGGTCTTGGGCCCTATACTAATAATCAAATTTAGCAACAGCTTAAACAAAAATTTCGGTGCAAATTTTGTCAAAAGTGTGGAAATTTTATTTTGGCCCTTATTACGATTCGCAAGTCGAACGTTCACCTCGAGGTGAATGGTTTGGGAAATGCTTTACTTTCGCTACTATAATGACTTTCAGAGCGAAGAACTTTTCGAAATTTCGCGATTTTTCAATACCAATTTAAACATTTGCCAACTTTTTTGTTCGCTTCGCAAATGATAATAAGGGCCTTAAGCTGTTGCTACATGTGATCATTAGTAAGGCCCTTTGTCTTTATATTTATTCGCTTTGAACCAAGGGTCTTGTATTGGAAGATTTTCTTGATTAAAGGAAATATTGTTTATTCAGTTGATGTTGTCGAGCCAATGAAGTCAACGTGGTTTGGCTTTCTGTACTGTACATTTTCATCTTATCAAGTTTTTCTTTCATCTTGTTGTTCAACACTCGGTACCGTTAGGTAAGACTCGCAGAATTGGCATCAGTACATAGAATTTGTAGAGTGCATTCGAGTCTATACTGATATGAAACCGAAAAAGCGGAGTAGTAAATTTTCTTTTGATCTCCAATAAAGTTTTGTTTGTAAGATTAATGTTTACTTTATAGACCGATAGGTCCTATATAATAAGGTAGGCATATAGATGAACTTATTAACACTTTTCAAGTCGGTTCTATCAATTCGGACCTTTTGTTCTTAGATGGTGGACATTTATGCTTTATTGTTTTTGTAAGACCGGTATTATACCTTCGCTTTTTGGAAGAGCCTGGTGATCCGTCTGAAAGCCAAACTTGCATCCGGATTCTTAACTTTCTTGTAAAAATTCTTCATGTTGTTTTGATTGCGAGACTTATCGATCATTCGCTGGATATTTTTCTTGTTCCTTACCATATGCCTCGATCGATAACTACTTTTCTCTCGATGCACGTTCATTATGCTGATGTATGTGTAAATGTAAGCTTTATCCAACATTTTCAGTATACACATTTTCAGTATTACATACGTGTACCATCATCATCAAACCATCGCACCGGCGTTCTTCCTCCGAGGAAAAATTGTTGCATCAATTAATATTGGTCTATTTTGTTATTTGGCTCCATTTGGAGAAAGCCAGTTTGTTTTAATGATCCTTGACCCTTGAAATATTTCTTACCGTATTACGACCGTCTGATGCAAAGTATATATTGCAACGTCTGCATGTTTAATTTTGAACCAAAAATCAAAAACAAACAAATTTTTTCCACAGAGTTGATTCATGAAAAGGATTCGTTAGTTAATCCAAAATATCAGAGGCATCATAATCCAAAACCTGAAAGCAAATAATTCTATTGTTAAAATTTTGTTTTCTTTTTTTTTTCCTTTAAAATTTAATACGGATAATAAACCTAAATCGATCCAATAAAACTTTCACAGACAAGAAACCAATCTCCTTCTCTCTTCCTTTTACATTGGAAAATAAATAATACCAAAAAACCATCACCATCAAAAAGGGTTAACCTCATAAAGTCACCATAGAAAACCACCATATGCGAAACCGTATAGTCAACCAAGAATTATCCAGGCACAGGCATCGCCCACTAACAAAAGTTCTTATAGCTAAAATGCCACAATCGGCCTATAACTTATGACCCATGCCAACCCAATGCTTCAATGGCAAATTCATTCGCAATAGGAAAATAATTAATTTCGATTCCTTACCGCAAGTGGGCGTCACTTGCATATGCCATAGGCAACCGAGAGTAGTCCCTACATCTTCATCTAGTTCCGCTAAATCTTCCTCGGATGGCGAGAGATTGTCCACCATCTGGCTGCAAATTGTGACTCTCTGTTCCAAATGGAACACAGTCCAAATGCATTCCTGCATAATTTCCAGCATCACACCGAGAACGTATTCATTTAGAATCACATCGTTCGTCTGTCGCAGTAAAGCGGTGTTAAACATGTCCAACTACACATGTCGTTCCACGCGAAACCCCAAAGACCCACCAGCAGAAAAAAGCTATATTTCTCAGGGCAGAATTCACCATCATCATCATCATCATCATTTGAATCATTGTCATAGTAGTGTCGTCGTCGTCGTCGAGTTGTCGACGACGTTGTATTAGGAGTCCTCATCACCAAAACGCGTCCCTAGTCGTGCCTTGTCCATTTGATGTTGAATGCGCTGCCTCATGCCGAACTGGGACACATCGCAGGTGAGCTCTGTTCGTAAACAAAATGGACAAAAAAATAAACTTAAAATCGGACAAAACCCAACAACGCACAAAATGAATGCAGTATAGAATACTGGCTCACTCTCAGCGGAAATCCCATCCTGATGCTGGCTCCAGCCATCTGTATATTATATTGCTTTGGCTTTGGATTTTCAGTCCGTGGCTTAGCGTGGGCGATTGTGCCTTCTACTTTGAGGTGGCTTCACTCAACCCTGACCGTCATCGCATTGACGGTCGTTTTGTCTTTAAGGTTCGGCCAAGGCATATGGAGTGGTGTGGTTGCGGATGTGCTTTGGAATTGCGGTTACGAGCCCCAAACAAACTCTCTAATTAAGTTGCAATAATCTACACCACCAACGCAAGCAATTTTGATGGAGACTGTATTTTTTAAAAAAGAAAAAGATCCCAAAAAGAAGCATGGACCGACCAAGATAAAGATGACTATTGAACTCATAAATCGGACGCATTCAGTGTGTGAACTTTAAATTATGTTTTGGGATTTAAATGCAAATCGATATCCGCTGGTTTCGTGTAGCGGATTTCTTTTCATTGACCAAAAGAATGTGCCTGCACATCATACACACCCATGGAACTTGGAAAAAGCTTAAATTAATGACTACATTTTTAACATCATCATGTGTGAATACATTTTATAAATCGGAAGTGAATGTAAAATTATTATCGTAATTGTACTTGAATATAACAGAAATATTCGATGAAATTTGTGTTGATAGATACAGATGTTTTTGAATGGATAATTGAAATATTGAAAGGTTAGAAAGTTGGAGTCATGGCGCTAAAATATGTAAACCAGAAGTGCATCCATTTAGGTGAACATAGATTCTGTATAAAATTCCGATTTGTTTTCACTTAGACCATCCTTATTTTTCTTATGTTTAAGGTGCATGCCGTTAAAAGAAAAGAAAGACGTTTAGAAGTCGAAATTTTATTATTCTATATTTTGAGAGTAGGGTTTTCTTTTTCGTACCCAACCCATCTAACATAAATCAAATTGCTGTAGCTCTGTAATATTATTATGTGAAGTTTTGCAATAAATGATGATTAATGAGCTGTGAATCAAAATCTACCTGATATGTACCAATGTACCCCGTGAGTTGGGCAGTTTGATCATAACATTTGGTGCTAATGTATATATGTATGACTAATATAACAGAATGCATCAAATATTTGCCTGGAGATTATAAATAAAAAATAAAAATTAGATTCTACATTCCACATTAGATTTAATTTCAGTCCAGTATCTGAGGTGTTATTTTGATATTCAAAGAAAAATGGCATTTTTTGAGATAAATGATCGGATGTTTATTTTATTATTAAGAGGAAGGTATGCAGTTAATAATGGAATACAACATCAGCCAAATGGCCGCCACGACCACGCTTACAGGACCATTTTCTTTTCATGAAATTTTCCATAACCAAATCGCAAAGTGGCTGCCCTATGTCCTCGATAGCCTCACGAATTCCATCTCTGAGGTCTTGAATCGACGCTGGGCTGTTGGCATAGACCTTATCTTTCACGTGGCCCCAAAGGAAGAAGTCGCAAGGTGTTAAATCACAAGATCTCGGTGGCCAATTGTGATCACCTCTTCGAGAGATAACACGGTCCGGAAACTTTTCCCGTAAAAGATCGATGGTTTCATTGCTTTTCACCATTTTTATAGCGAATTTTAATAATTTCAATGCGTTGTTAAAGCGTGTATCGTTCCATTTTTATTAATGACGTAGTTTCTACTTGTCAAATGTCAAAAAATGACAGCTTCAAAAGTGACAGCTACCGATATAGCGGGCTATACAAAAGAACACCTCTTATTGGAAAACCCTTTACACACCTAAAAAAATACCTGAAATGGAAAAAAAATAAAATGCACGACTGGGTCGCATGAACTTGATCTTGTAGCAAACCAGGGGATTGAAAAAAATCGTGAGACCAAGTTGTATGGTAGCTATTATAACACGTTTGTTTAGCTAAAAACTTTAAATGCCATTGTGTTCAAATTAACTTCCATACTAAATTTAAATGAAATCGGTTAAGCCGTTATCAATTTATGGACAAATTTGTAAAAACCTATAACACCAAATCTCCGTTATATGCATTTTTAGCAAAAAACCTGAAATGCAGTTATATTAACAGAAGTCTAAATATAACGCATAAAAAGTTTTATCAAAATCGTTAGTGTCGTTTTTAAAAGAATTTTTTCTAAAATAAAAATTCGAATTTTTCCTCTAGGGAATCACCAAAAAGTACTATATATACCTCGCTATATACGAAGTTTGAAGAAAATCCGTCAAACCGTTTAGGCTGTAGGTCGGTGCACAGACAACCGCACATACGCACATCCGCACATCCGGACAGACAGACCGACGGACGACATGACGAAACCTCTTTTTTTGAGCTTCTCTATCATCGTAATGTCAGGTTTGATTAAAACCTCGATTTTTTTTACACAAAACCAAAACTTGCCCTATTGACCAAGTAATAATTATAGGGTAAAGGTTGCACCCTTCAACACTTCGACAACTTGAGAGAAAATGTTATGTATTATCTTGTTCCAAAATGTTCGTTTTTACTTTTCAATTATTTTACATTTTGATGAAGTTCGAGATTTTTTTAAAATTTAGTTTAATTTTTTTTAATGTTTTGTAAAAAAGTGGAGACTTGTAAAAGGAAAAATCATAAATTTTTAAAAGCAAAAAGTAATTTTAGTTCAAAATTAGATTTAATTACTTAAGTTGTTGTTGTTGTTCAAAACATTCAATTAAAAATTAACAGAATGGTCAGTAATAAAACTGACATTCTACAGAACGAATAGTACAATATAACAACAATAATTAATTACTTGTGATTTTGTATCAAATGTGACTCATGTACGCTGAAAACCAGGTACAAATTGAATGTTGATAAATTTAAGGTTACACATTGGTAAAAGTGAAATGTCTTGTATGGTTTGATCATATATGATACATTGACGCTGGACACCGATAAAAATTGAGTGCTGTTAAAAAAAATTTCGGATCTTAACAAAATATTTTATCATATATGAATATGGGGTGCAAAGTCATTCGGAATGAACTTGTTTCGCAAATATCATTCCGCAATTACCAAAATAAATTTTAATTGTATCGAAATAGTTATTTGGCAAATTTATAATTTCGCCAAAAATGTCTACCTACATATGTCAGGTAACATTAATAAGCTTGTCAGGAAAAAAAAATAGATGAAAGACTTCATCATTGGTAACAAATCACTCACATAAAATTTTAACAAAATCGGAATTATCAGAGGCATATATGGTAGTTATTATTATTTTATGACCTAGAATAAAAATGAAAAAAAACTTGCGAAGACATTACTCAAAGAATACTTTTTGCCAAGTTGAGATAACAATCAAACATGACATAACGATGAAAACGAAGTCAAAAAAAGTGGGTCTGTATATTCTGTCCGTCTGTATCGATACCTACAGACTAAACAATTCGGCCGATTTTTTTTTTACTTGGTAAAAAGTATTCTTTGAGTAATATCATATAATATCATATTTCAGCAGTAGGTCATGAAATATGAGACCTAACATATAAACGTCACCGATAATTCCAAATTTCTCGAAAAAAATACGATCGATTTTGTTAAAATTTTATATGAGTAATTTATTGCCTATGGTAATGACTTTCATTTATTTTTTTTCGGAGAGGCTTATTAATGGAACTTGTCATAGAACTGTATTTTTTGGTAGCGTTTATCTTTGAAACGACTCTACCGATTTTGAAGAAATTTAATATTCTAGAATTATTCTTAAACTTGATTATAATACTGCAAGCTAACTTTTTGGAAAAAAAGTTTTTGAAGAAAAAAAGGTGCACCAAAAAGCTTGAGCGTGTAGGTGGAGTCAAAACAAGAAAAAAATCGTATTGGAGGGTGGTCTATTTTCCCCCGTTTAGGCGGGAGGTTCAATTTTCTAAAAACTTGACTTTAATCAGAAAAAAAAATTATTTAAAAACAACGGTGAATGATACAAAGCGTTGTTATATTTTTTTGGAAAGCCAGAAAACTACTCTTTTATTTAATTTTTAAATTAAGTTGTTTAAGTCAACAGTTTTAAAAAAATTAATTTTCAAACTCAAAACTTTGAAAAAAAAACTAAAAAAAAAATTTTAAACTAATTTTTTTCAAAATTTTATGTATTTAACTATTATTTTTATTTTCAAAATTCAATGCTCTTATTAATTTTTAGTCAAAAACAGAAAACCGGATGCCAAAATGTATCTTAGTTTTTGAGAAATTAAGAAAATATTAAAAGCACTTTTTAAAAAAAAAAAGTGAAATCTGGTTAATCCAGTTAATTGTGTTTAACCAGATTAACCATGATACATGATACATGATAAATTTTATTGTCTTTTACGGATAAATGAAAATTTCCGCAATTAACTGACTAATAGGGTCTCCCATTATCAGGGCCGTCTTTGATACTTAACAACTGATCGTTAAATTGAAAATAATTTTGTTTTAGACAAACATTTTCAGAATTTCTATAGATATTGAATTATTATTGGTATAACACATACTTATACGAATTTTTATACGGAATACATTATCAGTCGGATATAGTGTTTTTGGGCCACGTTGTATTTGTATCGCTTTGTTTGTAAAAAATCCAAGCAAATCTAAAAGCAAGAGTCTTGTAACAATTCCAAAAGACAAACAAACAAAATATTATACATTTAAATGTTCTGTTCGATTTGTCACTGTCATATCTTGACTTTCCATCTCCTCGGAATGCATAATTTAGGGCAAATTTGCAAAACAGGTGAATGCACGATCAAGACAAAAATGCATAACTTTCATCATCGGCCGGATGGTGACTTGTCAAAACACAAAATCCCATCAATGATTTCCCTTCGACAGATCAATCGATCAAATGTCAAAGCGCTTTACATATTACAAACAAGACTCTCCCCTTCATTGAGATCGTGCCTTCTGATCGTTATCGCGACATCTGAAGTGAATGACTTCTTGAAGATCTTATGCTTGCTGGTACAAACAAAAAAGAAACAAATGATATATTTTATTCATATTAGCTTTAAAGTTGCAAAAATCATTGTAGGTATATCGCCAAATCCAGTGGACGACAATTATTCAAATATGACCGAACCACCAGTTTTGCATGGCATTCCTGGTCATTTAAACTGGGAACCTATGCCACCAAGCCAAAATAATGGAGAACGCCTATCCTCCTTTTATTGAAGAGAAATCCAATCAATACAGAAATTATAATTGAATCGAGCGCAATCGTAATGATTTTCCTCTTAATTCGAGATGCGCGCGCGAGATTCCTTTAAGGCATCACTTTATGGCAAGGAGGTGACTAACTAAGTCCATATAGCCAAGCTGGAGGCCTTAAAGTTGTATACACACACAACCAGATAGATAAATAAATAAACTGAGATAGAAAAAGAGAACAAATGTGGAATTGAAATTAAACTCCATTTGATTAATTTGCATAAGACAACAAATTCGTGATCTAAATTATTTTCTTCTTTGTGTGGAGCCTGAGTTCAGCTATAGGCAGGCAGAGGGATAGACGTTCAGGGAATAGCTTAGCCGGGCAGCGCATGGTCTCTAAGGACAGCCACTTAGGGCTTAAAATGCAGTTGGGCATGGAATCTGAAGTGCTGTGACTTAGTAGATGGTGTATAGTGGATGTTTAGGGTATGACGACAGTACCTATAAATGAACGCGAAGAATAAAAATAAAACAAAAATAAATTGAAAGTCTTTAAAAGGCAAAACCCGAAGGATGTTCTGTTCACCAAAACTGAGGAAGACACACCACGCTCATGAGTCGAGACTTTATTTGTTTGTTTGTTTGATGACCTTCTTTGGAATGAGATTTTACTAGCTCACATTTTGACATTTTATAAGATTGGCTTGATAGCATTTATTCTATAACAATATACTTTACATATAAGATATAATGTAGGTTGAAAAACATTACAAATAATATATGTATATCCTTAAAAATTAGAAGGTCGATATCCATGGTGATTGTTTTAAGGTGCACCAAAAAGCTTGAGCGTGAAGGTGGGGTTAAGACAAGAAAAAAATCGTATGGGAGGGAGGGTCTATTTCCCCCCGTTTAGCCGTTTAGGCTGGAGGGGAAATTTTCTGAAAAAATGGCTTAAATCAGAAAAAAAATTATTTAAAAACAACGGTGAATGATACAAAACCTTGTTATATCTTTTTGAAAAACCAGAAAACTATTCTTTTATTTTATTTTCAAATTAAGTTGTTTAAGTGAACAGTTTTAAGAAAATTAATTTTCAAACTCAAAATTTTGAAAAAAAAATTAAAAAACAAAATTTTAAACAAATTTTTTTCAAAATTTTATGTATTTAACTATTATTTTTATTTTCAAAATTCAATGCTCTTATTAATTTTTAGTCAACAACAGAAAACCGGATGCCAAAATGTATCTTAGTTTTTGAGATATTAAAAAAAATTAAAAGTAAAACTAGTAAGTAAAGTAAAAAGTTAATTCGTTTTTTTTTTATTATTTGATTAAAATCGGATGGTATGTAATAAAAAATAAAAAAAGGATAATTCCCTAATTAATAATTGACCTGAGCAGGTCAAATTTGGGAAAACCAAAATAAAAAGTGTTTTTCTTGAAAAAAATACTTCTAGTTTTTTTTAATTTCTCAAAAACTAAGATACATTTTGGCATTCGGTTTTCTGTTTTTGACTAAAAATTAATAAGAGCATTGAATTTTGAAAATAAAAATAATAGTTAATTACATAAAATTTTGAAAAAAATTAGTTTAAAATTTTTTTTTTTAGTTTTTTTTTTTCAAAATTTTGAGTTTGAAAACTAATTTTTTTAAAACTGTTCACTTAAACAACTTAATTTAAAAATTAAATAAAAGAGTAGTTTTCTGGCTTTCCAAAAAAATTTAAAAACAACATTCACCGTTGTTTTTAAATAATTTTTTTCTGATTTAAGTCAATGTTTTAGAAAATTTCCCCTCCCGCCTTAACGGGGGGAAATAGACCCCCATCCTATACGATTTTTTTCTTTTCTTAACTCCACCTATACGCTCAAGCTTTTTGGTGCACCTTATACCAATCACCCTGTATAATGTCGGTTGAAAAACATTACAAATAATATACGTATTTCTTTAAAAATTAGAAGGTCGATATATTGTTAAGTTTTATTGGTAATTTATTATTTAAATGTTTTGGGAAAGAAGTTTTCATTATTCGGCTCTCAGTGGACTGAACTGACAGAGTTATCGCATATAATGTGTAATGAAACACTCGATACTTTTGTTTCGATACACAGTAGATAAAGTTGCTTTCGGTGCCGATACTTTCCTTGTGATACTCAAGTAGATATCGAATGAAAATTTGATTGGAAGTATGGACCCCTTCTGCAGTTAGATTTTCTAATCAATATTCGACTTTTTTGTATCATCGATCGGCATGAACGACTTTTTTCGAATGTCAATTATGATCAAAATTTATCGATTCTAAATTCGAAAATTCCTAAAGACTAGTATGCAGCTGAAGTGAAACGAAAAATCCAATACAAAAATGACACAGTGAAATCAAAAACATAAAAAAATTACAAAACAAGATAAACATATTATGAATTAGCCCAGTCAACGAATGCTCAAAGGAGGGGGGACTAAATACTTATGCAGCTTTGTTTGGACTAGCGAGGAAGCAAACATACTAAAAATCCACAATCCTAGGTTTGCCGCAAAGGGGTGGGGGGGGGGTGTAGCTTTAAATTTAAAAAAAATAAAAACATTTTAACATCAAGACGATGCCCGCACCATCCGCGAGACACATAGAAGTAAAGGCTACTAAAAGCTTCTTATTTTGAATTTTAATAAAACTTGATAAGCATTATATTTGCAATGTGGCAAAAAATGGTTATTCGGTGTTAACGGTTTTAGCAAAAATTGGTCATAAATAGATTAACTTCTGAACCGATTACATTTGAATTTGGTATGGCATAATTTGATTTATTATTTGATTTCTACAATTGACATGAGACTAATTACTGGACGGTTTTAAATTAAATTATGATTTAAACTTTGTTGAGATGATTTATTACCCTGACATTTGATCCTTTTAGTTTAGGTCAACGTTTTTCAAACTTTATAAAAAATTATACGCTGGGGTCCCCGAGTAACAAATTCATTGCCAGCTGATGAATTTGTTACTCGGGACACCTTTAAAGTAATAAAGTAATAAAATTTACAACAATTGGGTAAACATTTTAAAACAAAGCATAAACAGAAATAAACTGTAACTTTAAGTCTTATTTTCAAGTTAACTAATCCATGGATTAAGAATTTTGTATACTCCAATTAGTCAATTTTTACTTGCGATTATAGGGTACTATAAGGCAAGTTATGCATTCGTAAAAAAAAAATTCGAGATAAAAATCAAACATGACATTACGATGATAGAGAAGACGAAAAAAGTAGGTCCCACAAATTCTGTCTGTCTCTCTGGATGTATCGACACCTGCAGCCTAAACGGTTGGGCCGATTTTCTTCAAACTTGGCACAGACTATTCTTAGCTAAATATCCCCGGATGTTTTTTTTTTTATTTTCGACCCAGGTATACAAATAACGGTATGAAAAACTACTGCTAAATTGAAATGAAAATGCATACAAAAATTTGATAAAAAGTAATTTTTGAAAAAGTTTTTTTTTTGTCAAAACAGATTATTCCAATTTTCTCAAAAAAAAAAAAAAAAAACACGATCAATTTTGATAAAATTTTATGTTAGTGATTTTTTGCCAATGGTGATGTCAACTATCTAATTTTTTTTCAGAATTAGTTATTAACGGTACATGCGATAGAACCGTATATTTAACCGAAATTAAATTTTCAAAAACTACTGCTAAACTGAAATTAAACTGCATAAAAAAATATGAAAAAAAAATTGAAAAAGTTTCTTTTTTGTCATAAACTAATAATTCCAATTTTGTCGAAAAAATTACGATCAATTTAGATAAAATTTTATATGAGTTATTTTTTTGCCAATGGTGATGTCCACCATCTTAATTTTTTTTTCAGAATCAGCTTATTAAGGGTACCTGCCATAGAACCGTTTTTTATACTCCGACTTTTTTTTGAACGGCTTCACCGATTAAACCGAAATTTAATATTCAAAAACTACTGCTACACTGAAATGAAACTGCTAAAAAAAAATTGAAAAAAAGTAATTTTTGAATAAGGTTTTTTTTGTCAACAAAAATTTTTTTTCGAAAAAAATACTATAAACTTTGATAAAATTTCAAATAATTATATTTTTACCGAAAACTATATCTTTCATATAAGCTTTTTTTATTCCATACATTTTGTTTATAAAAGATTTTTTTAAGAGACAAAAATTTCAAAATAGAAAATACCGAAAATATTTTTTTTATAAAAAAGCTGGTCAAATGAATTTTTCAGTCGTAAACTCGAAAGTAACTTGCCCCAAGAGCGAGTTGGTGTGACGCAGCCGTGCTCTTTATTTACTGTTCCAGTTGGTTGACGCAGCCGTGCCCTTTATTTACTGTTCCAGTTGGTTCCAGAACACTTGTGGATTAGTTTTTTCTAAAACGAGACTTAAAATGTTTGTTTTTAATTAATAAATCAAATTATTTTTCAAATTAAAAATATTTTGTTTTAATAACATCTTTTAGGTATTAAACTTTTATTAAAAAAAAACACACAAAAGTAATTAATATGTAATAATTGTTTTTTAGATTTTGGAAAGAACTTTAACTGATCCTCAGATACCTTAAAGATCGGCGACAAATAAAATTATTTTTTTTCGTGTATGAATTTGAACAAATCAAGGCTCAAGAATATAGCTTTCGAATATAAACATATAAAGTGGGGAAACTGTTATGATATGTAACTGTTGTGTTTGTACTTTAATGAGTTCTATGCTATAACTAAGTCCAAATTCTCTTCTCTAACTTAAGTTATTAGCTTTGATTTTGTACTACTGAAATTATTTGTAAATACAAATTAGTCTTGTTCATAATAGTGAATATAAAACAGTAACTGTAACTGAAAGAAACCAAATTTTTTGTTCCCATGCATAAAAAAAATAATAAGCGTGATTTCACTGCAAAGTCCAATTTTTTTTTCAAATGATGCACAATTTTGCCGAAAGTGGTTTGCATTTGCCGACGCTGCTGCCTTAAGTACTCAAACGACAAATGATAAATCAGCTGAATGTTATGCATTGGCTGCACCGATTTTGACGAAATTTAGTATTCCGAAAGCACAAATTTTGATAAAATTTAATGTAATTGCTGTGTTGCCGCGACGGTGATGTCTTTCATATTAATTGTAAATTGTGTAATTTGTATTGCAGAAATTTTTTTTTTAAACTAAAAAAAATAGGTTTCTACCTATCTACCTTAAAAATTTAAGATACAGAAAAACATTTTTTTTAATTGATCAAATGAATTTTTCATTCGTTAAAACGAAAGTTACTTGTCAAAAGATCAAATTTGTACGACACAGTCGTGCCTTTTTTTAATGCGTACGTTGATAATTTTGGTTTTTTTTTTCAAAATTTTGAGTTTGAAAATTAGTTTTTCATCAACTATTAATTTTACTAAGGCAATTTTATTTAAAATAAGGCCGTGTGCGAATTGCGTTAAAATGGTTGTTAAATTTGATCCCATGGATAAATTTTGACACTGCTGAGGTGAATACAGACGTCAAAAATTAACCTGCTCAGGAGCTTGTTAAAATTTTAGCATTGGTTAAATTTTGACATTTGTTAAACAAATGCAATTTTTTTTCTTGTTTCATGCGTAAAAAAATTAAATTTTTTTTAAAAAATTAGATACGGTTTCCAATGTTGAACAATGTACAAGATGTATAAGAGCAAATTGCATGTACTAGGAGCGACGCTGAAACCCCGTATAAAAAGCACTATCATAAAACACTCCGGCACCGTCGCGAAATAAACATTATGTATGTACATGTACAATAACTCGTAGAAAACAAATGTAGCAACACCAGCATTCTGTTGGCCTTATGGAACAATCCATAACCGGAAAGCTTGCCTTTATTTTGTAAAAATCATATACACTTTATTCTGCACAGAGGCATGGCACATAGGTACATATTTCGCGAAAACGAACTAGATTTAAAAAATCGTCACTACTTAATTGATGGATTCTCTGGCCTCGTATCAGATGTCTATTCCTTATCTGCGTGCCTAGTTCATATTGGGTTTGGTTTTCAACTGGGAAAGATTCGCCATAGTTTTGTTCCCTTTAAAGAAAAACTCCGTAAGAAATTACAATCTTTTGTGAAAATTCAAATACATACATGCATTGTTTCCTCTACCTGTTGATACATCTGAAAACATTTTCTTGATTTTACTGGTAGGATGTCAATATCGTTATGACTTAATCAGGTTCAGTTATTAGTGGTCCTTTAATGATATTAATTATATTTTTTCAAAGTTGCTTTCAATTTCATCAACACAATTTCTCTGATCAAAAAATGAAATTCAAATAAATTAGCTCCGATTGACAGATGTCATCGAAACAGGGTTGTTTACTAAAAAAAATTAAAAACTGAGTGCGTTCTGTTGCACACGAGATAGCAATCTAAGATAGCTAGATACATAGATGTTCGTTGTAAGCTGTTTGTCAAACTCCATATTTCCACGTGTGGAAACGATGATTTTTCTAGAATTAGTGATTGTGAGAGGGGTAACTTGAAGAGACGTACGTACGGGAAAAAAAATCTAAAATTTTATAAAGATTGAGTGAATTTTTGTAGTGTGTGTGTAATAATATTGTCACTACTTGTAACTACATTTGCAATTTTTAATTTTTTCGCTTTTTGAACCAATACCTTGGAAATTTTCATAAAATTCCATCACTTATGACTGGAAATTTTAATTAAACATGAGCCTATAAAGAATATTGTAAACATCGACGCTCATTTCAAATATTTTGTTTTTTTTTTGTTTGACCCTGTTTACACCAGTCCTTTTGCCGTGCGTTTCGTCAATAAAACCACCATTATCTTGTGATTTTCTTATAAGTAGAAAGACAGTTTTAAATATTTTAATTTTTGTACCTCCTGAATTTTTCTTCTTTGATTATTTGAATTTCCTGTTATATATCTTTGATATATAACAGGATATATAAATGATAAATATTAATTGAAAATACTTTTGCAGTCGATTGTTCATTTTGGATTTTTTGTTTGACGTATTATTATTATTTTTTATAAATACACTATATCCACGTTCTTTATTAGATCCTTTTTATCGAATGTATCCAAAGCAATCTAGGTAGCTTCGTGCAGTTGTAATCCCTTGAAAAAAAAAACTGCTGATGCAACAACTTAAGGTATCTGAACATTTTTAGATAGTTTGATACCGTCCCAGATAAGTTCTTGAACGCAATGAATGTCAATGGGAAATGTATGCTTAAAAAAATCCCATTTAAAGAAATTCACACAGCAAAATGCTCAAAATGCTTATTCACCTCCATAAAAACGGATCAAATTCAACTGGGATCAAATTAACCAGCATTTTTAACGCAATTCGCACACGGCCTAAGGTATAAGAAGAGATTTCTGGCTTTCCAAAAAGGTATAACATACGAACATAACATTGTGATCTCCCAATGATACGGGGGGAGAAGATCCCTTTTCCATTTGATTTTTGTCTCTTCTATAAATCCAACCTGATCGCTCTAGTTTTTTTTCACCTTATAGGTACAAGGTACCTATACCAATTACACAGATTTAATTTCTTCCTCTCTGATGCAATGTAACGAAAGTAAATCATCCTCAATTTGGCAAACTATATACAATATGTAAGATTGTTTGCCATAGTAGGTTAAGATGATCCTATATGCACCGTAGACCGTTCCAAAAAATAACTCCACCTATCTTCTCTAACCGAACGATACAATTATTTATAGATTGTTAAGCCTTCCTTTATTTTTAAAGAGGCCTTAAAAAGCATCTGTTCAATTTTGTCCTGGCTCCTTAAAGGCTTTCAATATAAAATATTCCAATCCTAACTTAAAGAATTCAAGCCAATTTAGCGCAGGTAGATTTTAGGGCTTCGTATTGTTGGTATTGATATAGGGACACCATCATTATAAACTTTCTAATTTTATTGCAATCCAAAATACCATAGTCCCATAGTTCCTTGGAACAATAGATGATAATAATAAATTCCCCGACTTAGCTCATTGCTAGCAATAAATCACTGCGCCCTCTGCGCGCAGAAAAATCGCTGATCAACCATCTTCAAGGTGAAAGGTGCGACACTGTTGTTCCACAGCATTTAACCGTATCGCTATTCCTGGAATTGTCCCACAATAGGGCACAATACCACATAATATCTCTCATGGGGTGTAGGTATAGGTATACGGTATCCCTATAGACTTGAATTCAAGCCCATTAGCGGGTAAACAAAAGCACAGCTTCGTCCAACACCTTTTTTTTGCTTATTTTTATTCGTTGTTAAGCGAATTTGAATTGAATTCGATTTTTCGCGCGCCCGCCGCGCCATTTGGCACTTTTAGTTTCTCTATCACAGAAAGACGAAGAGTGGGGATTCAGATTATCCAAACTCAACGGGGGTATTGGTATCGGTATATGGTAACTCCGGAACGAGCATTCTTTTTTGTCTTTATACCTGCAACAGGTATCCAAGTTAAACCAATGCCAATGCCGAAGAAGCATCTCGGGCGATTACAATCACACGGGGATTGTAAATCAAATCGAATTGAACTGACTCTAAAGAGGATCATTATCGCATATGGATTCGTTGCCATTCATTCCGTATGATCGGAAACTAGTGGAGATCGAGAGTCCGTATAGTCTGGTGTTGATCTTCACTCGTTCCCTTGGTGCAATCAAAGTTTTCAGATCGAACTCATAAATAATCTGTCGCGACACATATACGCCCGGACTATGAATAGTAAACTTCATTTTGATCCTGAATGGGTTCACATCTTTTATATATAAATATTGCAAAATACTTCAGCCAAAAAAAAAAAACTTTTTTGTTGGTATTTATATTGATAAAAGGGATACACTTGAATTATGGGCCAGGACAGAGTCTGTGGTGAATCCTAAAAGTGCTTTAGGCGAACCAATCTAACAGCGGCTGACTGACTATATGTATACGTGTGATAAATCAAATTGTCACTTTTGCTAAATGTGCGACTTGAGGAGCGTAATGCAAAACAGAATCATCCATGTGAGGGCAGGCATGGAGGGACAATAATTATTATCTGTAGTCCTCCTGGGCGAGATGACATTATTATATCTTCTTGAGGTGGGTTCGGGAATGCAAATGTCTCGCATTAATGGGTGACGGTGGTGGTGGTGGTGATGGACCTCCACGTCGCCGTCATCGTCGGTCGATTCAACTAATGGTATTCAATCATGTCAAATGGGCGCAGTTATGACACAAAGTGACACATTAATTATTTAGAGATGCTTTGATGAATGGACAAATCGCCGACGGTGGTATTCTGCGGTAGCTTAGATGGGTATAAACATATCTCTATGGATACGTCTACAATGTAATTTTTGAAGTGTTTACATGATTGGTGGATCTAAATGAAACATAAAGGTATAGTTGGCATTTATGTTGAAAAACGATTGATTGTTAATCTCAAAAGTTATGAACAATAAATCTAGAAGATTCTATTTTAAAAGCAACCTGTTTTATAGGACGGATGAAAGTTGATTGAGGTAAGTATGGAGATACAGAACTAAACATTCAAAACTTTTGAGAGGTATCTGAAGAACTAAAACTTTGCAAAAGTTATCTGAAAGGTGTTAATACAACAAATGTTTTTTAAGTTTTATTGCAAAGCAACAATTTGGTTTATATTATGTCAAACTGGGCAATACCAGTGCAATACCCTAATAACGATTGGTTCAGACGGGATATAGGATTAGGTTACAATAAAATTATGAGTTCTAAAAAAAGAAAGGAACATTTTCCCCCAGATAAATGCTGATACGCGGAATTACGATAATTATTGTTCAATCAAGTTTTAGGACCCGAAAGTAATTATAATTATTGATTAAGTTATTTTGGGTGAGGGGGACTATGCAAGAATTGTAACAGTTTGCGGTTAAACGACTGAAAAAGGTCATGAAACGAAAGCTCCGCTCTATGATTTACAATTTTCGACGATTTGCAAAAAGAATTGCTAGAATTGGACAAATACAGGGATATCCAAGATACCGGGCAAATAACCGACATTTTTTAAAATTTAAACTCGAAAACAGAGGTAAATAAATCAAAATATTGGGGGATTTGTGATTTTTTTCGAGATTATAAAAGAGAAGAAGAAGAAGAAGAAGAAGAAGTAGATTATTTAGATCAATACTAAAATATAGGGACCCTGTTAAAAAGGTTGCCAATGTCAACACAAATCTGAATCAAATCTGGTATAGGTAAAAAGATAACACCTTCGTTACTACATTTTTATCAATTAGCAATTTTTAATAAAAGAACAATCAGTTGCTGGAAGTATCTACTTCTTTTTACCTGAAAAGACTGTACAGAGGACAGCTGCTAAGCTTTTGAAAATTCTTTTAAATCACCTTCAGGATCTAAAATATAATCATGCCGAATCCGTAAAACGTCACTCCCCTCGAGTCACCTGGATCCCCAGTGGATTCGTACTCGCATAAAATTCTATTACCGAATCCGACGAATGAGCTGCATTATCGATCCGCGAACTACTTTTCCATTTTTGAAACTACATTATCGTGGATGTCAAAAGTTGACATTGGGCGCGTTCAAGTGCACACCAGAAAAGCAATCTAAGATACTTTAGTATCGTAAAATATCTAATATCGCAAATTAAACCTTTTTTAATGATTTTAACAACCAATCTTAATCCGTCAGTGTTTCAGCAATCACTGGACCAATTTACAAGGTAAATATACTGTTTAATAGAAGAAATGTCAATCTTGGTCATGGTAACTATATTTTGTGACATAATTCCACGGTTTGGCCAAAAAACGACACAAAAGTTTTACTTCCGGAACTCAAAAAAATAGGACAAAAAATAATTATTTTGAGTAAAATAATTTTTGTACCGCAAAATATGCCATTTTTATTGATTTTAACGACCAATCTTAATCCGTTTGTGTTTCAGCAATCACCGAACCGATTTTCAAGGTTCATTTGCTGTTGGATAGAGGAAATGTCAAACTAGGTCGTAGGTACTATATTTCTATGAAGATGTCCACGGTTTGGCTAAAAAACGACAAGTTGCACTTCCTAAAAAAACGCAGATGACGTTTTCGAAAACGGCCATTGTCAATAAATTACTAGAAATACTGCAAAAAAAACTTTATGCGTTTTGGCGATCCAAAAATTTGTATTTCTGTTTCAAAAAATTAAGATTTGTTTAATTTTTTCAATTCTATAAATTTTTCTTTTGCAGATTTTTACTTTCAATTTTTTTATTACTGCTTTCTTAAAATCGTTGTGAACCATGTTTTTTTTTCAATAAATACAGAACAGGACCTTCTAAAAATATATTGTTTAAATTCTTTGTTTTGTTATTCAATATATGTATAAATCTGTTTTTGACTAAGGCTGGATTCACGCCGTACAACACAAAACTGGCTAAACTGTTTTTACACTTTTAAATACACACATGTTTAAATCGAAGGAGTCACACCAAATAATCCACAATAAACAAACAAACAAATACATTTTCGCCTATTTGCCTGACGTCAAACATTGCGCGTCTTTAAATGAGAACAGTCATCACACCAAATTAGGTAAATGAATCATTTTACACAATAAATCATACAAAGCGCAAACGAATGAGGCATAGTTATGGGCAAAATACAAGCAGTTAAATGAGAGCAGTTACACCAGAGACCAGACTTTAGTCAAACAGGCAAAACTAAGACATTGTTTGGAACATGTGAGCGATGCTTATGGGCATATGATGATCCATTTAAACATTTTATGTGAACGGAACAAAAAAAGGATTTTATTATAAATGTGCGGCGATGAATTTTTCATTGAAAACTATGACAATAATAATCCACATCAAGTTAAGCAAGTCAAAAAAAACCGTTTTGTTTTGTTTCATTCGGTGTGAACTAGGCGTTTTAGCTTTGTTTGTTTCTTTCTTATTTGGTGTGAATTAAGCCTTAGTCTACGAGGGCATACATAATTGTTATGCCTCTAAAATTCTACTTTAATTCAATGTTCTTCATTAAAGTAATAATTAAACCTTGAACTTATACCAAATTGTATATGCAGATTCTGGCTTTAAAGTCATTCTGCTTACTTCAGAATTGCAAAACCTAATAACTCCACTAGACAGGCAGAGTGTTACTGCACTAGTGGACGACCTATAGCCAGACTACCATTTTTACCCATTAACCATTCCAAAGAATATTTATACGCTCCACCATGATGACGGTATTTATTTTTATGTGAATTTATTTGTTTTTATTTTTTTTTTTGTTTTGTATGTCCTTTCTCTAATTAGTGAATTATTTGAAGCGTGAAATTGAGATTTATTTTATATCTACTTGTGGGGTTGAAAAGGAGAACCGGAGATGTGAGTAGGTGGTGGACGAAGGAATGAAAGGACTTCCTTCCAGCTATGCACAGCCACGGTCAGTTACAGTTCGTATAATCTTCACTGCCATCACCCTCACCAAACGTTGAAATGGCAGGAGAAACCATTCGGTTTTTTTTTAGTTTTGTTTTTATTAACATTCTCGTTACAGTGTTGCTGTTTCTGTTTTTGGTACAACTATGTGGCCATTAACCTGGCTTACCTCAGTCAGAGTCCAGAAAGCCAAATCGCTTTAATGTTCTTTAAAAAATGTGCATTACGTTTTGTATATAGATACAATGCGATGGTCCGAAACTATTACCGCACTGCACTCTTATACCATTAAACTGGTGGAATGTGAATTTCTAATTAAAATTAAAATTCAAGTTATAAAAGAGAAGATGGGCAGTTGTTGGTTTGTAAATTGCAACCACATGGTGCATTTTAAAAAATGTAAAATGTTTTCTGTTGCCTGCTTTTGGGAGAAGTAGAGAAAATGATTGCATACTTATTGGCAGTTTCATGGAGGTGGTTATGAGAGTTTATACAGTTGGATGAAATTAGTGCTGGCTGATGTCTAATTGGATTTTTTTTTAATGGTAATTTGAAATTGAATATCAAATAAATTGGTTAGGAGAAGTTTGTCTACTTTTGTTTTAAATACGTGAAGCAGGTAGGTACAATAAGAAATTATATGGCGAGCCCCTCATAAGCAGACTCTTATTAGGGTGAAAAGATCATTAACATCGTTGAAAAAAAAAGAAGAAAGTCCAAGGTATATGGGAATATTTTCTATTAGTTTGAAAATATTTTGTAGAATATACCTACATATATTCGTATTTTGAATGAAGCATTTTGTTTGGAGTTCGATAGTTCGATTCAAAGACTAAACTATCATTGCTAAATTTCTTATCTTACCAGCTAACCTTCGAAATGCTTTGAGTTTGCAATTAAAAAAATATGTGTGTCCCCGTAAATAATTTCAAGTGAATTGGTATTTTTTTTATAGATGACAACGATTTGGAAAGATATGGTTGTAGCTATATGTTTTACAATATATTTGAATTGTTGCAGTGAATACCAACTGTCGGAACAAGCGGCTAATGATTTTTATTAATATAAATGGGAAAAATAAATTATTTAAAAAGTTTAACATCGAAACAAATCTCTGGCATTTCTACATAATATATCTAAGAAGATACCGATGTAGATATGGTACATTTGTTTTGAGTATCTGATATTTAACATTCGTTAAACTAGGGACAAAAATTCTGCTCATAATCACTATAAGAAATGAAGGAATTTTTTTTTAAAACTATATAACGCCTAATGATGGTTACATGCGATGCTAACACCGCGACAGTGAAAAATAAAAAAGAATCAGCAAATGAAATAATTTTTTAAAAGAGAAAATACTTATTTGGTATAAGAAAAAATCGAAAGAGCTGAAATTTATAAAATAATTATTCATTTTATAATTCATGTCTTTATTTGTATTTTTGATTTGTATCCTAGGTCTGAAAATAACGGTACCAGCCATATAAACGTAACAGATGATTCAAATTTTCTGGAAAAAATTCGATCGATTTTGATAAAATTTAACATGGCTGATTTTTTGAAAACGTTAATGTTTTTCGACAATAAAATTTTTCTTACAACTAGATTTTTAACAGTACCTGCCATACAAGCGTTTTAGATAATTCCATTTTTTTCGTATGAAATACCATCGATTTTGATAAAATTTCGTACAATGGATTTTTAGACAAAGGTTTGTGTTTTTATTTTTTCAGAATAAGTTTAAATATTAACGCTACCTGGCAAATAAGCCTTAAAGACAATCCAATTTTTCTCGTAAAATGACCGATCGATTTTGATAAAACTTATTGTAACTGTTTTTTTTTCTCCAATAATGAAGTTTTTCGTTAGAAATTTATTTTCAAAATCACATTTTTACCGTACCTGCCAAATCCGACTTTTCTCGAAAAAAAAACAATCGATTTTGTGTGACTGATTTTTTGCAAATAAGGAAAATTTTCGTTAGATTTTTTTTTTTTTCAAAATCACCTCATACCGTTACCTGCCATAAAAACGCTTCAGAAACTATTTTTAATTCCTATTATTTATTATAATTTCTTGCTTATTATCCTAAGCCAAAGGTTTGTAATCTTACAAAAGAGCAAGTTTGTCCGACCCAGTCGTGCCTTTTATTTACTACTGTTTTGTCAGGGTAACAGAATATAGACAACTAGTGAATGCAAGAACCTCCAAATGTGTTATTAACAAATTTCTTTGGATGGTCAGGCGGTGATTATTCACCATTCTGGAGAGAATAATATATGGTGCTTATATAGGGATGATACGCTCAAACTGGTGAATACTATAGAATTTATGAACAAGAATATATTTGTTTATTCAATTAAAATCTTTAACATTGGCTTGAATATTTAAAAATATTTCTTCTAGAGTGCTGTAGAAAATCTTGTATGTACATATGTATGTGTTTTTATGTTCCCCACTAGTTTATTAAATTACTTTAATTTTAATTAAATTTTCAACAAGAAGTTCATGTGATCTTATTAAATCTGAAATGAATTTACTATGTATTTTGCTTCAATTAAATTTCAGGAGGATCAATTCTTAAACAATTTAAATCTTCCATCAAAATTCTTCTTCTTCAGCTAAACTCAAAAGTTTAACCACTGAAAAGAATGGTTTTTCTTTTTACGATCGTGACCTCTTAATGATAGGTATATATTGAATGTGCACCAACTGGTTGATGTTAAAGATAATATCTCATCTCGCATCGCATCAATCTCCAATTCATTAAGATGTTGTTTTTTTATGACCAAATCAATTAAAACTCAAACAATTAAATACCTCGATTTATTTCCAATTAATTTTCTTACAAATTCAAATTCAAAAAAAAACAAAAACATACATAATGTGTAAATCACCTAACTAATTCCTAAATAACATGTCATTTAGGTACTTTTAGAGAGCACCAAATTGGACAGCAAATTGATCAAAATCAAAAATATCAAATTTCAATTTGAAACCTAATACCAAACCCATATGGAATTATAAGACATAACCCCCGCTATGATGGATATGATGGGAATTGAAAGTATTTGTGGTTAAAAATTCATCGATATTGTCTTAGTTCTCTAAAAAAAAAATATCAGAAATAAATAAAATATATTGGGCGCCGATTGTCGAGTTTCATCAGCCCGACCGGTCGTTGTTGGTGTTAAATAAAATTCAATTCACATGACAGAAACTATAAGATCGGAAGTCTTACGAGTGTCTGCTGCAGTAGGCGCCTAGCAAAACCAACATCGATATAGATTTAAATAAATTTCTCATCTCTGAGCTTAGAGTGTCATTTGGAAGCCTTGTATTGGAAGGTTTGTTTTTAACCTATAATGTCATAAAATTAATAATAAAACAATAAAAAAGATCTAAGAAAATTGATTTCAGAATAAAAGTGAAAATTCACAGGTATCTGAAAGATACATATTATAAAACACCCGCCGCAGGTAGTAAAGGTGATTATGAGAGTTGTTGGTTGCGGGAAAACAAGACATCACTTTTCACATTTATACACCCCATCGAGAGGCGATAGATATACAACAACATTGTTTGTTTTTCTTTGATTGGTTTTATAGGTTCTTGGTTATTGTTTGCCCCGCTGAGGGATATGCCTTGAGATGATGTGTAAAGCAGTTCTTTTTATATGTGAGATTAGGTGTGGTGCGTTGTAGGAGTTCAATCAAACAAATCTGAATCCAGTTTAATATGTTGAAATATTCAATTTTGTTGCGATGTTTTTAAAGTGAATTATGGAAAATAATAGATCTTATATTTATATTTATTTTATATATATATGTAAGTTCAGTTCACCAAAAATGCATTCGATTCTTTCATTCTGATCCATTTAAAATTATTTCTAAACATGTTAATTATCTAGAAGTAATTTGAATGGTTGGTAATGAAATTTTCTAAATAATATTTTATTTGGAATATAACGAAAGACCAAAACCTTAGTTTTATTATGTGTCATCAATCACTTTTCCATCATATATGCTATATCTATTATCTAGATATAAGCTAGGTACTAACCTATACTTATATAATGTTGTTCGTAGTAAAAAGTACGCTATAACTCCTAAAGTTTTAGAAACACAAACAAAATTATCAGCAAGAAAGAAAGAAAATCATAATTTTTTATCGAAAAGCTGTTAATTTTTTTTGTGAAGGCATATCATTTTACGATTTTAAGAATACCTATACAAATTAAGCTTTTTCATTTTTAGCTAGTTCTGTGAAAAAGCGACGATTTGTTGACTTCATCTCGTAGTTTCTTTTCTTTTTATGGTAAATAAATCTGTGTATTTTGTCTATTAAACCACAGATCGTGGTTGTTATTCTCGATTTATAATTTTGAATTCGTGACCTGGTTTTTCATCCCTTCCCTTTAGAAATAGACGATAGAAAAAAGTCCAATTATTTTAAATCATAATATTTTAGAAGACTTGATTATCCTCCAAAAAGTGTTAAAATCGAAAACACGCGCAGCAGAACCTGAGACTATAAGTTAGCGATAAAATCGTTTTGCATATAGACACCGTACTTGTTTGCTTTCATTTTGAAAAGTTTCAACTAGGAAAATTAATCGTTTAAAGCGACAAAATATTTGAAGTAGGTACCTATAGGTATATACTGTCTAACTTGATACTACATTTATGGTCATTGACATTGAGCCGGTTTCCACCACAAGAACGTATAGTGTTTCCACGCAAAGAATGTTACGTTTCGCGATTTCGCATCTACCACCGCTGCTGACAAGAAAATGAATGCAGACTACTGATTTCACAGTTCCATAATGTGTATCCTCCTACTACTTATAAGAAGTGACAATGGGGCATATTCATAGTTGTTTTTAAACTCGAGTTTTTCGTGTTTAAATAAGGTAATTTAAATAGGATAAACTCGAGTTTTTCTTAAACAGAACTTAAACATCGTCTATGAATATGCCCCAATATGTTTTGGCAACCACACTATACGTAAAGAGAGGAAAACGAAAGAGAAAGACAAACGTTCTGCACTCGATCTTTAAAAAATATTTAATTTTTTCCCCGTACATACGTCTGGTTTTCTGGTTTCCCACCATCACTATATAATCATAGAAAAAAAACACTCGGAATTTTATTCACGTTACTGTTAGAAGCAGAAGCAGCGCTGTGCCTAGGGTTTTGTGTGAAAATATTATTTTCTCTAAGACAATTATTGCGGTTGTCAACTGTCAATTTATTGATAATTTTGATAAATATTGCAATTCGCATAATAAGATATTGAACAACTAATGGGATAACATATTTGTTCATTGAGAATCATGTTGACTTGCTGACCGATGTATGTTTTGAATGAATAGTGATAAAAGTCAGTGAATAATTGAGTTCTAAAAATGCAAAATTGATAGTTGATTAGTTGGTAGTTGATAATCGCAAGTGGTTTGTCCATTTGAATTTAATATTTCTGTATCTTAAATTGGGCACTTCAGACAGGCATTCGCAGCAACAAATAGAAATTATAGTCACCATTGCTATAATATAGGTACTTATTGCATATTTTTGTTAATATTGTCGTATTCTAAAAAGAAAGTTGTCCATTAGACGCTTCCGTTGGTTTTTCGGTTGTTTTAGACCAAGGCCCGCGGGCCTCTATGATGTGGCTCCCTATAACAAATTCTAAATGGCCCGCGTAATGAAAAGACATCCACACAGTGTTTGACTCAACTGGATAATTTTTGCTTTTATTTTAATGAGCCGCATGAAAAACAAAACGAATAAAATGCACATTTACAGACCGAAGGTCCGCATGATAAAACCTAAGTTTTGAGCTTCTTTTGAGCTTTATTTATCGTCGCTATGATAGGGTCCAAACTTTCGAATACTAACGTTTTATTTCTATAATAGTCAATTTTAATATTTTGTAATATTAAACAACGGTTGTTGATTATTTGACCAGAGAAGCTCAATATTACCGCTTTAAACTGTACTAATTATGAAAGTATAAAAAGGCGGCTTTAGTCTTAAAAAAAATAATTAAAAACAAAATTATAATTAATATTTTTTTAAACTGTAGGCAAAATAAATTATTCTGAAAAAATTATTTAAATTTTGCAATTTAACAAAAACCATGTTTATTTTTTTCAAGAAAATCGTTGGAGCCGTTATCGAAAGTAAAAATCTTTTCCAAAACCGTTATATGGCAGGTACTGTTACTTTTTAGGCTAAAAAAAAAATAAACATACCTAATCTAAAGCGACCTTTAAATGGTCAGTCAGACAGAGGACGTCAGTCATCTACACACATAATCAGTCATCAGGCAAAATCAAAAGGGTTTTGATTTTTCGTCAAACAAATACACGCATACAGATTTATTTTTACAAATTATATTAGAGATTGATGTCAATTGACTGACCGTGTGTGTAAAGGTCGCTTAAGGAATGAATTACAAACCCTACATACCAAATTTGAAGTAAATCGGTTCAGCTGTTTAGGCTAAAGTTGCTGATACAACCGGACTGACATACAGAAAGACCAACTTACGACATCGTTATGTCATGTTTGATTGTTATCTCCAAATTTTGTTTGTTGCACGATTACATAAGGGGAAATAAAGCGGGAGACTTGAACACTTGAGCATCCTGCATGAATTAGTGCATACGATGCAGACTGTAGCAAGCTACCTGTCAACAAAACTAATTTGAAATCGTAAGCGATTTCAAGTCGCTGGAAATAGAAAAAGGTGATTTTGCAGCTCAAAAGCGAAAAAAAAATACATAAGTACGTCTATAATGTATCAATTAATATTATTTTCTCTCACGGTAAGATCAAAAGTTTAATTTTATGGTTTTATCTTGGTGTTTGTTTTGAATAATATAGGTACAAAAAAATGTGTGCTTTACCGCTAAAAAAGTTATTATTTGTTTTGTGTTGAAAAGGGCGAACGGGAGACTTGAACCAATTTCTGAAGGGAGACTTGAACAGTGGATTTTTATATGGGAATATATAGTAGGTATATATATTTTTATATGTTATTTTTACATTATATTTTACATTTTATATCATATTTATCACTATCCCACCCAAGCGGGAGACTTGAGTCGAAAATGTAATCAAATTAATTAATAGTAAAAATAAATCATCACTATAGAAAATAAAAAAAAAAAAAAAATTGATAAAGTATATTTTCTTACATTTTTGTTTCACTTTTGGACCCAGTTGACAAGTCCATTGATTTAATTATGTGATAAAATTCTCCCGCAGAGAGGATTCCACAAAATGGCATTGTTGCGAAATCGCATATTCCAAAAGATCATCTTCTTTCTTTTTACAGTCGTTTGGCATTTATATCTTTTCCAATTCATCTTCAGATGATCACATCGCGCAATAGTCGCGAATATCTTTTCGTTTTCTAAAAAAGAAAAAAAAAAAAACAGAATGGTTAGGAACCTACCGGAAAAAAGACTTTCCGCCACGATTTCATCATCATACCTGTACAAACTCTTTTTCGTTTTTGTTTTATCTTTTCCATAGGGTTGACGATTCATTCCCTTTTTTCTACATCCTACTCCCTCAAAATCCACGTGACCTCTGCCCCCAAACATATCTACCAGCGACTAATAATCCATGGAACACGGTGAAGCCTCTGTGGAGTCTGTGGGTAAGACGATATACGAGACTAAACCAATCGAACTGTGAGTGCGCCTGCGCGCAGTCAATTTTGTGTCGTGTCGTGATGATGGCAAATTGTAAATGGTCTCAGTTATCACACACTAATGACACGAAATTAGGAGAATTTTCCTACCAATTCGCGAATTGGGCAAAACCGCGCTGCACCACCACCACCATCGTTGTCGTCGTCGTCGGATATAGTCGAACAGTCGCAGCTATGTTGCCGTTTTTTTGCAATCGATTGGCGTATCCGATAGATACGGAATGGATATCTATTTCGTTTTTTATTTTTCGTAGTCACAATGGCAGTTAAGTCTTATTAAAGTGGTACCATCATATTTGGTATTATATAGTTTGCATTGTTATTGCAGTGCCTCAACAAGAGGTCTATGGGGACTCCCTGGGCTCACAGTAGGTTGATCAATTTCTAGGGTCAAGACCTTTTCTTTCTCCCACTGTCTCTATATAAAACAATTGTTTGGGATTTTCTGAATTTATTGACTTTTTCAATTATTTTTTTTTTGGGTGGAACACAGAAGTGGTCTCTTAAACCGTTAGGTTTTTGAACTGATTTTAATATTGACAGTGTTTCTGGATGATGTTTTTTTGTTTGTGTTACCCCCGAATTGAATGACAATTCCGTGTTATCATTCTGTGGAGAACAGTCGGATGGCAAGAGATGATTATCGAAATGTGAAGATGAAACTCCCATGGAAATGGAAATGGTAGCCACTTAGTTTAACAACGATTAAAGTAACGGCTCCGTGGGTCATGGAAATTGTGTTGTTCATGATCAAATTACATTTTTTTTTCGTGGTGCTGTTGTGGCACATCTAAGCAACACAAATAATCTAGAGATTTCATTGTGCGATAATGCAAACATTGTAAGTTCTTTTGTATTAAATATTCATCTCGTGCAACTTCTGCATGCATCGCACGTCCCTGTATGTTCCCCCTTTAGAAACACATAAAAATCAAATCTTCTTTTGCACCGAAACCTTTTTAGAAGGATGAACCAGGGTGAAGCAAAAATTCTCTGTATACAAATTGAAACCATCCGTGCATCTACAAAACATATCCTTCAAATTGCAAAAATCAAATGCATTTCTAGGAAAGACCTAGGTATATCTATAAAAAAAAAATTACCTACAAGATATTTTACTGCGTCCAAAGAACTCACATATGCACCGTCATCAGTATAAAAAGGTAAACCACAAGTGCAATGAAAGTCCATTAAAAAATAAGGGTGAAACTCTAACATAGAACGACCGACACTATAAAAAAAAAAAAAATTCCAGGATTCCCAGAATAACAAGTGAGGTGCTTTTATTTTCGGGACTGAAACTTATGAAATATTCACACACTATGGCTAGCCGAGACTACTCTCTGAAGCACTCTCTGTGGTGTAAGCACTTTCGCTGATTCCTTTTTTTTTTTTCTTGGTTAGAAACGTGATATTTGTGGATATGCAGTAAATCTTGTGAGGATTTTTTTTAAGTGCGACAGGATTTCGCTTAGCTGTGGTGAATTTTTAAACATACTCTTGAGAAATTGTAGTAAAATCCGACAAATTATAGGGGTTTTATAAGGAAAGTTTTATTAGTGCGAGTTTAGAAAGGGCTTATAGGTAAAATTTAAAGTTATGTTCATAGAAGGTATACAGCTGCAGAATTTGGTACATCATTTGTTTTCAATACTCAATAACTTTTCAAACTATCGTAGAAGAAAAGGAATATCTCCACGTTCACGTATAGTTTAAATGTTTTAAGGGAGCACTCAATAATTTTCTCGTAATCTTACAGGATATTGCTGGAATGGGCTGGCACTTTGCACTATAAGCTTTCTATTATTGCAATACATAGTGTATATTCGAACTAAGCCTAGTTCATATAAGCCTCATGAAAAAGCTTTTTTCATAAATTTCATAAATTGCAAATAAAAGAAGAAGAAGAAGAAGAAGAAAAGAGTTTTAAATGTGGGTGACCCTACACAGTGCCGTCTTTAGCTCTACTAGCCTTTCTATCAGCGAACTCTTTTATAAGGTTATCAAAGTCGATGTTTTGAGCAATTTAATTTTCGATGGACAAAGTTGCCAAGTTTGTCAATCTAGATTGGGATATTGTCGATCGCAGATAGATTTTTATCAGCTTAAGCTTATGGCCTTTTTGATTGGTAATCCGAGAGAGCTCTCCGGTATTAGATGCCAAAAAAACAGTCAACGCTACTTTTTTTCAGTTTGAAGTTTCGCATAGTTGTATGTGTAAACATCATATGATCAGCATCAAATAATCGGCGCAGGGGCATAAGTCCCCGGGACATAAGTTCAAATTCGATTTGGGACTTACGTCCCACCACGTCGGGACGTGGTGATTTGGGACTTATGTCCCACCTTCAATTTCTTTTAAATAAATTTTATAAATCTACCAAGAATACACTCGTGTTGATAGTTTGTTCAGTTATTTCCGTTTAGTTTTACGCATTGTCAATGCTTCAATGCGTAAAACTCTACTGTAATGCAATTACACTGTAATGCAATCACAGTAAAAACTCTACTTACTGACAGCTTCAATAAGCAAACAATTCCCATGAACGGGCAAAACTTCGGGGACCCATGGGCGTTCGCTTATGGGAGCTTTGACTGTACAACTATAAAATGCAGTTACTTGTTGTCTTACTATTTTTCAAAACTGTTATTTGTAAAGTTAATTTTCTGTGAATTTAAGAAAAGAATCTTAGAAGATTCAAGTTTTTGCGAATTTGAAAAACTAAAACCAAAAAATGGGACTTATGTCCCAATGGGACTTATGTCCCATTTTTGAGATGAAAATGTTGGGACTTATGTCCCGACGGTATGGGACAAATCGAATTTGGGACTTATGTCCCACTTCGATGGGACATAAGCCCCAAACATAAATTTTTGACTTATGTCCCAGCGCCAAATAATCTGTGTTCAACGAGTCTCCTTAGAACTGTTCGGAAGTGAAGAAGTTTTTACAGCAAAAAAATCCCAATTACGATGAGAAAAGTGATGCTATTGAAATTATTAGTTTCTTGGATAATTTGTTTGCCGCCAGGAATCGAAAATTCGTGGTTTCTATCATAATAACTCGAGTCCAAACAATTCAGAACAGAAATGTCTCTTCACTTCTGTGCCGTTCCAAATGCGGTTTTTCGTTAAACACGGCTTTTTACCACCAACATTTATTTCTATCAACAAATAACGCGGAACAATATCATCAGTATTATTTCAATTAATTTTGGCGAGTTTTTAAACAATATTTTCCGATTAAACTTTATTTCAAAATAATAACATCAAAATGCAATGCAAAAAATTTATATTATTACCGAATTTGACATTTGTAGCGTTTTTTCATAAGCGTTTTTCTCTTCTTTTCAGAAAAAGAACTGTCATCCAATAAAACAGTTTTCGGAATGTCCGGGAAAGTTCTGGATGCTTCCGGACGAACAATCACAAAGGCCATCGAATTCTTGTTGTAGCTCTAAAATCAGGTTCAATTTCTAGTTCTTGAGCCAATTCTTTTGCAGTTAAAATGGCGCTTTTAAAGCCGGTAATCCTATTTATAATCTTCTAAGAAAGTGCAGCAAAAACGGAAATTTTGTCTTATGAAAAAACACTTCAAATGTTTTTGTCAAGAAAATGTGAATGACAAATGCAAGAAAGCCCAAGTTGTTATGATGTCGCTATTTGTAATGATAATGATTTTACTAACTTAATTAAACAGAGTCTTAAGCGCAGCGGTGGTGGCAAGGGAGGCGTGATTATTTTTAAACACAAAAAAAAAAAGTTTGTTCTTGAAGTTATTTAGAATTTTTGCGCAGAATGTTTAAGAAATTAACAGTTCTTTTCAAATTTTAATAAAGAATAAAAACTATATAATAATATTATAATTTTTAAATTGATTTTTCTAAATCAACTTAATTATTTTTAGTGATCAATGTGTGGTTCTCTTGAACATATTTTTGATTGTGGAAATTAAATTTCTTAAATTAAATTGTAAGTTAAATTTTCATGTATTGTATAGATGACATTATTGACGATGTATATTATTTTACAATAAAGGCCTGAGGAAGAGCGTATCCATTCTCAGAACGTTGCAAACCATTTAACACCTAGTTTTATTGACCTGGAGCCTGCTTAAAAACAATATTATTTGTAAAGAATAAAAACTCAGTGGCTGGATGTTCAATTTGAATATTCAATCAAGCCAACTAATTACCACCAATCATTTCTGCTCCTCACTTTGATTATACAACCGTCACCGCCGCCGTGCCGCTCGCCGCCACCAATGCATAAAATTCAAATAATTTTTTTTATTAATAAATTAAAATATTTATGGATTCTTAATCCATTCGATTTTTTAATGTATTTTTGTAATAAAATCTGGATGTTGAATGTTTGAATTGAATATTTTGTTATCGATAACTGTATTTTTTCTTTTGATTTTAACAGAAGCTACAAATAAATTTATTGCATTTTTATTTGTTTCGTTTTTATTTTTGCAGGCTTATAATTTTTATTTTATTTTTGGGATAAAAGTCAATCTGACTTAATTGTTGGTGTATCTTTCAAATAAATAATGATACCTAAAAGAGAATTGAAAATAAAAACAAATAAAAACGAAGGATGATAAGTAAGTAAGAAAGATCTGAGAAATCCATTAAAAAATTTGTTCCTATAATAAAACCTGATAATGGAAAACTGCACTAAAGTGCTGATTATTTAAAAAAAACAAACAAAAAATTATACGTATGTAATGATTCATATTCATTTGTTCGTTTCTGAAAATGAGCTTTTTTTCTTAATAGTGTCTTTTGTTATAGTGTTTTATTTCGTAACATCAAAGTTTTTGTACATTTGTTATTGTAGTGTTTCTGGACAAAAACCATTTGTTTTTTTAGAAAAAAAACAAAAAATTACACTTGAGTTAAGTTTTTGTGTCAAAACTGTGATACGATAACCCTTGTTCTTAATCCTTTCATTGATAGATTGGTACGAAAAGTCGATTTTTTAAATGTCGATTTCAAAAGAACGATTTTTAAAATGTCAAAAAAGAAAATGTCGATTGGTGAAAAGAACTTGTGGCAGACGGCACTTAGGGCATTTTGTAAAATGAATATTTTGTACAAATAAGTTATAAGAGAATTTGATTAAAAAAACTTAAAAATTGAATTGAATTGAAAAGACCTTGTTAAAAATATGGGCGAAAAATTATTGTCGATTTAACTCGAAACTAAAAGCAATTTAATTTGGAACTTGGTTAAAAATACGTTTTTCCGTATTATAAACGGCATAAAGTATACATTTTCTTAATGAAGTTGTCTAACTTTAAAAACAGCAAACGTTTGCATTATATTTTTAATACAGCACACTAAAATCTGTGAGAGAATGACAGCTAACTCTCTTAAAATCGCTTTTGTGGAATGTAACTACACACAAACACTGCATACATTTATCAACAACCCCTTTCAGTGGAATAAATAACTGGAAGTTAAAAAAATGTTTATTCTTGAGTAAAAGTTAGACAACTGTTCTAAAGTTGAAATAATGTTAAGTGGTGTCACGCTAATTCCTTAAATATAGGTTGACTATAATTTTGCGCCATGGTATTTAAAAACACGACTGTATGCAAAATATCGACTAGGTATTTAAAATCTCTTTTTTTTTAAATTTCGACAGTTATCGATGTTTTGACAGTCAAGGTTTTAACCGTCGATATTTTAAGAGTAGATATTTTTCCAATCGACATTTTGATCATTTAATGGTTTAGTGAATGATGTTTACAAGCGCGCACTTTTTAACATTATTCCCTAAAACTTTTTTTTGATAAATATTATATTGATTAGTTAATTTATTATAAAAATATATAAACTGTTTCCGTAGCCAGACAATTATTTCGGGGGGGGGGGGGGGGGTTATACTTATTCCATACACCAATCAATCTGTACCTTTCTGTAGATGTAATAAATAAAATTCGTACAGCCTATTAACCCAAAATCCACCAAACACGACTTTTAATTGCGATAATGATACTATTCTATGTATAAGGCAAGTTATGGATTCGTCAAAAAAATAAAATAAAATGAGATAACAAATAAACATGATAATATTGCGATGGTAGGGAAGTAGACAAAAGTGTGTTGGAAAATTCTGTTCGTCCTACTGCCTGTTTGCAGATCTGCAGCCTAAATGGATAGGCTGATTTGCAAACTTGGTTCAGAGTGTTTATTTATTAGTGTCGCACTAGACATTGTTGAAATTGGAATTTTAGCTCTAAAACAATGGTAAATGTCATATAACAGTTTGTTAAAACTTAATTTTTCTAAAAATGGCCTTAACGATTTTGATAAAACAGTCGAGTTATCTTAAAACAGTACCTCCCATAGAACCGATTTTTCAAAATCAGAATTTCTCGCTAACAACAAAACCGATTTCAATTAAATTTAAAATTTAGGAAGGTTTTTATGATCAAATTCATAACTTTTTAGATTTTTTGAATATGTTGGAAACGCGAATATCGATTTTTTTCAGATTTTTTTCCCGATGAACTACAGATTTCGATGTATCAAAAAATTGCAAAATATTTTTCAAAAATTAAAAAAGAAAACGGTTAAAAAAAAACTGCTTTAACGATTTTCAATATTTTTTTCTAGGTAGAGTACTGCTAATAAAATACAATTGCATACTTAGTTTTTCAAGAAAACTGTCAAACAAATTTGAAAAACTAAAAGATTTTTCCAATATTTTTTTAAAATAATTTTAAGTTATTATTTATTAGGTAGGTACATTTATCATCACTCTTTATGATTTTATTATAAAAAAAAGTATTAAATAACATGTAAGTATATCATTTTTATAAAATTAAATTTAATCTTCTGGCCTTCTGTGCTGCAAATATGTCTAAAACTTCCTTAGTGTCAATCTCAATTTTTCGATGAATTGACATTAATGCCAATCCTGTGGATGTTAGGAAACAGATTCTTATTGCATTCCCCAAGAGCTGTTATTGCACTCTTTGAACGCTCTGTATCTTTTTGTCTATGGCATTTTGTCTTCCATAACGTAAACTCAGCTTCTAAAGTGTCCCAATCCAAAAAAGATCTATAAAATTTGAAGTTTTCTTCGTTGTAATTTTGTTCATATTTGCCAAGGATCAATGGAATAAAAATGCACAAAGAGGAAAGTATGGACTTATGATTTTCAAATCTTATTTTAAGCTGACTTAAAAAGTCATCTAAAAGAGGAATCATTATACTTATCCTAAAATAGGTTTCAGGATCCGTTGTGCTCACGTTTTGTCTGTGCTGTTGCTTTGACACAATTCGTGGAATTTGGAGTTTTTCATCCACAACACATACTAAGTTTTGTGCAGTCTCAAAAATTGTTTTGAATTCCGGAACGATATTTTCACGTATTCCTTGGAATGTGTTTGTTATTAGTTCCACTTGTTCCAATCCAGACACTAAGTCGCATGAAGTGGATTGTATGTTTGGGGCTGTATTGTTTGAGGTTGTAATTAAAAACTGTTAGAGCTACCTTACTAAATTCATCGAAAATTATGTTGGTACCTAACTACGTAGGCTTTAAACTAAAATCAGAAAGTTTTGAACATAATCACTAATTATTTGAGCACAAATTTCATACTTATGCGGAAAAGGTTGATTTACAGATACATTTCTAAAAAAATTGGGGGGGGGGTGAACCCCTGTGAACCCCCCCTTGGCTACGGCCTTGGTTGCAACCATTGCTAATGGATATTTTAGTGCCATATAGGGGATTCTTGTGTTTAACTTTGCAAACGGCGTTTTGTCTTTATTAGTCCTTTTTTTATTTGATTTTTTTAAAAAGTGCTGTATTGCTCTTCTATCTTACTAAATTATTCAAACAAAAGCTTCTTATAATTTACAGGTGAAACTAGTTTTATCGTTTTTAGAGAGAATTTTATTCAGACTCACCTTAATCAAGACATCAGCGTTCAAGTTATAAAGTTCGTTTCATTTTTATCAAGATCATTAAAGCATTTTCAAATATAAAATATTTATACAAATGTTGGTTAGATTATGCCATATCATTAAATTTGATACAAATCAATTGATATTCCTTTAATATGCTTTGAATTAATTATAAAACACCAAATAAAGTTCAGTAGGATTTTAAATCAATTTAAATCATTGTTATCATCATAAGCATCTTCAAATTAAAATTGTTTAAACTTGATTTTTCGTTACGATGGCGATGTCTTAATTCATTATCACAAAACCCATTTGAATGTCACACAAAAGATTTATAATAGCTTCAATACTCTCTTACACTATAGTTCATCCTCTTCGATGGATAATGTATTTATTTATTCTTCTATCAATTTGTTATCTTTTACAACCCGAAACATTCTAGAATAATCTCGCTTCTTATACATTAATCACCCACGAACTTCGTGTTTGTGACAAAAACCGCTCTTATGCCATCTGAGCTTCCAATTTGAATTTTTTTTCTATAAAGCGGACACAATCCAATTAAAAGAATTACATTTTTCGATACCTCAAAGATTAAGCTGTGTGATGTTGTCCTCATGATTTAAGGACAAAAAAGATAATAATGAAACAATCACGACCTCTTGTGTGGTCCTTACTTTGTCTTCATCGATGTTGTCGAAGTCCAATGAGCTATTTTCTCATATTTCACAGTCAAATAAGTGTCAATTGTCAAGGAAAAATCGTCCATAGTATTTTTAAAGATGATCCAAAGGTAAATTTAAGATAAGCTTAAAGGGTACAAAGGTATCATTATGGTCTATTTAGGAATATCATGTCACACTGACTGGTTCCTAGCATCAGGTTTCAACAAATTCCAAACTTAAACCATGATATAGCCCCTATGAAGCCGGATAGTCTTACGATGATACATGACAAATCAAATAAAAAAGCATGTAGTTTAACGCTCCGATGTCCCGTCCACCTGTGCGCACAGAATTTTCCACGGAACTTTTAGCATAATAGCTATGTGAGCATAAATATGCATGAGCTTGATCTTGTTGTGCCATGTGATACTCCCGAGGTCTTCTTCAAATATATCATTATTGATAATGATGATGGCAAAACAAAAGCAAAGATATTTTTTTTTTTTTTATTTGAAACTATACGCCTTCGTGTTATGGGCAATATGAATTAACTACAAGTCTTAAAATTATGTTTAACATGGGGACAAGCGCTGAGGTCCGAGAAGATTAATTGGCAAATCGATGAGCTTGACTCTGTTTAAATTGAAAAGATTGGTTAGAATTTTTGTCATTAATTTTTTGTAGCTGGTTTTTTATTATAATAGATCTATGAAATTTAAATAGTGTTGTTAAATAGTGTGAGTTGACGCACGAAAAAAGGGTTGTTTAATTCATTGGATTCAAGTCATAAGTATGAATAAATTAAAAGATTTTTTAACACGTAAGTCCAATAAAAAGAAGAATTACGGGTCACAATGTAAGTGAACTGACATTCCTAAAAGTGTATCTTAAATTGAGATTTATTAAAGCTCGTTGAAACTTTTTTATACACTTTTAAGGCTAAACTATATTTCCTGCGTTTTTTTTATAACAATGACATGATAAAAATTCTTATTTAAAAAAAATTAATGCATTAATTAATAAAAAGTCAACGAAAAACTATTTATGTACAGTGTCTTCATGCAACATATATAATGTCACATTCTTATTAATTCTTATCAAATTAATTATCCTTTCAATTTAAATTGTTGGTCGAAAAATGTATAGCAGCTACAAATGTCGCTCATGAAATACTTAGAACATTCAGTGGAGTGGAGTATGATTTGGCTGTTTACGACAGTATGGATGAAATAGAATTAATATTGATTCTATTGCCAAGCCAATTAAAATTTGTTGCGAGCTTACATTGAATACTATTGTCAAGAATCGATTGAGAAGAACTTATTGATAAATTCTTATCGATAAATTCTTATCTATATCTTATTCGTAACTCCTTTTACTCTAATTTTGAAAAAAATCCTGATTGATGCGTTGGCCGATTATTCATATCAACGGCAGTGAAATGCTCAAAAAAGCAAGCTAGGGTAACACTACCCTTTCTCGACTAATTAAGTGAGAGAACGAAAAAAGAGATCTACATAGATATGGTGAACGAACAACGTCAAAGATTTCTGTTTTACACACGGAATCATGACACGAACTGGGTCACGGTAATTGTTTATTTTGGCGGCAAACCACCCACACAAGCACTAGCCACAACTACCGTCTGGCTTTTCTCCTGTTTTTTAGGTATGCATATACTTTTATTTTCTATCAGATGGCTCATTTTTTTGAGCCAACTACTTGATGTATTTTTCTCGCTCTGTCCTTAAGTGTAGAAAAAGATAGAAAAGAGGAGAATTTGTATGGAATTTGGATGTGCAGAGGTCAATGTTCACCGAAACATAACTCATGGACTCTGGTCAGGTACCTAACTAATGCCATTGTCGAATGTTTAGTAAATACTTTACTTTATTTACCTAAACCCAGTTTAACAGTTTCTTTTGTATCTAGAAGAACCAATCCATTCTGACGGATTACTCTATTCCAAATTTATTTCCTCATAAATATTTGTATTTCATTCATAAATATCTATTCGTCACACATTTTTTTTTTTTTTTTTTTTTTTTTATAAATTCATTTTTATTTTCAATTTAACTTATAACTAACTTAAATGCTAGACAAAAATCTTAAAAACTAGCTTACAGAATAACTTAACTAACTTACTGGCCCCATACGGGCGCTCTAAATTATACTATAACTATATATTAAAAATGCCTTTGAGCGTAAAAACTAACTTAAATTAAACTTCAAAATTACTTAAAACTAAACGAGAAAATTTTTAAAAACTCGTTTTCCGAGACATTTTATTTTATATATAAAAACTTAAAACTACCCTTTACCTAAATAATAAAACTAAATTAACCTAAACTAAAATATACGTAAATATACGTAAATTACTTAAATAACTTAAAACTACTTAAGAATACTTAAAATAACTTAAAACTAGAACAGCCACCAGCAGCATTTTTTTTTTTTTTTTTTTTTTTTTTTTTTTTTTTTTTTTTTGTTTGGCGCAGCAGCCAATGCGCATGTGCACACGCTTATAATTATATATATATATTTATATATATATATTTAAAAGCGCCAAATGCACATACACACCAACAAATGCCATTTAATTTTTTTTATATTTTTTTGGTGCCACCACTGTCCTACATAAAATAAACCTATTAATACTTAAAAATACGCAGGTCGGCCAAGGCAACAACTATGACTAACCATCAATATCAAGGTGGTCACCCAACCACCAGTATTTTTGAACTTGCTTACAAAAGTCCCTTTTGTCCCGAAGGGGCACAGCTCTACTGAACCGCAGACGCTCTGCTCCGTTCTCAGAGCCGACGTCTCGACCATACAGGATTCGCCGATCCACAGTTCTACGGCCGACGTGGTAGATTAACGGAACCGCCAATCTATCCTGTATCAGCCCCCGACTGTCTAAATAGAGGAATGTCTCGGGCGGGATGAAACCGTTAAGACAAACGCTCTCACTATATTCTTCATTGGGGTAATAAGCCCCGAAAATAAGTCCATTGGCTGAGGTCATCGCTCTTGCCATGTGACCCCGAATCAGCTTAATTAAAAAGTTATCTATCCTGTTTATATTGGCCCCGTTGTATAAGACCTCGTTGGCATAATAATGTTTGTACTCCGACTCTGGTGTTCTGTGTAATCCAAGACAGGTCCTAAGACACTGCCTCTCAAACACCCGAATCTTTTCCATTTGAGATGGGGCAACGTTAAACCACACAGGGCACCCATAGGCAATCATCGGCCGGATGAGGGCCATGTAGCAAATCACCTTCACTCTGTTTTCAAGGCGGCTGCTATAAAACAACCGTCTTGTCAGAGCAAACGCTCCCCTAGCTCTGGCCAGAGCAGCATCTATATGTCGATTGAAATATAGATACTGATCTAGCCAGATACCAAGGTACTTTACTACATCTTTACTCGCCAGTGGATGTCCACTTGGTCCAACGATGACTAGATTTCTCCAGTTCTTTCTTGTATCCCTAGAAGCCTTAGACAAAGGGGTTCTAAACAGGATAGTTTCTGATTTCTGAAAGTTAATTTTTAACTTCCAGTCATCACAATATCGCTGAATCTTGTCGAAGTCACGCTGCAAGAGAATTCTGATGACTTCAACTTTTGGACCCGTTCTGTACGCTACAAGGTCATCGGCATACGCAATCGCATGAGTGAGACTACCTATCAGATCGCTGGTGTAAATACTAAAAAGAATCGGCGAGTTCACAGCTCCTTGCTGTAGACCGTTTTTAATATCAAAAGTTGTGGTGGAAGTTACATTGCCACTTTTGACAACAAACTTTCTACCATTGAGCATGTCATGAAGCATATACAACAGTGGTTTACTTATGCCAAATCTGGTTAATTTCAGATAAAGACCCTCTAACCATACGGTGTCGAAAGCCTTTTCTAAATCAACAAGAACGGCACCCGTGCATTGATTTTTCGCTTTGTTCCATTGAACATCAGAAACTAACTTAGACGCGGCATGAATAGTATCATGTCCCGCCTTAAAGCCAAACTGATTGTCTGGAATAATATTCTTGTCCTCAGCCCACTTGAACAGAGCTCTATTGAGAATCTTTTCGAATACCTTACTGATACTTGGAAGAAGACTTATCGACCGAAGATTTGCCGGATTGGAGCTGTCCTTTCCCTTTTTGGGGAGAGGATGGACCACAGCTGTCTTCCAACTCACTGGATAATATGCATTATTCAGTGCGTTGTTGAACAGTGTGGTATAAATGTCTATGGCTTCCTCAGGGAGATGTCGTAACACAATGTTGGGTATACCATCGACCCCCGCAGATTTCTTTTTCTTTAATGTTTGAAAAATTAACTGAAGTTCTACCTTCGAAATTAACAATGAACTGGGTCCATTTCGCTCGGCGATGGTGGCGTTTGCCAAATTTTCGTCATTGAACCCGGTGAAACCAGTATTCTCAGATCGCCATTGCGTTATGTTATTTCCAAGATAGAAATTGTGCAGCAAGGCTCTGTTCTCCAGGTCATGATTCGGGCGAATTCTAGCATTCACCTTATACACTTGCTGGAAAGCAGCCCCCACAGCTTCTACCTTTTCCTGAGGATCTTCTATCATATAAAAATTGTCATCGAAAACGGCACCTTCCGGATCAATTCCCGCAATCGTTAGTACGTCTTCGTTATCTGTTGTCCTCTGGAGTTTAAGACATGGAAGATCGTTTTGATCATTTCTTCTAAATATCTTATTTATTTGGGGAAACATACTAGGGTCGCTAGAATTAACAGCCCGAATTCTGTTATCCCAATATAAATTAATAGATAATCTATAGTTTTGTCTAATCAGAACGTTAATGTTTTTGATCGACGACTTCAATGTCCTAATCTCCAGATCACGTGTGTCCGTGAAACGTCTATAAAGAAGTTTCAACCTAGTCAGCAGTCCACTTTTTTGTCGGTGTAGTGCGTCGATTGTCGCGTTCTTGTATAAACCAGTAGGGTCTTGTTCCTTATATTTTGGGATTGTTTTGTCCATTGTTCGTTTTATAGTCGTATCCATTTGAGTCAGAAACCCATCGATCTCGAGGTTCGTCAGGTTTCTGTCATTTGGTGGAGAAATGTCATCGGAACGTATTTCTCTAGCCAAGGCACTGGAGAAGCGTGGCCAGCGCGTCTTACTGAAATTGTAAGAGTGCACAGGCACATACTCATCCAATTCCACAAGTTCGCTCGGAAGCTGTATTACGGTGGCAAGTCCGCAGTGATCGCTGTCGTATTCAATTGTTCGTAAGCAGTTTCTTGTCTGTTGGTTTGTTGCGTCAGTTATAACAAGTCGTGAGTCAAGCAGTAAAAGATCCAGAAAGCCACCGCTCCTAGGAAACGAAGGTCTATCTGTCGCAAAAAGATCGATCCTACACTCAACACTGCGACGACCCATCCAATTAAATAAATGGTACCCTCTCGGATTTTGAATTTGATTTCCCCAATCTTCATGTTTGGCGTTCAAATCTCCTGCCATGAGATAATAATTTTCATCCAAGTGCAGTCTTAAGCATTCGAAAAGTTTTTCGAGTTCTGCGATAAAATTAGCAGGCTGAGGTGCTTCGGGTGCGTACGCCGCGATCACGTACATTCTTTTCCCCTGAAGGAGCGGAATGCAAATGATGCAGGCTTCTAGCTGCCCAAATCTTCGCACTTCACTATTATATATAACCTTATATTTAATGCCCTTTCGTATGAAGATTGCGACCCCACCCCCTTGAGAGGAGTTAGGCCGATCCCTTCGCACGATATTGTAATTATTATTAGTCAATTTGTGTTTCTGGGTAAGCTTAGTTTCGCTAGCCATAAACACGTCAGGACTTTGGTCTTGCAGCAAATGAAAGAGATTTGCTCTACGTTCGGTCCTAATCAGTGAATTTACATTCACAGCTAGGATCTTAAAGGGTCGCTCAGGCAGCGCGCCTTTAACCATTTCGCGTTGCCGGCAGAATAGAGTAGAGGTAATCCACCCTAGCCGCCTGCTCTCTGATCTGTTTTTGCACGTCGGTTAACTGACCATGAATGGTCAGCAACACCTGCATCAGATCTGCCTCTGGCACAGGAGCCGTAGGCACTTGGACCTGTTTGGCTACCTGTGGTTGAGGCTGTACCGTGTTTCCCCTTCCAGACGCGATTTGGGCGTAAGAAATTGCGGGATTAACGGAAGTTGTTTTTTGGCGTACTTCAGGGCGTCTCACCTCAACTGTTTTCTTTTGGGCTTTGTTTTGCCTTATCTCCTGAAACTTCGGACATCCCCGATAGTTTGCGGGGTGATATTCGTCACACATACTCACACACTCGTGCTCTAGATTCTTATATTTTTTTTTTCAAACTTTATTCTGAGAATAATATCTTTGCATCTTCATCAGGCATTTTGGTGCATTCGTTGCATCATTGTCGTTGTCTAACGTCCTGGACGTCATTTTCCATTGAAAACGCGGTTATCTTTAAATTCTTAATAAATACCAACCTGTGTTCGTACATTCAGCTATATAGTTGCCATCGTAATCCCTTGATATCGATACAAATGCCGGAAAAAATCAAACAAATATTACCAACCTGTCGCAACATATCGTCCAGTTGGAGGAGGGGGCCCATCTTCTCATCGCCCCCCCCAACCATACATTTTATTCTTACAGAGTTCACATCTGTGCCAATGCACAACAATGAGGCCATCTTATTCACAGTCTCGTCTTTTGATACACACATAAGAACATGGGCATCAATATGCAATTTTAAAGGGTTGCCATTGTGGGTTATTAATAGGTAAACACAAATTTAAACTAGAAAGTATGGCAATAGTTTTTGTAGAATTATTTCAGTTCTTTTTAAAAAAATATTTTAATTGACTAAAAAAAAAAAACCTTTTCTTATCTTTTCATCTTTTCTGAACATGGGTACCTAAATGTCGTAATTATGTTGGATTTGTAAAAAGTTCTAATTCATTATCAGACGCACTAGTTAAGTAGATACACAAATTATCATGCATAATTCTTGAGTTTTGTTTGGTATTAATTAGAGAGTGACCTTTGATAACATAGAACACTCAGTTAATCACCCGTCCAAAAAAAAAACTCTTCTGAACTGAATACTCATGAGACTATAAATTGACGAGCGACACTATAATAAAAAGAAGTCTGATGATTGGCGCGTGGCAGCCATAGCTATAAATCCTGCCAAAATAGTGTTGGTGTTCGCATCTCTAATTCACCCACTTTTCAATAACAAATCTTTTTTACGAATAGTATAAATGGAAAGTGCGATGATGGTAACTCTGAAACCTTTATCCAGTCTACTGGGATATCGGAGCTGTATAGAGGACTTTCATGGGGACTGACTGCGAACAAAAATCCGAAATTCCTACTAACGTGTGACGTATTTACACAAGAACAAAAAAAAAATCCTCATCTCCAACAACAAACGATAAGATGCAAAAGTTTATTTATTCAAAATCTCAGAGCATGGGAATTTTCTTTGCCTGGTCGTAGATCTAAGCGGATTCAAAGGTTTACATTTGGGATTCGTATTCGAAGAGTCACTTTGTGCTCTGTTTAGTGTCTTCTATTTGTTTTACTTTCTATACATTTAGTTCTGTTCTGTTAAAAAAAAAAGAGGAGAAACATCACCTCCACCTTCGCCACTGTAGTCCGACGACGTCGTTGTCGTGTCGTCAGGTGGATAGTAGCAACAAAAAGTCTGATCTGCTACATGAGCGAGCAAACCGCATCTGAATCTACATGAAACTATCACATATATTTGGATGAAGAAGTTAGAGACATAGTAAACATAGGTCCTAAGCATATAGTCTACATGTAGTTCTAGGCCATGTCCAATGTAGTAGCCGTTAGAACCACTGCTGGTTAACTGGTTATGCTTATGGCTTCTAGATGTTTATGAGCGTTATTTTTAATGTGTTGCGACAAGAAGTGAAACGAGAAAGATTTAAGGTTGGGTTGAAATTATTTAGATGGTAGAAGTGTGCTTGTTCTTAGTTTAAGATAACTATAGTGTCACCCATTCAGGTGGAAACAATTGGGAAAAAGAGATGATTTAAGTATTTTATAGAATTTGATGGATGGAAATCGGTTAAATGAAAGTAACGAGTATTTTTATATTGGGTGTTATGTTGCTTAAGTGAACAAATTACTTTAATCTTCTTATTCTTTTTGATTATATGATACTGTCCGGCCCAAAATTTTCCTGTACTTAACCGCTTCAACTAAAGATCTTCTGAGAAGACATTTCTCCTCTGCTCGGAGCTAAAAAGTTTGGAACTGAGAATATTAATCGTCTAGTCTAAAGGAGTGTTAATATGAGAGCGACCGCAACGACCAACGAATTGACGAATATTCGCAAATTTTGACGTTTCGTTCACATTAAGTTTCTTATTTGCGAACGTGCACCGTCAACAACATTATCAGACCAAAGACATTAAAAATAATGTTATGTTCGACGGAAGTTGCGCGCGAACAATTTATTCGTTTGGTTGTGGATGGTATGTGGAAGGCTAATAGAACTTAACAAATTCATTGCAATCACCTTTTAGTTCGCGACGAACAATTTATTTTACCAAAATTTACTTATTTAAAGGAATGAAAGCGCATATTTTAAATATTTTTTTCTGTACTTAACCGCTTCAACTAAAGATCTTCTGAGAAGACATTTCTTCTTTGCTCGAAAAAGTTTGGAACTGAGAGTATTAATCGTCTAGTCTAAAGGAGTGTGTTAATATGAGAGCGACCAACTCCCAACGAATTGACGAATATTCGCTCATTTTGACGTTTCGTTCACATTAAGTTTCTTATTTGCTGCAAACGTGCACCATCAACCACATTATTATTTTTTTTTTTTTTTACACTATCAGATCCTGTTCATAAGGAGCTTAGAGCAAGCTTCAGCTTATGAACGAAGATTTGCCAACACATTATATGTGTTCCACTGGCTCATCACTTAGTGCTGGTGTTAGTTGTTAGTAATGTAAAACAAATCACTACAATAACACAAGCACTATAATACAATAAAACATGTAATTTAACAATACAAAATACATAAAACATGAACTAAAAGCGTGGAGCACTGGTTTTAAGTACATTTTTAAGATTTATTGTATTGTCATTAAAATCAATAATTTTCGAATTTAAATTGAAAAGCCTGCACATGCGGGTAAGCGGCTCATTCATACCGTAATTAGTCCGATGGTGTGGACAATGTAGGAGCTCAAGGCTACGCAGATGGTGAGCACCCCCACGATAATTGAGTCCAACACAAGTAAATAGATCAGGTGCATCTAATGCGCCCGAAAGAAGTTGGTGGATAAAAACTATATCGTTATTTACACGCCTCTGTAACAAGGACTGAATGTGTAGAAGCTGAATTCGGTGTTCATAAGGTGGAAGGTTATAAGGATCTGTCCAGGGAATACCTTTTAAAGCAAAACGAACAAAATTATGCTGAACTGCCTCTATTCTAGATCTATGAACATCATAGAACGGAGTCCATACCTGCGATGCGTATTCCAGATGCGGACGAACAAAACAATTGTATAAAGATAGGGTAACATAAGGGTCTTGAAACTCTTTGGACCATCTTTTTACAAAACCTAACATTGAGTTAGCCTTTTAAACAAGAGAGTTGATGTGCTCTGTGAAATCTAGACTTGGATTGAAGACGATTCCAAGATCTTTAAAACTAACAACACGGCACAATGTATGTTGTGAAATATTATAGTCGAATATGATTGGTACTCGTTTCTTTGAAAAAGTCATAGTTTGACATTTCGCTGGGTTAAGGTTTAATCCATTCTTGCTGCACCAAGTACAAAAGCTATCAGTGTCGGCTTGCAGATTCACACGATCACCGCTTGAGCATATAGATTTAAAAATCTTCATATCGTCAGCAAAAACCAGAATTTCACTATTGCGAATGCATGATGTTACATCATTATCGTTACATCGCATATTTTAAAAACTTATTATCTTTTTAAATTCATTCCCTTTCAATTGATGTGTTGAATATTAATTACATACATTTTATTTATACTTTGACTTCTTAGAAAAGTTGTGTTTATACCAACAAAATTCTTAAAAATCATCATCGAATTGAAATCTAAAAACTGGACCATAATTGGGTAAACATCATTAATAAGTCTGCAAATCAAAAGTCGTAGATTTGAATAACAAAGTTGGAAAATATTTTAAATTTTGAAAAGCTGTATCTCGAAAAATATTGCGTCTTAGAGACAATTATAGTCTCATATTGTAGAGAATTTATTTACATAAAAAACGTTCTGGGATGGTACTGTCGAAAAGTAGTCCTTTAGGGTTGTAATCGCAAAAATGTGAAAAACATCAAAAATTTTCGCGGTTTTTTAATTTTTGACGAAGTTGTGTTCGGATTATTCATTGGGCCAACATCATAAATAATTCTTCAAAAAATCAGAAACATCGGATTTCACGCACACTACTCCATACCTACTCGGCGACAATTTTCCTGGACTAAATTTCTACGTACATTTCTCAAAATTTTGTTTCCAGTTATAATCAGGCTTAGCAGAGTTCTTAAAATATTAAATTTCGTAAAAATCAATGTAGCCGTAAAAATAAGTCTCCTTAGTGTGGCCCATAAGATTATTAAATATAGTTAAATATTTTTGAATAATTTTCAAAATTCCACAATTTGCAAAAATTACAAGTCAACCGAAAACATATAGGTATGTATATTTTAGATTTAGACATGCAATTTACTTAAATTCAACCAAAATTCATTATGTTCGTTAAAATCTTAAACTTCACAAAAGCTTCATAAAATACACAGTTTACCAATATCATAAAAAAACAAACTAAAAGCCTGCAATAAAAACAAACATTTCAAAGATTATGAGTTTGTTGTTGTATATAAAAAATATCTTTTGTATCAAACATCTGAATTCTTAATAGGGATTAATATTTTCAAAGAATTCCTGTCTGACCACTCATTCTCCTGCAGTCATGGGATTAAGTCATCAAAAATAAATAAAAACAACCATTGACCTGCCATTGGAAGTCATTTGCAACAAAATGGGATCCCATTCTCAAACCCAATATACAATGAATATTGTTGCAGCTGATTCAGTCATAGATACTATGGTCCAACCAACCACATATATACAAATTGACACCTCATTTACAAAATTAAAAAAAAAAGGGTGAAAAGAAATTTGTTATCATCGGACGACATTCTTGAGTCTAACGGATAAGAAGGCGACAAAATGTCATGAGTGACATCATTGAGTGTTGTTTCGATTATGATGGAAGTATAGCATTTATTTTTCGGCCCCAAAATGACATAATTAAGATTTGGTTGTTTGAATGACTCGACCAGAAGAGGAGCATCTTTTTCTTATCATCAGAGTCTGGTGTCTTCGTATATGCGGTGTCCATGGGCGAAATTAATTTCAAATGTCAGCACGCTGGAACTGGATGAATGAACGAACGAGAAACGGAAACCAACTTGACACCTTATCGCGTTCAAAAATTAATGACAGAGAAAACGTTCTTTCTTCAAAATGATGCAACCTACTAATGCATTCGAATATTTCTTGTTGTTTTTGTTGCAACACTGACACTTTAATAATTGTTATTGCTTTAAATTTGTTGTTGTTTTTTTTAAGTTTCTTGTTTTTTTGAGAATTTGGAACACAAGTATTTATTTTGTTAATTTATTGAAATTATTTTTGTTTTTATTTTACTCAAAGTGACACACGCACATATTGAGATTATGAAATTATAAATTAAAGATGGGCACTTAGGAGACACGATTTTTAGAGTTAAAACTTTTACTTTTGATGTGCCATCATCTTGTTTTGGTGGTAATTTATTAAAGCCTAATTTCTTAATCTCCATGATAGAATGAAATATATTTAGTAGGCGATTGTGAATTTTAAATTAGGGAAAGGTTTTGTTTTTCAATTGTCATTAAGTACGGCTTATCTAAAATTCATTCATAGAACGAAATATTATATTATTTTAATGTGATGATTGGATCAAGTGTCAGTTAAAGGGGGTCACCGATTACTGAACTGGTTTTAAACCTTTTGCTTGGATATTATATGAGTGACTAAGATGTGACCTAGTTCACAAAGATGTAATTTAAGTCCGTAACTAATGGACTTTTATGACCTAAACGAATAAGCTTATCTTATGTTAGGATGATCCATGAAGTGTTCATTTGGAAAGAAATCGTTTTTAAAGTCAATTTATCGTAGACGAAGATTTTTAAAGACTTGTTTTGCATGTAAAATAATGTTTAATTGAGATGCATTTCGGGTTTAATATACCTAAATGCAATTTTATAACAAACATAAATATTGATGACCAATAACTGTTTCTCAATAAAGTGTAACGATGCGATGACATGCGTTTTAGTTATATAAATGCCCCTATCTGCTAACTAGTGATCTTCTAGGTAAAGAATACTTATTGCTCTATGGCCACATTTGCAGATGATACTATATACGATATTAGTGTCTAATTCCTAAATACATTGTGAAGGCAACAGAGAAATTGCAATAATATGCAGTCGTACAAATTTATAAGTAAAAAAAAGATACAGCCATGTTTGTAAGTGCTTTTGCCTTTTCTAGTAAATGCGCCAATAGCCTGTCTCTTCGACTGTCAACCACTACTTTTCACTGCAGATCTGCTTTGTTGGGTTCGCCAGGTTTACCTTAGATTTCAAAGTCGATATTGGCATCGCGACGTCAACAATAAGAGCCAAACATCGATATCCGATATTAATTACAGTACAAACATCGATATTCAACAACATCGATGTTTTTGCACCATTTGTCAATAATCCTTTCTATAATAAATGCCAGTTGGTTCGTTATTGTTTTTAAAATCTTTTTGGTTTTATGTTTTTGGATTCTGAACATGGTTAAGTAGAGGCAAGCATCGAAATGAGCTTTAAAAATTACCGGTAATCCGAACCGATAAAAAATAACCTCACGAAAACAAAAACTGAAAACTTTATATTAGCCGTGTTTCAGCGTGAAGTGTATACGCAGCAACAAAACGGCTATGTTCACTTTTAACTCATTTTTAGTTTTGAAAATGATTATGTAGAGATGGCGTTGCTATTGGCATAAAGAAAACTGTGCTTATCAGAGACAAGCACCAAAACAAATTAAATTTACCGGAAATCCGATCCGGAAAGGTTAAATTTAAAATAAAAAAAAATCAGCTTAAGTTAAGCATTTTTAAGGTCCAATCATAATCAGTCTGTATTTCAGCAGTAACTGAACCGACTTAAACGGTTTACATGCTGTTAGATAGAGGAAATGTCAAACTAGGTCAAGAAATTTATGTATATATTATATGTCCACAGTTTTGCTAAGAAATTACACCAAAGTTGCACTTCCGCAACTCGAAAAAATTGGGCATAAAAATACATAGCAGTGCAACCAAGTATTAACAGACGAATATTTTTCTCTAACTCTATTGCAGCGGCATCTATATACTATTAAAACTTATCTGAAATCCAAACCGTTTTTGGGACCTGGAAATGGATAAGTAGAGGCAAGAATCGAATGAGCTTTGAAACGCTTAGTAATCAGAACCGGTAAAAACTAACCTCACGAAAAAAAAACTTAAAGCTTTTTTACCATTGGTGGTTAAGATGGACATACTGAATTATTATTCTCTAACATTGAACAAAAAGTAAAAATATATTAATCAAAGTTCTTGTGAAAACTAAAGACGAAATCGAAGTTTTGGTAAAAAATAAAGTGGAAAAGTTTTTATTTTAGTGAATAACTTACTTACTACCTTAAAGGAATTGTGTTTGTGTTAAAATAATTTTTTGTTATAATTCGTATAACTCGGGTTAGTAAACCATTTACTAGGACTTTTCTTTATTTCAAAGCTTTAACATTTTAAAGATTAAAGCTTTACTACAAATTGATACTAGGTATACTTCATTCAAACTCAGGTTAGTAAACATTTATTTGGTATTTCGAATTCATATTATTTTAATTTTAAAGCTTTAACGACAAGTTGATATTGTTAAGTACATTGGTACGGCAAATTACATCGAAAAATAGAGTTTGATGTTTGAGGATATGCTAAGCTGAGACACCACAATAAGTTGTTAAAATTAATCTTATTGGAAATCCAAACCGGATATAAGAAATTTAATTTTTTATTTTTATTATTTCAAATTTTAACGGGAAGCTTATCATTTTTACGAGATTCAAAAGAGGTGTGTCCTAAAAATGGATAAGTAGGTGCAAGAATCGAAATGAGCTTTAAAGGTAATCCCAACCGGTAAAAATATAACCTCGCGAAACGAAAACCTAAAGCTTTTAGCATTGAACACAATATTTACATTGTGCAGAAAAATATTTATCGAAGTTTTGGTGAAAACTAAAGTGGAAATCGTTGTTTTGGTGAAAACAAAGTGGATTAGTTTTTATTTCAGTGAATAAAGTGTTTATTAATAAGAAAAAAAGTCTTAACAGAGAATTGTGACTGTGTTAAAATGATTCTTTTTTTTTGAATTGAATTAACTCAGGTTAGTAAACCATTTATTTGGACTTTTCGAAATGTTCATTTTATTTTAAAGTAAATTAGCAAAAAGCTACAAAGTGTCTTTTGAGATTTTCAAGTTCATAAAAAAACACATCCGGTCAAGATTCCTCTCTTTCAACAGGAATAACAAATTTACTTAGGTTAAGCCCTTAGAATCTTCACCAAGAATAATTTATTTCTACCGTCGACGGGTTTTCAGCTAGTAAAATATAAAACACAATAATATTGCTTGACCTAAAATATAAATATATAGGAAGAAAATATTTATCCGAAAATGTTCATACAGCAGGCGCGAACGCAATGGGGAGGTTTTGGGGGTTCTATTTCTATTTCTCATGTACTTCTGTGAGAAATACCATAGCTGTAACCAAAATTGTAAATATATGAAAATATACTTCCATGCTTGCGACAGAAATCTTCGAAAATGAACAAAATGCAATATAGCTACGGTGACCAAATGAACACCAAATAACTAAGAAACAATTTATAAACAATAACAAAAAACGAAACTTGTACTATAGTATTATATTTTTGCTTTTTTAATAATTTTAAAGCAAAAACGAATCTCTTATTTATATAGGTAGTGTTGAAAATGCACCGTAAATCCCTAAGGAACATCAATTATGGTATGTTTCCAATATTATAAAGAACGAATGGTCACCATTATCATAGCCAACGAATGACAAATACTAAAAGCCAGTCGGTCTTTATAAAAACAATGGAATTGGCAACGGCACACTAGGTACTATATGTAAAGGCAAACTTACGTATAGCTACATGTAAAAAAAAAGATCGGGGTGACACTTCCGGTATCTGTGGCATCAAGCGAGCGATCTTTTTCATGTCTGCGCAGATTCAAAAACTTATCTACGAAGCACAACCGGCTAGGAGCGACTGAACGGTTTGATGTTGCTGAACATAGGTAAATTGATCACGAGGAGGTTATAAATATAATGGCAAAAGAACCAAGGCGCGTGGATTTTATGTAATAAAATATTGTACCTAAACACAAATAAATATTTGATATGTATATTTTTTATTATTTAATTTACATAGTACATACACTACATAAATACCCAAAACCCCTGTTCGCCCCTGTCATATGTCGATGTGTAAACATTTAAACAACGATGATTATTGAAAACCGGTGATCATCAAGAATCTCTACGTCGGGACCTACTTTTTCAACAAAGTTTTTGCGATTGCAACACAGCGCAACTTCAAATAGAACATGTACCTGTGTAGTTGTGCCGGTCATACAGTTTTTATCGAGACTTTAGCTGATATCGAAAAAAGGTACAAAAGTTTAGCGCTTTGCTCACTCGGAGCTAAAAAAAAACACGAGATCTTTTTGTTACTGCTCAGTGCACTGCTCCGAGCTTAAAAAAAACGCGTCTTAGCTCATAGTGTGTGTTCCGAACTGTAATCGAAAAAGAAAAATAATTTCAGCGCTCTGATAGCTTAAGAGTACACACAGATTTATTTTTGACATCTCAGTGCACTACTCTAAGTTTAGAAAAAGAAACGCGTTTTGTAAACAAAATAAAAATATCGTTTCGTAAAAACGCAACAATTTTATAATAACAATAGCATAAAAATAATTAATACCCTATGTGGAAATGCGGTTTCAAAAATTAAATACACTAATAATAACAATTATGGTATGTTTCCTACTCCAGATAGTGACCGCGAATTTCTAAGTAACCCCTTTGTTTTTACAAATAACTCAAGTTCAATGTCTTATTCTCATGCACCTGTTTTTGAATCTTTCTTTCAGAATTTTTTTTTTTTCTGAAAATAGAAGTACAAAAAATCCAGTGCCATCAACATGATTTGAGCAGATAGAACAACAAAACATCTACAGACATCCATCCATGAAAAACCATGATCCCATGCATCGTTGATGCTCATAACAACCAGCACTCGCACGCCCATCACCCATGTTAACACAGATAATATGTAGTATACTCTTCTTCTGACCACTGAAACAGTCAAATCAGCCAACTGACACAAAAGAATAAAATATCAGACCGACATACAGTATTTGGTAACAACACACCTTCCTCCGATCCAATCGCTCTTCTGCGTCCATCCAATTCCAATGCCCATTTAAAGCCTGTTGGGTATGAAAATTTCACAAACAGCATAAACCATTCACTGTGACATTTTGACATCGTCAAGCTTCAAGTTTGTTTAGCTCAACAGCCAGGTCTTAGAAAAACCAAATAAAAAGCAACAATAAAAAAAAATAAAAAAAACATACACAAAATCCCAGCCCATATGCAAAACTTATGTGTCCACAAACTGCCCACCTCCCACTCTTGTCGGCCCTATCACTGATTACAAATTCAAATTTTTCCCATTTTTTCCCGAAACGTCAACCTAAAAGAAAAAAAAAAACAACAAACAAAAGTTTTTTTTTTGCAATTCCTGAACATTTTCATGGATTTGTTGAGGTTTTTGTTTGCTGCTGCTGTGGATCCGTGTGCCTATAAGGTTCCTTGAATCAAAGTTTGTTTATGGCTGCTCCTACGAGTTGGAATTCAATCCGATGACCGATTTTAGTTTGCCGAGGACTGATGGATTGATAGCCATTTTGACGACACGACGAAGACAACACTGGGATTTCTTGATGTGCACCAGGGTATGAGTTCCATTCCGCATCAGAGCGATTGACAAAGAAAGGGACAGTGAATTTACGTTTAAAAAATGGAAATTTTGTATGTTAAGAGAAAGGACATTGAACTGCAGGACAAATGGATTGTTTTGACTTTTTTTCAATTTTTATTTTCAATGGAATGCTCTGGCCTATAACGAGGTCAGCTGTCATAAAGCATCACCTTAATTGACATATCGCTAATACGATCCACATTACCATATCCGCTATAAATCATAGAAAAACCTATATACTTATAGTTCAGTGCATAGTTACAGGTTTATCAGACTTGACTTGACCCTCATTACCTAGGAATATTTTTTTTTTTTTTTTTTGGTTGTTCCCACGAAATTTTCTATTATTCCAGTTCGCTAGCCAGCACACACACATCATCTATAGGAGAGGCTCATTATTTTGAATTTCCATAATGACAAGCTGACAAGCTATATATTCTTACTATACTGTAGTATATGCAGATGACGTGTGCTATCTGCAACCAAGGAAAGAAGAAAGGCTTAATATCGCCATTGTAACCAGTTGCATTCGAGCAAGTTCGTGAAAGTGGGCCATCACAATTCCGTCTTTGCAAAAAAAGACTTATTATGACTTTCAAGGCTTCAACATCTCCACCCAATGATTTCTCATCATATTAAGAGACAATTGAATTTCCTTTCGGTAGCAGAAAGGGAGGTGGGATATGTCGAATGAAATACTAAAGGTGAAATAATGGAGAACGGATGCAGTGTGCATGGACAAAAATATAAGGAAAGTATTTGTGATTTGACACATTCTTGCATCAAACGGATTTGAAATGTAAGTAAGCGCCACACAGAAACATCAGTGAGAACCTTTATCTATAACTATCTAACAGCTTTATGGATACCTTAGCTGTAGGTACATACATGTTGTGTTTGTGTCGTTGGGACACACGCATTTAATCAATCTTCGTATCGGGTAATCGACATTTTGTTCCATGTGTCTTTGCTGTCTATCATTTGGATTTATGAACCAAAACACTCTCTATATTATAGTCTATGGATTGTAGGACTTGTAAGTTTCATATAGATGTAGAGATTTGTTATAGAAACGAACAAAACATCGTGGTATATAGAAAAGAGTTTACAATGCAAAGTCAGTAGAACGCATTTATATAGTAGACAGTAGGGCTAACAAGCCAAATACAAATACTTAAGTACATGCAAATTTATGAATAAAAGATTTACTACTTTTCGTGAAAACTAAATTAATTAATTTGGTCAATTTATATTTCAGAGATCTCCAAATATATTTTAGCATTGTCTTGAAGAATCGTATGTGTTTCTAATTTCTCCTCCTGCTCGAGTTAAGATGACTAGACTGAACATATTTCATGAGAGCTCTGCATTTCCTGCCTTCTGCATCTATATATGTTCTTTCAGTCCTTTTGAATGAGCAACGCAAAGAATAAGGATTGGTTAAAATTATCAGTCACTTATAGCCTTGCAGTTATATCATGATGCCAAAAAACATTATCGGAAATTAAAAAAAAGGGCTTTAAGCAATCTTTAACTTATATGAACAAAGATCTTACAACACCAAAACTATGTTTTATTGTTGCGCCTGTATGGAAAGCTTAGAATATTTTTATGTGAAACTACAATATACCCAATGCGAAAATTCGGGATTTGTTTCTTTTTTATTTTTTTTTATTTGTAAACTTGGAAAATGTTATTATGCTTTTTAATGAATATAATATCTAGTAGAAATTTCCGAATAAGAAGTAATTGTTTCGCTAGATTTTCAGTAGTTTTTGACTTAACAAAATAATATATGTATAAGTAGACTGTTGACACAGGCACCTACCAGACGACTGATGAACATAAGTAAGCGGAGCAACGAAGTTGCGTGAGCGGGACTGACTAGGACTACAGAAAGGGAGTTAAAATCCCTTTAACTCGCGAACGGGCCACCCAGATAAGGTAAAATTAAGACTGGTGAGTTATGGTGAAACAGGCGCCTGCCAGACGATTTTAATGAAAGGATACTTTACTTCTATATGTACTTACATATTCATAACATTGGTTCCTTAACTCGGACTGTCAAACTTACTTACTCATAGTTAACTCAAAAAATTGTCTGAGTTAAGATTATAAAAAAAATTTAAATTTTTGACATTATGTTGAAATTTCTCCCTCAGACTATAATTTGTACTTGTAACAATTGGTTACATTTTTGTTTTTATTATAATATATACATAGCTATTTGTTTTACTGTATTTGTTGTTTGTTTTATTTTTTTCATTGAGAATGACATGTTTCGAAAACATGCCAGCATTGATATGCCATTTCCAAACAAAGTTTATCCTTTACTAAAAAACTGCTTCGTGAGTTAACTCGAGATTAATTTATTCTCGGGATTAACTAGCTCTGAGCTTAAGTCAGGGTTAACCCAATACTGAAAAACTGGCCCTTAAAGTATCTACGAACCTTTTTTATATGAAAATCAATCAATCGATTAATCGAAATCAAGATTCAAGCCAATAAAAAAGCACAACAGCGTACTTACTTATCTTGGATGTTGTAGCCTTTCAATTTTTGTATATGAAATATTTTTTATTTTAAAATACAACAATATATTAAATAAAATAATAAACTTTCTTCAATATTTTGCATTCTTTGTTATCTGTAAAAATGATTACAAAATCCTTTTTAATGTCAAGTAAATGCGGGGATTGATAAAATAAAAGTCAATTATATATTGTTTCTTTGAAGCAACTAGCGTATGTTTTAAAACTGGCCCAAGCAGATGTTGTTATAGACTCATCAGAACGGTTGCGCCGGTGGGGATCCCAGAGGAGGCTTAAACCCGAGTTGTATAGAGTCGGTCAAGGTCTTAGATTTTTAGAATCTTGAAGAACATATATTCAATTCATATATATCTTTTCCAGAATTTGTATTTTTTAAGAACATTGCACTTTTTTTTATTTATTTAACGAATTTTGAACAATTTTGCCTGTCAATAAAAAAAAAGAGTTTCTGGGTATTTCTATAATTTTGAAGTACAAGACATTTGAACATCTGGTTTTCTGTTTTTGACTTTAAACTAAAAAAAAATTCAAAATTTTTAGATAAATTCTTTTTTTTTCAAAAACTGTTTACCAAAAAACTGTATTCACCAATAAAATAAAGGAAAAGATTTCTGGCTTTTACAGAAAAGTATCACACATAACCTTGCAGATATTATCTACCGATGATTTTTAGTAATTTTTTTTATCTTTTATACATGTATTTTTTATATTGTATTTTAAATTATTTTTTCACATATTATCAATATTCTTCGCCTGTATACATATCTCAAAAACTATTGAAGATAAGAAAAAACTTAATGTGCCTATAGGGTTAATCCGGGCATTATGGCGCACCTAAATTCATACGCCAATAACTTTACTTCGGACGACATTTTTTACTTCAATTAACAATATTTATTTAAATTATGAAAAACGAAACATAAATAAATTAAATTGAAACAGCGATTCAACTTTTTTGACAGAACAAAAAAATTATCAAAAAAAAAAAGCTTTAAAAAACCATAATGCCCTAACTAAGGGCATTATGGGGTTTCTCAGTTATGCCTTAGCGAAAAACTAAAAAAGGGAAATTTAAAGCTCCCCTTTGCGACCGATCTAGGATCGGGTGCTTTTAGTGAGTTTACATCCTCGCTATAAATATTCCAAACAAAGCTGCATACTTAGTTCTGCCCTCTATTTTTCCACCTAATATCATTCATTAACTGGACTATAAGTTTAAAGGGTCACCATTGTTTGGCTAAATTCATTTGGCATGTTTTCGGTTCACCTTAGTCGTTAAATATTTCTTTCAATTCGCAATTTTTAATTGGCAACTTACCTTTTGTTTTTTATTCATTACGCTTTTTGATCATTTCGCAATTATTATTTTGGCGGTTTTACTTCTCTTTTTTTTCAAAATCTTTTTCAATAATTTCGCTAAATTCATTTAGCAATTTGGTGTTTTGCTTTTTTTTATTACATTGTTTGATATTTGGGAAAGTGTTTTTTTCGACAAATAATGTTTCGCCGTTTAGTTGTTCCGCAAAACAACACTACGCAGCGCCGTTAATTCATTTTGCTAACAGATTGTTTTGCCGTTGTATCATTTTGCTGATAGATCGTTTCGCCGTTCAGTTGTTTCGATTGTTTGACCATTCGCATCAGTTTTTTTAGATTTACCGTTTTTTCTAAGCCATTGTTCTATTCATCATGCGTACGGGGTTTGTAATACTATTTTAGTTGTTTTGCAATTTTTGTAGTAATAACTTCGTCGGCCTTTAAGTTCTGTGTTTGCTAAATTTTTATAATGGAAAATTTTAAGAAAACCTATTTTTTGTTGTTTAACATTCAATTCTTTTGCAATTTTTTCGCTTCGTTAAATTACATGCCTTAAAATTTTGCTCGAAATTTTAAGACATGTAATTTAATGAAGCGAAAAAATTGCAAAAGAATTAAATGCCCAACAAAAAAAAGGCCTAACAATAAATTGCCAAGCAAAAAATTGCAAAAAAAACAAATTGCCAAACAAAATAAAGTGAAACGAATAAATGCTTAGTAAAAAAATGCTAAACAACATAATTGCCAAATAAAAAATTGCTTAACTTCAAAGAGCTAATCAATCAAAAACTAAATGAAAATAGCGAAATGAAAAACACGAAATGATTATTTGAAATATCATTTAAAAAGCGAAACGTAATTTGCGAAACGTGAAATGCAAAACAATAAAATGCCAAATAAAAGAATTGCGAAACAAAAAACGGCGAAATGAACCACCGCCAAACGTTAATTTGACAAACGTTTTTGGCGAAACATACCATAATCGTATTAAAACTATACTTTTATTTTCCACCTTAGAACTGCTTTTACATTGCAAGTCATATAGGTATATCAGCTATCTTATTGACCAGAAACAATTTAAGTTCCATTCTGTTAAAATACTTTTGAAATCCACTGTGTCCTTTGCTAACCTATGTTCGCAATATCTTTTCTTAAATTACTCTTCTTCGGACATGTGTATATTGTCTGCTTTTGTGTTGACATTTCGTTTGTATTTGTGTGTGCACTTCCAGTGCATTCATGCAAATATCGAAAAGGATATCTGGTAGGAGAAAACTCTCTATAACATAGTAATCCGTTGACATCCTTCTTGACATGTTCACCAAAATTCACAAAAAAAAAAACAACCAACCCATCCCTCCCCCACAGTCGAGTCCACCCATGACTTCTCTCTATTCAAATTATTGCCATTGGTAACAACTATAGAGTGGCCATGCATTCAAGTGGAACAACGAAGTTCTCGAACATGCATGCATGCAACTATTTGTGGTGTGTGGGTGACATCCTTTGCAAGGACAAATTGAGTTGTGACTGAAGTACCATCATCATCATAAATCGTATTGTGTGTCACGTAACCTGGAGAGTAAATCTCCGGTTCCTTCTCCCTTGGTGCCACAACTAGGTCAGTCAGATACCTACGTATTTTTTTTTTTTGGCAAGGGTGAAGGAAACTAACAATCTCTAAGCAGGACACGATTGCAATCGATTTTCAAGTAGCTTAAAGCCCTTGAAACCACATCTCTCTATACATACAATGTAAAGTCCAATGACATCATGTTTAGGATGCGGAATCTTGTTTGAATGAGAATCGCATTTAATTGGTCTTCGTTGTTGCAGCTTGTTGTTGTTATTATTATTGTCCTTGTCATCGTCGTCGTCGTCGGTCGATCTTCGGTCTTCGGCCCCGACCGTTGTGAAGATGAAAAATGAGATTCAAAGATAAGGACAGAGCTCTTAACTGTCAAGCAGCCATGGAACAACATTGATTTATGACGCAGGATTGTTCCCGACTAATTAATAATAGAATAGAATTTTCTCCTCTCCCAATGAGTGATACATTGATAATGCATCTCGCTGAGACATGTAAGGATGCATGATGTAACTAATTAATAGTTGGACTGTTTAGTTTATGCCACGACAACGACCGGCCGGCATCATTGGCGCAGGGTTAGGAGGGTATTGATTTATGAAAGGATTCAGATTGATGTTGGTGGCTTCTCACTGTCAATATAATGATAATTTTTGTTTGTTTCAATCTGTTATCTGCTGGACAGATTTGGAAGTCATCATCAAGCGAGGATTAGATAGGCAGTGATCCTCAAAAAGGAAGTACAAAATAGTTCTACAGTGGAAGCAGCATTGAGTGACAAAGGGAAATAGATGAGAAGCTGATAATGCAATATTATGGGAATTTCGTTTCGTGATCATCGGTGATTATTTTGAAAAGGGTTAAATTCGGGTATGGGGTTATTGAACTTATAATATGATGTATAGTTTTTGAGCTATGAAGTGTTGAAATCGATTGTTCTAGTATAAGTATCACATAGTTTGGTTTAGGCGGTGTCTCCTATGAGAGCGAAAATCCGTATATAACTGTGGTTGTTGTTATAAATTGTACATTATACATACCTATGTATAATCCTCACGTAAGTTGACGCATGGCCGATTTCTTCCGGTGATCGCGATATTTTTTAGAAGGCGCCGCTATATATATAATATTCAGAAGTATAGGTTCTTGAATATTTTACTTCGCGGGGACAAAATCATTTCGTTATATAAAGTAATCAATTAGTAAGATGTAAATACAGTAGACTCGCGGTAAACGTGAACTATTAAAAACCGAACGTGTTCACATTCGCGAAGTTGTTCATGTTTACGAAGGGGAAGTTCGTTTAATTTTCCAAATTAATTAGACATGTGCAACTCAAATTCATATATTTTTTGGGTTTTCGGTTTGTACATAAAATTTATAGATGTATGTTTTGCTATAGAAAATAAAGATCACGACTAGGTCGCAAAAACTTGCTCTTGTGGTAAGTTACCTGAGGGTTTAAAGTACAAACGGAATATACGAAAAAATCGTATGATTTTTTTTTTTAAGTTTGAAAACCTTATCTTAAAAAGACTCAAACTCAAAGTATACAAAAAAATTTCTTTACTTAATGTGAGTTAAAGAAAAAAAAATTTTCAAAATCGTTGCACTGGTTTTCGAAAAAATTGATTTTTTAAAAATATTTTTTCGAAAACATTTTTGTAAAAAAAAGTGAGTAAACAGGTTTTTTTAAACTTAATTTATTACTCCTTAAACCTAAATTTCATAAAAATCCGTTCACTAGTTATAGAAATATTGAATTTACAAAAACAGTTTTTCAAAAATGAGTTAAAACTTATCAAACACATTTTTCAAAAATTGTTTTGTACCATATTATTTGAAATAGCTAGGATAATTTCATTGTTGAGTTTCGTTCAAATCGCTTAAGCCTTTATCGAGATAGTCAAAATTTTGAAAATACCGTTAGGTACCGCTAAACGAATTTTCTTGTTTTCACTATTTTATAGACCTTCTACACCTTATTACACATGTGAAATTTGGTTGAAATCGTTAGAGCCGTTTCCGAGAAAAATAAAATTTTCGATAACCTTTATATGGCAGGTACCGTTATTTTTAGACTTCAGTGACCTACAAAAAAAATTCTGGGCGTTTTTCCCTGTAAACCATACCTACCAAATTTGAAGTAAATCGGCCCACCCGTTTAGGCTGTAGGTGCCGAGACAGACAGACAGACCAACAGACCGACAGATCGACAGACCGACAGACATAATTGCCGAACCCACTTTTTTCGTCTTCTAATGTCATTTCTTATTGTTACCTCAAAACTTTTTTTTTGCACGAATCCAAGCCTTACCTATAATCACAAGTAAAAAATGTAGGTTCGCTAAATTAATGAAAAAAATGGGTTATCTTTTTCTGGATTTTCTTTTTTTACAAATTGCTGAATACGGGCTTTTCTCGTAGACGTTGAAGTACGCTGATATCTGTTGGATTTATGTTTTCACCTTCCGCCCATTCCAAAGCATTATTGAAAATGTTGATTGCTTCACTATAGGCTCTATTCTGGTATTAGATTACGTCATGCCAAATCAGGACCGCTCATTAAACTAACTAACTAACGAGAAATCATTAACGGGGATACCCCGGTTAGTAAAATCGATTCGAATAACCGACAAACGCAGAAAAGAAAGCAATGTTTTGTATTTTGAATTCATTTTAAATTTGTACTAGGGAATACCTGTATGCCCGTGTTATTAGTGGTGTAAAAAAATGTATTCAATTTACTTAGATCCAAATGATTTTGACTATTAAAAATTATTATCATTTGTAACCTTCTTAAAAATAAGACAAACTCTATTAAAAGTAACAGCGGATGTTTTACTGTTTTAAATTAAAAATTTTAACAAACATTTGGTAACCCTATCTGTATTTTTGAGTGATTTGCTGCAATTTGTAATGCTCACTATGGCAATTTTGTAAGACATTTTAAATAGAGATGGCTTTTTGAAATCCATAACGGTCAGAGTGAAAAGCGAATGTATCGTGTATTGTTTTGGCTGTGATGTAAATATCAACTGACCAGAGTTAAGAAGTCGAATGTTGACTATCTTTGTCGTTTTTAGAAGTCTAGAAAAATGTTTTTGTCTTGATAATCACCTTGTCAAGGACTGATACCTTGTCGAGGTGGTAGGGCTTAAGCTGATCATCAATCCTAGCATTGCCAGTGTCTTGATCAGTGAACTAAATCAGTCCGGGTGAAGGTTCGACACTCTAACCCTTCACCCAAAAAAGCTATATGAAACCAGAACAACATGAATATTTAATTTAGTCTGTTCATGTTGGCTGAGTTTATTGGTAACCTATCCCAGGATTAACTGGGTAACGGCTCCTACATATAGCATAAGTAGATAGTGGAGAGAAAGGCGAAAGTCTTCTCAACGATGACTCATTCAACGTTTGGAAGGGAACTTTCATAACATAAGTGTTTTGTTTTTGTAGCATATAATCAGGGTGGTCTTTGAAAACTCAGGGGGGCCACCCAAAAAAGTTGGTAGTTAACTACTCTATCTCAGAAAAACTGAGTGAGCCAAATGGATTTGACGGAATATAAGATAAACATTGGGAACTCGGCTTTTCCAGACACCAAGCAAAGCTTGAGTTGCATCTTATCAGGGTAATCTTCCCTGTTAATCAAAAAAGGGTTAAAAAGATAGTTTTACAGTTCAGAGTCTTTCCTAAAATAAGCGATGTTTTAGGTTTGACATAAAATAAACTTAGTACGGGGGATGGGTGCCCTAGAGTTTGTTCCAGAGGAATCTCCATGAACTTGGAATTTAATCAGGATCATTCTCTACCCATCTTTTGGTGTAGGCCCCCTTTTGGGAGCATTGTACTGGTTGTGGTTTAGCTTGGGTTATGAAAACAAAAAAAAGAAAGAAAGAAAAATAAATGTCATAAAGGACTTTGGTAATAAATAAAATTGCAAATTGTTGGGCAATAATAAAATTGCCTATAAATGGAGTAGTCTTGTACTACTTCTTGGGATGACCAACCTATTCTATGGTCCCGTTATTGTGGGTAGGCCCACCGTGAAATTAGTGATAATCGCAAGGTGTTCACGTTAAGCTTATTTATTCTAACTGTCCTGATAATCACAACTAACACTGTACACTTTGTATCTAACCGCATATAATGATATGATAATCTCCCTCTGTTCCCGACATGCTTACATGCATTCTTGCCTTGTAACCTAGGGTTTTTGCACTCTGCCTTTGGCCTTTGGTAGAACTTTCTAACATAATCCCTTTCTGCTGCTACTTCCCGCAAACGACCTTGTCTCCTCCTTCTCTCATTTTTCCTAAATCTTTTCTCATTTTCTTCCTAAAAAGTCTGAATACTTCCCTGTTTTTTTAGGCATTCTTCAGATTGATATTAAGTTAAACGTAACCAACAAAAGTTCTCAAAAAGCTCGTGCGATCTTAATTTTTGTGTTAACACACACATTTTTTAGGCTTGACGACGTTATTTTCGACTAAAAATATTTGGTTTTCATTGTCAGCATTCGTTTGACCTTAAACTTGATATATATAGACATTATTAAAAAGCAAGAAGTTTTTACTTAAATCGCCAGTAAAATCTACAAAGAAAACAAAGTAAATCAATTTTCAATAAAAATAGCAAAACCCAACAAACTTAATTTTCCTGTCTGAAAATAACTTGCCTAATTGCTCTATATCTATATTAACACTTTCCAATCTTAATTGCTAACAATTAAACACATTCAATCAGAAACAGAAACCGAAAGCTCTTTAGTAGGTATATAGATAGATATACGTTAATATCAGACTGCATACTGTCAGAGTAAAACAATTCAAAATCCTTGATTGCAATTTTATAGCACTTTGTCTTCAGCCTTTTAAACACCATAACAATAATAGATCCACTTATAAAGCACGTTCATATAGGTAAAGCTGGTCATGTTAGATGCATATAGATATCTGGAGGAAGCACAGAGTGGGCAACCTGTGACACACTAGCTCTATTATAGGTATACCTATATACGCAATATCTACACAGAACTCTTGTAAGCCTAAAAGCAATTATTATTGATTTTTATTTGAGAAATCCGTACAACTGACAGCTAAAGGCAGAATTAAGCAGAAGCACCAGGAGCCTTGGGCTGGGCTGAGCTGACTGACTTCGAGGGTGTTAGGCGATAGCTAAACATATAAGCAGCAATATAACTGCCTTCTGCACACAAATAACTGGCAATTATCTTAGCTGGCCAGTGTCTGGAATGGGATGGATTTAGTCGGCTTTGGATATATGCGATTATACCTGCAGTAAGTCATGAGACAGAGGGAGAGGGGGTGTTAAAAATCGGCTTCCGATTCGATGATATCTGATGAAAGGTATATAGCAGTACATCTTCCATTCGAATCAATAACATTATAATATGATGGCGATGTATATGTATGGAAAGGCCTAAGGCGATTTAGATTAAAAGCTCAAAGCGATTACCGGCCAAAGTTAATGCCTCAATTACATTTCTCTTAGCCTCGTTCAAAACAAAAGCTAAAACCGAACCGAACTGACCAAACCAACCAAGCGACGACGATGAAAGTGGCAATGTACTTATGGCAGACTTATCATCCCAACCAGCAGCGGTCGACTTAGATAGAAGGTATAGGTATAAGGGTTGTTATATTTATGTGTGTTTGTGCATTGATCCAATGCATATGCCATATTAGTCTTTTGAGGCAATTTTCTAAACTAGGTTAATATGTTGTTGGAAATAACTACCATCAATATGTACTCGCACCTTGCCTCAACTATTGTCAAAGCCGCCTTTGCGGATCGATTGGCCGGATTGTCGTTTTTATAATATTTTGCTAAGGTAATTCACATTCAGTCTGCATGTGGTTCAATATTGAGGGGTGGCAATTATGTTGGAACTTTTAGAAGAAAAACTGATGATGGGGGATGGTCAGCGAAACACTATGTATAGTATATACCCCCGTTCATGGTATAATTAAGGTCTTTCAATGAAATTGTCATTTCTAATGGATAGTATAGTCGAGTGAAAGTGTACCTATGTATTATAGTTGGACGTATTTTTTTTTAGCGTGTTTGGTCAGGCAAATTGAGACATTTGACTTTTATTAACTAGCTGATGATAGAAGAGAAAAAACGGATAATTAGTCGTTATAAAATAAAAATATTTGCATGGGTTCAGTAAGATATTAACGATTATGATGGTTTTGTAATTTGAAATGTTTATGTATGTTTATGTATAATGTTCTATGGGCTATCAGCCATTTTGAAAAAATCGGTTAAAAACACATAATAATATAATAATATAATCAGTCGTACATCAAAGAGTCACAATTGCAAGTATTACCATCACTCAAACCTTTAATTCATTGATTTGGTTTCCATTATCACAATTTTACGCGTATATAAAAGTATGAAAGAGAAACGGAACTTAAGAAATAATCAACATCTTTAAGCAGTCATGAGGCTTGCCACTAAAAAGTTAGTTCATGCTAACCACAATCGTGTCTAGTATGGTTTCTTTACGATGCTCACAGCAGAGTGGCAGTTATCGTATAGGAACAATCGATAACGCGATACGATAACAATAACATATCGATGGATGACGCAATTAAAGTAAATTCAAGCATCTTCTCTAAATATACTTTTTTTTTATATAGTAGGTATACTTTTGACATCGATACTTTACGTTACATACTCAAGTATAGTTATCGAGAAAATATTTGTATTGCGGTTGTCTGTTTCTTACCGATGAACGACTTTTTTCGATCACGAATGGTCGATTATAGTGTATTTCATATTAGCCCTGTTCCTTTTAAGGTGGCAAAGTACTAATAAGTACTTTACTAGTGATTCTAAATGAAACACCTAGCTAGTAGCAATCTACTACTGATTTGTACAATTTAGTATATGGATGTAGACCATCTCAACGTATACCTACCTTTTGGTCACACATTTCGTCCTCGTATTGGATAATTTTTTTTGTTTATTTGTTAAACGTTGGCTGCTTTTACGATAAACAAAAATAGGAAGATATGTTATAATATTTTTCAGCAATATTTTATGTATTTATTTTGTTTTTATTAATAGAAAAGAAAAAACTAAACGCTGCCATCTGGCGGTTTCTAGGTGCGTAACTACTTTGCTCATCTACTCGCGGTTAAGAGCATGTGTAGATCGTGGTACTAGATTACTACTCATGAGTACTAAAAGGAACAGGGCTATTATGAATTTTGGTTATAGCATTGTATATAAATTTCTATAGTACAACCATTGTACATAAATTTCTATAGTACAACCATGGAGCAGCGTCATCTAAAGAAAGTTGTTAACTGCACATTTGGAGGTTCATACATTTACTAAGTGTCTATTCTGTTACCCTAACAATAGTCGTGGTTTTTTTTTTTAAACTAGTCCTTGTTTCTTCAATAGTGGGTATTGCCTCCACGAACATCTAATAAAGCTTTAATTCGCCTGGGCATACCTTGGATAAGGTTGTCAAAATGATAACAACACATCAAAAAGTATGACTGCTCCACTTTTTTTGTAACTGAGTGTATATAATGTATTTTATTGGCTCTAAAATCCATATTTCCTTGAGAAGAGTCGTAAACAAAACAAAAATTATATATATGTTTACGACTGTTGTTAGGGTAACAGAATAGACATCTAGTAAATGCACGAACCTAAAAATTTGTTTTTCCCAAGTGTCTTAAGATGGCCAGGCGGTGATTATTCAGCATGAAAATACTATAGAAATGTATTATAGGTTATAGAAATTTATGGATTCTACATTAGATGCGTAGAAGTGGAAGCGAATGTATAAAAGTATTTTTTGTCAACAAAACGTTATATAAATAAAGTGCACGACTGAGTCGCACGAACTTGCTCTTGTAGCAAGTTACCACATAAATTAAATTAAATTTAATAAAAATAAATTTAACATGTAATTCAAAAAAAAATAAAGTGCACGACTGGGTCGCAGGAACGTGCTCTTGTAGCAAATTATGGGACTACAAAAACTTGATCAAGTTGTATGGTGTGCTATTATTAAACGGTTGTTTAGCATACAAAACTGTGAATGTCATCTTGTGTTAAATGTTTAATTTGAAATCTGTACCGAATTTCAAAGAAATTGGATCAGCCGGTATCAAGTTATGGTCAAATTTGTAAAAAACCGTTAACATCAAATCTCTGTTATGTCTATATTTGGCCAAAAACCTGAAATATTAAAACCACTCCAAATATATCGTTTATTTATTTATTTATTCATTCATCAAACAGAGTATAAAATCTCTTATAGACTACTAGAAAAATCCTAACAATCATCAGATACTTAAGTTAAACCACCAATGTTTAAAAAAGATAACAATTTTTTCTTAAAACAATCTCTACTTAAGAACATATTAAATTCAAGAAAGCTACACACGGAGTTTGCCTGTTTTAAACAGCGTGTTAATGGCTCATTATTTCCATAATTAACCCTGTGGAAAGGGACAAAGAAAAGACACCAAGAGCGAAAATTTCGCACAGGTACATAAAAAGTGATCATTGAAAGCAAAGAAGGACAGTTGATTTTATAATTAATAATATCTCTGACAAACATTATTTCAAAATATGACCTCCGAACCTCCAGATATTGGATCCCTAATAACAAACATCTCGATTTATAAGAGGGCATATCGATGTTCCAACGTAAAGTCCTTATAGCTATTCTTGTGAATCGTTTCTGGACCCTTTTAATTCTTAACGAATGAACCCTATAAAACGGATTCCACACGATACAACAATATTCTAAAATTGACTTCACATAGCTGAAATAGAGCGATCTCAGTGTGAAAGGATCAGTAAAGTCCTTTGAATTTCTAAAAATAAAACCCAGCATAGAGCTGGCTTTAGCTACGATGTAATCAAGGTGACTAGTGAAAGTTAACTTTGTGTCAAAAATTACCCCAAGATCTTTTTTTTCGGTTACTCTTGTTAATAGGGTACCATTAATTTCGTAATCGAATGTAATCGGGCTTGTTTTTCGGCTAAATGAAGAATTTTGACATTTCGAAACATTGAGATGAAGATCATTTTTGTTACACCAAACTAATAAGTTAGATAAATCTTTTTAAAGATTAGTCAAAAACTGAAGTTTACAAAGTTTTATCAAAATCGTTTAGAGCCGTTTTCAAGAAAATTCGAAAAAAACTAAAACCATTCTATGGGAGGTACCCGTTATAGCCGAGCTAAAATAAAAATTCAAATTTGTCCTCTAGGGAATCACTAAAAATAACTATAGACGAAGTTTGAAGACAATCCGTTCAAACGTTTAGGCTGTAGCTCGGTGAACATACAACCAAACATCCGCCCATACACACATAAACACACAGACAGACCGACGGAGGGCATGACGAAACCTACTTTTATGGGCTTCTCTATCATTGTAATGTCAGGTTTGATTAAAACCTAGAATATTTTTTGTACACGAAACCAATACTTGCCCTATTGAGCAATTAATTTGTAAAAATATGTTAATAATAAATAATATTTATATACTAAAAATGTGAAGTAAAAAAGAAAAATTGTAATATTTATTTAACAAAAGTAGCAATAGTTTAAGCCATACCACTATGGCATTAAATAAAATTAAATAAATAAATTAAAACATAAATTAATATTTACACGTTCAAATAATTATTTAAGTATTTTTCAAACTTCTGTTTTTTTAATGAAAAAAAAATATATAAAAATTATTATTTGAAAGTTGAAAAAAATGTGATTCGGTACATATTTATTTTTTAACTGGTAAAATAAGAATCGAAGGTTCATAATGTGATGGAAATCAAGTTTGTATTCAAGCTAGCACGAGTATTGTGTGGTAACAACTTTTGCGCTTGCTAATATGGATAACAAAACAAATATACGAGCTGATCATTCATAAATGTTTGTGATTATTCGAAGATAAAATCGATCACATAAGTAGTGCCATTGAGTTTATACACATAGAGAAATCATGTGTAAGTTTTAATCTTTGCTCGTAGGATGTCGTTATTCTAGACTTGTTTTTTGTGTACTCTTGTAGCAATTATTCTTGAGTTAAAAGGCAAGAGAAATAAAGAAAAACAAATACAAATGTATGCAGAAGAATTTAGTTGGGTTCGATTGGAGTGTTTTTGTTAAATATTGCAATAATAATTACTCGATATGTTCATTTAGCGACATCTACTTCGGTGAGTTTGAAACCATCTTGATTCCTCTATATGTGTATAAGCTCAATGGTAGTACCTATCGTTTTGATATAGAAACAAATTTCCACGCACGCTTGTTTGAATCAATAACGTTTCTTATGGTTGACGCAAAATAAACCATAAGAATATTTGTTGATTTTAAAAAGGTTTTTCTTTGGGTGTACATTTTAACTAAATGTTAAAACTGATGAATTTACCCATCCTATATGTTACTATACTTACTTCGGAGTCGGAGTTATTTGCAGCAGGGTTGATTTTGTAGCAAAATTATTGATCTTGTATTTGTAAAATCATACAGGAGCAATGTATTAGTATTTCTAACCCCGCTCTCCCCTAACTTCCATATAACCACTTTTTCATGAACTTTCTCTAGAAGGACTTATACAGGGTGATTGGTATAAGGTGCACCAAAAAGCTTGAGCGTGTAGGTGGAGTTAAGACAAGAAAAAAATCGTATAGGAGGGGGGTCTATTTCCCCCCGTCTAAGCGGGAGGGGTAATTTTCTAAAAATATGACTTTAAAAAATTATTTAAAAACAACGGTGAATGATACAAAGCCTTGTTATATTTTTTTGGAAAGCCAGTAAACTATTCTTTTATTTAATTTTCAAATTAAGTTGTCAACTTAATTTTCAAACTCAAAATTTTGAAAAAAAACTAAAAAAAAAATTTGTAAACTAATTTTTTTCAAAATTTTATGTAATTAACAATTATTTTTATTTTCAAAATTCAATGCTCTTATTAATTCTTAGTCAAAAACAGAAAACCGGATGCCAAAATGTATCTTAGTTTTTGAGAAATTAAAAAAAATTAAAAGTAAAACTAGTAAGTAAAGTAAAAAGTTAATTCGTTTTTTTTTATTGATTAAAATCGGATGGTATGTAATAAAAAATAAAAAAGGGATTCCTAATTCCCTAATAATTGACCTGAGCAGGTCAAATTTGGGAAAATAAAAAAATAAAGTGTTTTTCTTGGAAAAAAATACTTCTAGTTTTTCTTGATTTCTCAAAAACTAAGATACATTTTGGCATCCGGTTTTCTGTTTTTGACTAAAAATTAATAAGAGCATTGAATTTTGAAAATAAAAATAATAGTTAATTACATAAAATTAAAAAAAAAATTGGTTTAAAATTTTTTTTTTTAGTTTTCTTTTTCAAAATTTTGAGTTTGAAAATTAATTTTTTTAAAACTGTTCTCTTAAACAACTTAATTTAAACATTAAATAAAAGAGTAGTTTTCTGGGCTTTCCAAAAAAATATAACAAGGTTTTTTATCATTCACCGTTGTTTTTAAATAATTTTTTTTCTGATTTAAGTCAATGTTTTAGAAAATTGCCCCTCCCGCCTAAACGGGGGGGAAATAGACCCCCCCTCTAGTACGATTTTTTCCTGTCTTAACTCCACCTACACGCTCAAGCTTTTTGGTGCACCTTATACCAATCACCCTGTATACTCTATCATGAAAAAAATAGAAACGCCTATAGATGACCTCATGGTTCTTCTTAATTCTGGATGATAGACTCAACAATATACCTAACCACATGAAACAGAAGAATATACCTACTTTGTGGTATCAGAAAGAATTCAATACTTGCTGTGACTGATTTTTCGCGGGTATATATTACTACATTTTGTTCTTAAAATGTCCCTATAGGTGTACTATTGCTTTCTTATATATATAGATTTATCTATCCTGATCCTCACTGACCATTAACGACACACAAGTTTTGATTACAATTTGAAAAAAAATCTGTCCCCGTATATCTTGTGAAAAATACACACCTTTTGTAGAAGACATCTCCTGCGAATCTCATCGACAAATTAAAATGGGACCACACATTTCGTATTCTATCCAAATATATTTTAAGTAAATGTGTTAAAAAAATTTCATTGAGACATAATTTATCCCAAGCATATATCTACCTATGAATCACAGTAAAAATCATTCAGTTTACCTAATTTTTTTTTCATCTTGACTCCCACTAACTGTCACCAAAGTGAAATTCGATAGTATCCCAAAAGTCTTCGATTACAAGGTAAACAGCAAAAGTCTGAAAAAGTAAAAAAAAATATGAACTAAAAATGTCCTTTCTGTCGTTACTAACAGGTCGATCGATTAAAGGAACCAACGAAAAAAATATGTTCAGCTTGGGTAGAAAAAAAAAACGGTCCTCTTTCTATCAAAAGAGTAATTAATTTTCCCAGTGCTTGTGCATTTTTACGCTCAATTTAAAATTCCATGACCATAAAGCGGAAAAAAGGACTCTGATGGGAAGCAGCACAATATCACGGTAATTGAAAGAAATCTGGGACATCCTCAATCAAGTATATCTTTTGCCGATGATATGCAGTTTGTGATGCACACAATGTGGCCAGACCACAGGACGATGCCGATGATGGTACACAAAAAAAAAAGTCCCTATATTTCTCCCACAAGAAGCCCGCAGGAGGACCCTCATTAGATGCAAAAACATAACGCACTCAATAACAAGATGGCAAAAAGGATGGTTTCTTCCCTTTCCATACCTGCTCTCACTATATATAATTTGTATAGCTATATAGTTACCCCCGTGCGTCTCCTCTCTTTGTGGCACATACACCTTCTATATATAAAATAAAATAAAACCCATAAGGACAACAACTCGAGACGATGATAATAATAATGATGTCGCCACAGTATTTCTGGGCTTTTATTTTCGTCCTTTTGTGAAACTTGAGAAATTTGTTGACATCGATGTCATCGTTGGTGGAATTTAATGCAACGATGACGACAATGATGATGGTGCTTCTGCTGCTTCTTCTACTGCTGGTGCCGGTGCTGATGGTGGCGACAAAACTGCTGGGCTACTGGGGAAGGACAACTCAATCTTTAAAGGACAAAAGGCGAGGGAGAGAAAATACTACGACCGACCGACGAAGACGACGGGACAACAATTTGCAGATGTACTTAAATGTTGTTCTTTGTAGTTTTTAAGAGAAAAATAAAAACAAAAAATTTCTGCGACGCGATCAACATGTCCATGATAGCGATAGCGTTGAAAATTTAGTTCCCGTATTAAAAGGCATACAAATGGACGCAAAGTGGTCGTTTGCACTCAAGGCAAGATGTTTATGTTTTATTCTATTTCTATTTATTTTTATAGGGTATGTCTTACATTGTTTAATTTTAAATTTAAATGGTGCTCTTAAGACATAAAGGTTTTGATATGAATATTTAAAAATTAACTTTAAAGCACTTGAGATAATAAATAAATTATGAACCAAGAAAAAAAAATTCTTAAACTGGGGCTTTCTATAAAGAAATATGCATTGGGGCATATTCATAGACACTGTCTAAGTTGTTTTCAAGAAAAACTAGAGTTTATCCTATTTAAATTACATTGCTTAAACCAAGGCTAAGTAAAACTGTAGTTTAAAAACAACTATGAATATGCCCCATTATATGTAATAAAATATAAAGCTGATTTATTTGAAAGATGTTTATGTACAATATATGACATTTGAAATATATGACATTTGAAATTTCATTAAAATCCCTTAACCCGTATTTTCTTAACAGGCGGGGTTGACTTTATGAGAATATTAAAACCACATAAGCCATCAAACCTTGAAGCTCTTAAGAGGATAAAGAACGTTTTGCAGAATTTATTTTAAATTTTCTTATTAACATTGATACGTTTTTTGTGTTTTAAAGAATCGCAACCCGTTGTGTCAGAAAATTTACAAATACTCGTAAAGGAAAGTATTAATCCCGTGAACCGAACAGACTTGTAATTTATGAGTGAGAGCTTTGGATTACATGGAGTTCCCATCTATGGCCAATATTTAAATCGTAGCACGCATTTTGTATTGAAAGTATCGCGAACGATGTTATGAAACAATAAACGTGCATAATCTACAAACTTCCCGTTCTTATTCGATGAGCCTTTCATCCTAGAACAAATGTAAGAGGTTTGTCGCGTAAATAGTATGGTCCAATGCAGGCCCGTGCTCAGGGGGGTTCTAACCCCCTCCATGGGAATAATAAGCACACTGAAGTATATACCTTTCCTCAACAGAATGAAAATTTTCAATGAAAAGTAAACTATTTGCAACATGCTCTCAATTATGCATGATGATTCTCGTGACTTCTGGATAAAAAAAGTTCAACTTAATCGCACTCCGAGCACTCGACATTTTGAACGAAGGTTTCTATTTTTCAAATTTCAATCAAAACACTTAACGTTCTGTCAATTTTGCCTGAACAAACGGTCTTTTTCAATACATGTTCGTATAGAAACCAGGCGATGTTTCAATGATTGTGGGCAAAATGGACAGAGAAGGTTTTGAAATTGAATTTTATTCATTCCTTAACAACTTTTAGAAAAGCAGACAAAATTCGACCATGAGAGCACCTCAAAAAAATTCAATTAAAAATGGCGGATTGAAGGTTCTAAACATGTTATAATAGGCTTTAATTTTTAATTACTCTTTGGTGTTTTGTGTTCCTTATTAAAAATAATTTCTAACTAACTGAAGGTCAACTTGAGGAATTTGAAAAAATTAATGGACATACTAACTACCTGTAACTCCGCGTTAGTGCACCAACAAATCCACGTAGGTGTCAAAAAAAGAAATAGAATTAATTGCCGGTGTGTAGGCATACCTATTTATCCGAAGGACGTCACCCTGATTTTTGAGAGCCATTCGAATGATTAAAGCCAATGTGAGAAAAAGCGATGCACACCGAAACCAGGTTAATTTTTTTCTGTCAATCAATAAAATCAGGATTAAAGTCAGAATGTAATACTATTGAAGGCCTATTCGCTGAAACTTATTTCAGCCAAATCGCCGGACATCATCCGATTTTAGAGAACTATATTAATGATTATAGCCACAGTCTTACATGCTGATACTAAACTCGATTTTCGTCCTTGACTGGGAAAACAGTTACAGGGTGTATTTGTTTTACATTTTTTGACATCGACTTTAATCGTTAAAATGGCTATCTAAAATGGATGATGTCCAATAGCGCTAATAGGTATTGAATAGGCCTACATGCTGACACTAATTTCTATTTCTTTTGTCGACACTTCCGTCGACTTTTTGTTTGACAATAACTTTTTCATTGTCTGTAAACTGGTGTTAATCGTGATGTTTAAATCGATCAAAGTAAAGATGTTTTCTTATTTTTTCAAATGGCAATTATCCATATTTTTTGGGATACTGTACGCCTACCTATACTTATAAATGCGTGCTTCATGTAAAATTAAACTTTTATTTATGAAAAATTAAAGATTAATTGTCGTGTTTAATGAACTTTATAACAAAATGCAAATCCCCCCCCCCCATGAGCAATTCCTGCGCACGGGCGTGGTTCAATGATTGCAATATTGCAAATGACTTCAGATTATACAACGTGATTTCAAGCAGTTTTTAAATTGATTTTAATATTTTGTAAATTATAACAAGTAATTTTGCAATGTTGCAGTCATTAATTGCAATATTATTATTATTATTAAAAATGTATTAAGCACCAAGATTTTTTGATTGCAAGATTGCAAAAAACTTTATTATTATTTTTAATAAATCTATGAAATCATTTTAAACCACAGCACGATCATTTTTAAACTAATTCGTTTTTCATATTAAATGTAATAAGAACTTTGCTGGCAAACTCGTCGTGCTTTTCATGTTCATGAAAAAAAAACAATATTTTCAAATTTCCGTGTTTTTTAGCACACAAATGCTTAATCAAATTTATTAATAATCATCCTTATTGTGAAGATCGCCCGGATCACATATCGGCTGGCGAAAATCTGTTCCCCCGGAATTTTAAAAGCTATTGGGGATTCCACCCGAAAGATTTTTCACTTCGAATCAACAGTGAAATTTCGGATAAGCGAGGCGTGTTTATGCAATAACATCAATTTACTACTTTGTTCCGCAGTGTGACAGTTTTGTTTTTTATTTCAAACAAAAAATCATTGAAATCTTTTCGGTTTGAATTTTACATTTTTATAGTTACATAATTAAAAAGCTACTGGAACTTTCTAAAATAACTTCTTTTTTTTGTAATGAATGCAGTCTTTGAGAGAATATTTCCTTCTCCTTTAAGTTCGAGAATTTACTTGAAAAAATAAATGAAAACACCTAGTTTCTGATTTGACAGATCTAAAGAAGAGCGATAACTGTGTTGTGTGTTTTTTTTTCAAATGGATTGCAATATTAAATAGTTTAAACAATCTTTGGACGTGTGTTTTGTTGTTAATATTGCAATTTGTGAATCAAGTTAATCTTAGTAATGCTAAAAGTTAAATATACAGATCATTGTATGTAGGTTCCTACTATAAACCAAACAAAAAGCTACTCCTTTGATCCGTGAAATGAAGAGAGTTGTCCATCAGGAAAGAGTCAGCAAGACAACGAAACCTAATCAGAGACTGCAGGCGATAGGCACTTTAGAATTGTTTCAAATTCAAGCAACACTCATATGTTCGTCGCGCGAAAAAATTGAAGTAATCTGGTATACTATAATGAGTCACATCAGGTATATTCCGTGTCTCACTTTTTCAAGTGATGTTCCTTTGCATACAAAAATAATGACGATATTAAAAATATTTATTATGACAACACTTCCGAATATTTGAAAGCAACTCATGTTCAGCCTTAGCTTAGCAAATGAAATTCATTATTTTATTTCCTGTCCTTCTTAATATTTAAATCTTCGTTTTGAATTCTTTTAGGCTCTAATATCGACAAGTTCGAGCATCAGCTCTTTCGTTTTGTTTTGTCTTATTATACAAATTAATTTTTCTTTTAATTTAATTTCCTACGAACATTTAGTTCTACTATTTGTTTTTCTTTAAGTCTCATTGTCGTCTGCCTTTTGTGATTTGATTCCTTTCAAATGTCCTGTTCTTAACTCCCTTTACTCTACAGACGCTTTGTGGGAACAATTATACACAAAAAAACCTCCTGCAGTCACTGAAAACGATGAAATGACAAATTATTTTGAAGTGTTTGGACAGAATCCCAAAATGCAAAGCAAAGTAAACCAAAGCACTTTTCAAAAATTATAAAACAACACAAGGACAAAGCGCTTTTTGTGTTGTATAAAATGTTTGTTCCTTTTTTATCTGTCACATAGTACAGCATCCGCTTGAACAAAAGTCGCTGGTGACATGAAATAACCAAATATTCTGACTGGCTTCTTGTGATCCCACGGACTTGAAGTAAAATCCACATTTTTAAAAGGGAACAATTAATTACTATGGACATAAAAACTCAACAAAAGTTGTCCCAGAGTGCAGCCATCAGCTCCCGGTAACTCCAGATGTTGTTTTGCTTTTTTTGTTCATTTTATTTATGATGGTGGGTTCTACTAACACCAGTATACCAACTATAGTGCTTTTGATTTTTACTGCTTCTTTGGTATGCCAATAAAATATCACGTATAATTCCTTGAGCGCTCTTGTACTCGATTAATGTTCGATTTTTACCGATTAAACGTTCAATAAATATCCTTAAGTCATTCAAGATAATCTGCTGTTCCAAGAACAAATTCAGGGCGCGCAAATTCATCGTCATCATCATCAGCAACATCACCACTGTTCTGCTGGTTGTTCTGCTTCTTTTCACAAAAAAAAATGTAGGATGCCCACGTTGAAGATTTGCGATTTAATGCTCCAGACTACTGACCACAAAAGAGAAGCGCACTCAAACCCGCCCGTTCATCCTTTCTTTTTGCATGGTACACAGAAGTAGGTACCTACCTAAGTAGTCAGAGGACAATGGACATCAGGGAAGTGAAATAAACCAAAGCATCGTATCACATCGACGTGGTACAATCTACAAAGTTGTTTAATATAATAATTACAAGAACTTAATTATATGACCCATTGTTTCCTTTTACCGATGATTCTGACAGCAATGAGAACCAGCAGCAGAAGGAATGTATAATGTTCTCTTAGTGGAGCATCTTAACTTTGGCCAGTTTAATTAGGGACGCATTGAAGTGGCAATAACGCGGTGGTGCTGATGGGCTGGATTTTGCAATGGGATTTGAAACCATGGCAACTAAAGTGCACAGTTGGACAATCGAAATTCCAGATACATCCGTTGTTGAGTTCGGCTTCTTATCTATAAGATAGATGAAACATTCCTTATCGATTTGCTATTAATAATTGCAAAGAGTTTGGTATTTTGGTATGTAGTGGCTTTTGGAGAAATCGTTACTTTAATTTATCAGTTTTTTTTTATAACTCTATAGCAGGAATTTTCCATGTAGAAAGTTCAAGGGCGAACTATTTATATTTTTGCTACTTGCTTCTACAGAATTGTACTTGGTACTTCAGAATTGTAAGTAAAAGCTTTTGAAAAGTTATTTCTGAATAAGAATTGTGACAGGATTTTTCTTTTATAGATAAGTGAATAATAGACAGTAAGAACTGATTGCTTCTTGCAATGTATGATGAATTCCACGATGATAGAGAAGACGAAAAAAAAGAAGGTCTGACAGTTCTGTCTGTCTCTCTGTCTGTATGTAAGCCTAAATGGTTGGGCCAGTTTTCTAAAAACTTGGTAAGAAGTATTCTTTGAGAAATATACCCGAACGCGTTTTTTTATTTTTACCTGGGGTATATTGCGCTTTAATGACAGAAGGCAGCATTGAGTTTTCGAAGCATTAAATTTACACGCGGTTTTTGATTCCCCATTATACAATTCTGTCAAGATCGGAATTTAAAAGGCTTAACATACGGCTCCGCTCCAGTTCCACATCCGAAGGACAGGGTTGTGAATCTGGAAAAGAATATGAAAAGCTGAATGTGCTGACATCAGCGGAACAATTTATTGAGTCATCTCGCCTCACTCGCCGAAATAGCTGAATCTCGGCACTGTTCTTTATATTTGTTTTTTTGTGTGTTTTGAAAAATATATTTTTACAAATTGTGGAACTCTGCTTAAAAATTCTTCCGGTACCGTTTCGTTTACATTTCGTCTGTGTTTTTGAAGACGACTGAACATTTCGTTTCACTTCAGATACATACTAGGCCTAAATAGATTAACCGATTTGCTTCAAACATATGGTAAGTATTGTTTGTAGACCATTCTTTAAGCCAAGTATGTAGCTGAAGTGAAACGAAATTTTCCGTCGTCCCCACAAATACAGACGAAATGTAAACGAAACGGTCCCCACATGCAAACTAATCTTTAGAAGAGAAATTGAAACTTTTTTAGTTAAAAAAATAGCGGAATCTGTCATACAACCGTTACAAAGAACCTTAATTTTCAATTTTCTCGAAAACGGATTTAACGATTTTCTTAACAAAAAATATGGGTTGACGCTTTTTGTCTTATTGTCTTTAGTTAAGTTGTAAAAAAAAGTTTTGTCAAGCCAATTAACTGTAGGTACCTCCCAAAGAACCGTTATTTATTTTTTCTAGAGCTATCTCGTGAACAAATTAATCGATTTGAACGCAATAATTTTTTTAGAAGGATTTAAATGACCTGATTAAGTTTAAATATCAACATTTTGCAAAAGTGCTTAATTTTAATTACTTTTTTATTTGTAAATTCGATATATTTTAGAAAACTGCTTCAATAAAAATTTGTATTTTGTATACACTAAATGCAAACTGTTAAGCACTTAAAATTGGCGTAGGTACTTATCAAATTTGCAAAAAAAAACTTTTTTTAAAAAAATATTAAGTAGGTAGGTATAGGTATAAGAATCGATTTATTTAAAACCATTTTGGAACTATATTTTTGATAAATTTATTATTAGTCATTTAAATTGTCTTTATACTTTGATTTTGGCTTGAATCTTTGTAAAAAGAAGTTAGGAACAGTTATTCTTATACCCAGGTCAAAAATAACTGTTCCTACCTACCATATATATAAGCGTAACGGATAATTCCATTTTTCCCGAACAAAATACGATAAAATTTTATGAGTGATTTTTTTGACAATGGCGATGTCCGTCAACTTTATTTTTTTTTTTCAGAATCACATTATTAACGGTACCTGCCACATGACCGTTACTTATTATTTCTACTATCTCACACATTTTGACCGTATTTAATTTTCAAAAACTACCCTTAAGTTTAAATAATACTGCAAGAAAAAATTAAAAACACAAAAGTAATTTTTTAAAAAGTTTTTTTTTTGGAAAATTAGATAATTTTAAAAATAAGATCAATTTCGATAAAATGTAATATGAGTTATTTTTCCGTCATCAAATTTTGTTTTTAAGAATCAGCTTATTAACGATACCATATTTAACCGTTACTTATATTCTGACTATCTTTTTGACCAAATATAATTTTCTTAAACTTTTGTTAAACTTTAGTTGAAGCAAGAACAAAAATTTAAAAAAAAGTAATTTTCGAAAAAGTTTTTTCTTTTTAAACCGATAATTCTAAATTTCTCGAAAAAATAATACCAATTTTGATAAAATTTCATGTAATTGAATTTTTTTACTGACTGTGACGTCTTTCATATGAATTTTTTTTTATTCCATACATTTGTTTTCAAAAGATTTGTTTGGAAACAAAAAAATTTCAAAATATAAAAAAATGGTCAAATGAATTTTCGAGTTGTGAACACGAAAGTAACTTTCTCCAAGAGCAAGTTTGTGCGACTTTATTTTTTAATATACCTCTTAGTGAGAAATAACAAAAAAAAATTATATGAGTTTTTATTACAAGTGCCAAAACTTCTTTTTACAAAGATTCAAGCCAAAATCAAAGTATGTAGACAATTTAAATGCCTAATAATAAATTTATCAAAAATATAGTTCCAAAACCGGTTTTAAATAAATCGATTCTTATACCTATACCTACCTACTTAATATTTTTTGAAAAAAAAGTTTTTTTTGCAAATTTGATAAGTTCCTACCCCAATTTTAAGTGCAAAACAGTTTGCATTTAATGTATAAAAAAATAAAAAAAAATTAGTGAAGCAGTTTTCCAAATATCGAATTTACAAAAAAAAAATAATTAAAATTTAGTACTTTTGCAAAATGTTGATATTTAAACTTGATCAGGTCATTTAAATCCTTCTAAAAAAATTATTGCGTTCAAATCGATTAATTTGTTCACGAGATAGCTCTAGAAAAAAAAATAACGGTTCTTTGGGAGGTACCTACAGTTAATTGGCTTGACAAAACTTTTTTTTACAACTTAACTAAAGACAATAAGACAAAAAGCGTCAACCCATATTTTTTTTAAGAAAATCGTTAAATCCGTTTTCGAGAAAAATGAAAAATTAAGGTTCTTCGTAACGGTTGTATGACAGATCCCGTTATTTTTTTAACTAAAAAAATATATAAAATTTCAATTTCTCCTCTAAAGATTAGTATGCATGTGAAGTGAAACGAAAAACCCATACAAAAATGACTCAGTGAAATCATAAACGAAATTTTCCGATCTTCTTTCCGTTTTGTAGTACGCAGCTGCACAGTGAATCGGTAGATATCCGGTTAAAATCTACACTACTCTCCACTCTCTTTTTGCACACAATTTAATTGCCCAGGACATTAATTGCTTTCGAAAATTTTACGTTTCTATTTTGTTCGTTTTTTTTGAGGTTTTTATTATTATAAAATGGATTTTTGTTCTTTTTATTTGTTTTATTTTGTGTTTTTAAAAATATTTTGTTTACAAATGGCGAAACTCTACTTAAAATTTGTCCGGGACCGTTCCGTTTATATTTTATCTGTATTTGTGGAGACGACGGAAAATTTCGTTTCACTTCAGCTACATACTTGGCTTAAAGAATGGTCTACAAACAATAATACATACCATATGTTTGAAGCAAATCGGTTAATCTATTTAAGCCTAGTAGCTATGTATCTGAAGTAAAACGAAATTTTCCGTCGTCTCCAAAAAAACAGACGAAATGTAAACGAAACGGTACCGGAAGAATTTTTATGCAGAGTTCCACAATTTGTAAAAATATATTTTTCAAAACACACAAAAAAACAAATATAAAGAACAGTGCCGAGATTCAGCTATTTCGGCGAGTGAGGCGAGATGACTCAATAAATTGTTCCGCTGATGTCAGCACATTCAGCTTTTCATATTCTTTTCCAGATTCACAACCCTGTCCTTCGGATGTGGAACTGGAGCGGCGCCGTATGTTAAGCCTTTTAAATTCCGATCTAAACAGCATTGTCCAATGGGGAATCAAATGCTTCGAAAACTTAATGCTGCCTTCTGTCATTAAAGCGCAATATACCCCCAATGCAACTATCCATGAGTGACACTTGCATATTGAAGAAACTGAACAGCTTTCCATTTTAGGTATGTGCGTTACTGACCACCTTCCGTGAAAAGACCACATATTTGACGTCGCTAAAAACGCTGCGAAATGCTTTGGTTTCTTACGACGATGCTTTGTTCCCACCCATGATCTGGCTGTTATCTATATAGCATACATCCGTCCAAATAAGCTTGAGTATAATTCTCATGTCTGGGCAGATGCTCCTAAAACCTATCTGAAGATCCTGGATAGAATTCAGAAAAGAGCTTTAAAATTGATTGGTGATAGGACTATAACGGAAACGATCACATCGCTTGAACATTGTCGAAACGTTTCTTGTCTTTCCTTATTTTATCGGTACTTTTATAAAGAGTGTTCCGAAGAAATACCCAGTTGCATTCCTCCCCTGAAACAATTCAACCGTAATACTCGCGCTGGGAATGCTCATCATTTTACCCTAGAGCCCAATTTCGGACGTACAGTGAAGTACAGAGATTCTTTCTTTAACAGCACAACAAGAATGTGGAATGCTTTACCCTGCTCAATTTTTCCCTCATATTGTGAAGCTCAGACATTTAAAACGAATGTGCATCGGTATCTCCTTTCATCTACCCTTCAATTTTCCTTACCGCTCGCACTGTGTTAAATAATCATAAGGATATTCATAACCCCTTGAGTGTGCGCATATTATGAAAAAAAAAAACAAGTTGCGTGAGTGGTTGTACTGCAGAAAAAGGGTGTTAAAATCGACAGACGACTGGACAAATGCTTCTATGTGCCTCTAGAGTATACACTGAATTTATCAAAGTCTGTGGTTTCCAAGGTTTATGATAATTTTCCAGTCAAATAAGATGTCTAAAACGATCATAAGGCAGACAAACATTATTTTTAGACCGAAAACTACAATTTCTTTTCAAGTGCATTCTAAAATAGATTTTCAATAAACAAGATCGATAACATGAAAAGATACCTGGTTGGGAATTAGTGCAAGGAAATGCTTGTATCTTCGAATTTCTCTAATTGTATTACAAATGACGAACAAATAAGTAATTTACAATGCATATTCAGATAACATGTTTTTAATCACAATGGTAATCTCTAGAATCTTTACTGTATACATAACGCTCGTATCTTTTTTGGACGAAAAACAATACTTTTTCCTCAAAAATTGAAAATAGCAGCATATAAAAAAAAACAGTATTTTTCGCAGTACATTTTTTTTAGTTTTTATTTATTTTATATTTATAGCTTGCACTTATTCTACCTACTTTTCGATGCCCTATTTGCCCACAAAATAAAAAGTAAATCTACTAGAACAAAAGAAATGACTCGCGACAAAAAAGGACCTAATTATCGTCGCCGACCGATCGCGGGAAAGACCCAAAACAAAAAGTGTTCATCTACTTTTGCATCAGAAAATTTTTATTCAGGTCAAATATAAATTTTGCCAAGCAAACGGAGTGCTTGAAAAGGTACATTGCTTTTCATAAGCGATATCAGCACTGTTTTGCCGAAGTAAGGAAAGGGTTGTTTTGTGAGTCAAGACTAGAAAAAGAATTCCAAATATCGCTGACAAAGTGCAAGAAAAATTTATTGCGTTCATTATTGAATTCCTTTGAGTTTTAGATGCCAATGACGAACCGCTGACTGTTTGCATTATTTTTAATGAGTGAAATCAGAGAACTTCATCTCATATATAAAAGTGGTATAAATTTCACCAAGAAAGCTCAAAAAACTGCTTATTTGAAGTTCTGTATATCCAAAATAAAAGCAGTATTTATGAAAAAAAAAAACAGTACGCAGGTTTACGCAGTTTTTGAGAGCAAAAAACAGTACAATACTGCGAAAAACAGTGCAGATACGAGCGTTATGTATACACATAATAGCCAACTAGGGAATCGAACTATGCGAGAAGTTAATTTTTCATTTCCTTGCCCTATAAGATTTTATTTTTTTCTTCTTGATTACAAATACACTTGCATATTGTATTTTATTTCGTAACGTGTATGTGATCCATCTTCATGACACAGAGTCTTATACAACGGGGCCAATATAAACAGGATAGATAACTTTTAAAATAAGCTGATTCGGGGTCACATTGCAAGAGCGATGACCTCAGCCAATGGACTTATTTTTCGGGGCTTATTACCCCAATGAAGAATATATTAAGAGCGTTTGTCTTAACGGTTTCATCCCGCCCGAGACATTCCTCTATTTAGACAGTCGGGGGCTGATACAGGATAGATTGGCGGTTCCGTTAATCTACCACGTCGGCCGTAGAACTGTGGATCGGCGACTCCTGTATGATCGAGACGTCGGCTCTGGGAACGGAGCAGAGCGTCTGCGGTTCAGTAGAGCTGTGCCCCTTCGGAACATAAAGGACTTGGATAAGCAAGTTAAACAATTCTGGTGGATGGGTGACCACCTTGATATTGATGGTTAGTCAAAGTTGTTGCCTTGGCCGACCTACGTATTTTTAGGTATTAATAGGTATATTTTATGTAGGACAGTGGTGGCACCAAAAAAATTATAAAATACATTAAATTGCATTTTTTTGTGTGTATGTGCATTTGACGCTGTTAAATATGTATATATGTCAATATATACATATTTATAAGAGTATGTGCATATGCATAGGCTGTTGCGCTAAAAAAAAAAAAAAAAAGCTGCGGGTGGCTGTTCTAGTTTTAAGTTATTTTAAGTATTTTTAAGTAGTTTTAAGTTATGTACGTATATTTACGTATATTTAAGTTTTATTTAGGTTAATTTAGTTTTATTTAGGTTGAAGTTTTTTTATATAAAATAAGTTTTTAAGTTTTTTATTTAAGTTTTTTATATAAAATAAACGTCTTGAAAAACGAGTTTTTAAAAATTTTCTCGTTTAGTTTTAAGTAATTTTGAATTTTAATTTAAGTTAGTTTTTACGCCCAAAGGCATTTTTAATATGTAGCTATAGTATCATTTAGAGCTCCCGCATTTGGCCAGTAAGTTAGTTAAGTTATTCTGTAAGCTAGTTTTTAAGGTTTTTGTCTAGCATTTAAGTAGTTATAAGTTAAATTAAAAATAAAAATTGAATTACAAAAAAAAAAAAAAAAAAGTCTATGCCCTTTTATCCCTTTTAGTGTAAAGAAATAACCAAAAACATAAAGACGAAAATATAAAAAAAAAATCAATGTTCCTCATAACTCTTTCATCCCGAATCGATTAAGGATGCCCCATATGCGTAAATGAAGATCGCGCAACCAGAACGCAAGCGGTCTACCTCCTTTGAACACCCATTGGCATATAGTAATTAGCACCCAATTGGTAAAATCGTGTCCAGGTTCACTTAACTCACCAGCAGAAACAACCTCGTTTCGGCCGAACGAATTGAAAAATATTATTGCCAACTTTTGTTTGACAACTAAACGATGTCTAATGACAGAGACCATCATCTTTTATTTTAAAGTCAGTCGTTGGTCATTTTAGAGGATAACAAGGATAATTTGGCAAATGTTCATTTCTCATTTCGAAAACGGCCGCAACATGAAAACTGACCATTCTGTTATAATGACTTAATGACAGGCGCGGTAAGATTTATTTTATTGGATGTGAATACATTAACTTTTGTTTCATTTAAGAAAATGCGTGCGTTCTAAGGAAATTTGAAGAAGACTTTTAAAAATGATTTAACTATGGAACAAACGTCATATAATTAATTTTGTGTGGCTGTAAATTTTAATGACATTCTTGTTAGCGTTTTTAAAGATACTTAAAACTGAAAAACTATTTAATTTTACAGTATAAGGGATACAGTATAAATATGTTAATATACTATACAAGGGCAATTAAAATAAAAACTGCACCTGAGCTGACATTGTAAATTGGCACAATATATAGGTAGGTTAGGTTAGGTTAGGTTAGGTTTATGTGGCTGTCAGGAAGACTACTGACACACTTAGACCACAGATAGGTCCGTTGTGATACCACGAAATGAGCGAGGGAGTATTTCTTTAATTAAACCAGTTGGAGCTTCTTATGAAGCAATGTAAAGATAGAATATCAACGTTCGACATATCGCTAGGATCGTCGAAAAAGAAATTACCCAGGTGTAATTTACGTCTTTGGGAGAGAGCTGGGCATGAACAGAGAAGATGGGTGATAGTCTCCTCCTCCTCCTCGTCCATGCAGCTTCTGCAAAAATCAATAGAGAATACGCCGAGTCTTATGGCGTGTCTTCCTATGAGGCAGTGTCACCAATGACGGAGCTAAGATGTAATCTACTCATAGATAACAAACATTAAGTACGTTTCTGATCCAATTTTGGACAGATTTGCTTTGTCGCTACGCAGGTAGTAGTGTTTGTCCATCTTAAATTTGTTTTCTCTATGGCATTTAGTTTTAGCATGAGTTTGCTTGTAGCGATAGGTATACCAATATTCACCTTGTTAGGTAAAACCGGCAATAGGGTTCCATTTCTGGCGAGTTCATCGGCTTTGCAGTTTCCCTCAATGTTTCTGTGTCCTGGCACCCAGAAAAGGTGAATATTGAACTGTTCTGCCATCTCCATGAGAGATGATCGACAGTCGCGGGCAGTTATTGAGTTTGTGGAAACAGCACTGATTGATTTAAGGGCTGCCTGACTGTCTGAAAATATACGGATATCCGATGCAGATATCACGTTTTCCCTTAACCAGGATAATACCTCTTTAATCGCCAGAATATCCGCTTGGAACACACTACAATGGTCAGGGAAACGGAAGGAGAGACTTAAATTTAGTCTGTCTGAGTACACGCCACCACCAACCCCATCTTTAGTTTTTGAACTATCAGTATAAAAATGAACTGATTCATCTATCAAGAATCTCTCATTTTCCCAAGTGTAACTTGGTAGGATGGTGACTTGAAAAATCTTGTCAAAAACTAGCTGGGGTATAGACTAGTCGGAGTGACTTAATTTTAGTCCGAATGCTTTCAGAATAGTGGAGTGACCAATTAAGTTATCGGTCCATTGAGAGATGGCTTTGAGACGAACGGCTGTGCTTGCTGCCGTTTGTTTGCTAAAAATATCAAGGGGTATGAGATTAAGTAGAATGTCAAGAACAGCTGAAGGTGTCGAACGGAGAGCTCCGCTAATACACATACAGGCTGACCGTTGGACTTTACTTAACTTGTCACGATATGTAACTTTGTCTAGGGCAGTCCACCATACTGCTACCCCGTAAGTTAGTATCGGTCTGATGACCGCTGTGTAGAGCCAGTGGGTTATGTATGGGGATAAGCCCCATTTATTTCCGATAGCTTTTTTGCAAGAGAAGAGTGCTACTGTGGCTTTCCTAACTCTTTCCTGTATATTTGCTTTCCAATGTAGTTTTTTATCCAGGATAAGACCTAGATATTCAGCTTCATCTGAAAAACTTAGTGGAGTTCCCATAATTGATGGGGGACTTATTTGGGGAATTTTATATTTTCTTGTGAAGAGGACAAGTTCAGTTTTGTTTGGGTTTATACCCAGTCCGCATTTTTCTGCCCATTTAAGCATAATATTTAGAGCATTTTGCATTAATTCAACGAGAATTTGAGCATGTTTTCCCGATATTGCAATGGCAACATCGTCGGCATACGCGATCGCTTTTAAACCTTCTTTTTCTAGGCAAAGGACTCCGCCTTGAGGTGTACCTCTGCTGACAGATCTTCTTTCATGAGTACCACCTAAAGATGAATTAATAATTCTACTTTCTAACATAAGATTAATTAGGTCATTCAGTGAACCATGTATATCTAGTTTCTTCAGTGACGCTGTGATTGCTTGATAGCTGACATTATTGAAGGCGCCTTCAATATCGAGAAATGCAACTAGAGTGTACTCTTTATGATGTAGTGAGTATTCGATGGTTCGTACCAGTGTATGTAAAGCCGTTTCTACCGATTTTCCTTTACAATAAGCGTGTTGTGCAGTAGATACCAGATTAGGATCTATAGCATTACGCAGATGGATATCGATCAATCTCTCTAGGGTTTTGAGAAGGAACGATGATAGGCTAATTGGTCTGAGATCTTTAGGGTTAACCTGGGAGCATTTACCGGCTTTGGGTATAAGGACAACTTTTACCTCTCTCCATAAAGAGGGAATGTAAGTAAATTTTACGCAACCAATTAGAATGATATCTAGGATGGGTATTATATATAAGTAAGATAAATAGGTAAGATAAAATCGTTTTTTAATCTGAGACTCTAATATCTTGTAGATCTTTTTGTAAGAGTTGGAAATCATTTTTATAATCATTTATGGAAAAGACTTTTAATTTTTTTTTGTTTTTTTTTTTTTTTGAAAAATAATTGAAAATCTGATGCGGTTGGGTCTTATATGCATCAACGGGTTTTTGAAATCTAGAGGTCCACATGAACATGCATGCTTTACGAGCAGTTGGCGAAGAATTATCATGGTGTGTCCAGAACAAAAAAAACTATTCAGAAGCATTAAAAAACATTTCCTAAAGATTTTTCTAAAATTAAAACGAAAATTTCTGTATCTTATAATTATTCTTATTTGTTTATGACACTGGATAAACACTTCTGAAATGCTTCCGAAATGTTTCTCTGGGTTTTGTTCAAATTGAGAAATATGCAATGTTGATGAATGAATGAATAAATTTTGGGGTTGTGGTGCACTGCAACCTTTAGATCTATAGTGCCCCCTTTTACTAGGGCTGGATGATTGACAGCTCTTCCTCCATCTTAATATCTTTAAGGAATGATAGTATCTGTAGTACTTGTAGAGAGGGTAATTCGCTCTCCTCTATCTGGTAACTTCCCAGATGTTTTATTCTTTTGTGCATTATCGCCCCACACTTTCCTAGAAGGTGGTTTGGCGTTTCTTCTTGGTCGTCACAGAATCTGCAGGTTGCACTACTGGATATACCTAGGATGTTTAGGTGTCTTTTAAGTATGCAGTGACCACTGAGGAAACCCGTTAAGATTCTAAGTTTGTGTCTACTCAGGTTTATACAAGCTTTAGATCATTTTTGGTTATAGTTTCCAAGATGCATTTTGGCTTGTCTCAGTTTAGGGAGTTCTTTCCAGTTTTTGGATCTTTTTGCCTCCTCTTCCGCTTTGATTTGATTTTTTATCACATTTTCACCTATCGCGTAATAGATTTCCAAAACATCAGCTTCCTCATTTCCCTCAACTCCAACACGTCCTGGGACCCAGTATAATGTTACAGTGTTGTTTTTGCATAATTTGTTGAGTTATCGTTTACACTCTTCCAAACCAGCTTCGAGCTGATTACGCAGGAATTTAGTGCTTTAGTGCACTTACCTGTTTCCAGTTCCGTCTTTTGCGAAACGCATGATTGCTCCCTTGGCAGAACTTTCAATTGCTATGTGTAATGGCGCCAGGTCAGGAATGACCTACATTGCTGCTGTTGGACATGTTCTCATTGCTCCAGTTATACATAAGCAAGCGAGCCTTTGCACTTTTTCTAGTGTTTTCTTAGTCTTTTCAAGTTCGGTTCTTTTATGCCACACAACCGCACCATAAGTGATTATGGGTCTGACCATCATGGTATACATCCATCTAAGGATGTTTGGTTAAAACAATGTCATTGGCAAAGCCTATATATACATCGTACGCCATTAGTAGTTAGGCATTCTAGCAACTCATCTACAACAAGACTCCACAGCAAGGGTGACAATACCCCTTCCTGAGGACAACCTCTTGTCGTGATTATTTTCTGGGTGCTTGACCCGGCCAATTCACCAATCCATCGTGTTATGCAATGTTTCGCAAATGCATTACAGAAAGAAATTTCATTGTTTATAGTTTCAAAAATGTCACATCGATGAAAAAATGAGAAGCACGAAACGTTTCAGAATTATTTTTTTCAAACGTCCAAACTAACAGAAACATTTCTGAAATGTTTTGTATACAATTTGAATTCCGTAAGGACCTGCTTGAAAGTAGGAAGATGAATCCAAAAGTATTGTTCCGATTGCGGTTCTTATAGTTCCTTTCTCTTAGCTAAAAGGAAGGCTTCTTACTGCAATCGTTAGTGCAGGGCTTACATAAGGGCCGCAGTGTGGAAGAATATATATCTACAGAAAGTATGTGAATAAATAGATAAGTCTGAAATAAATTTAAATATACCAGTTAGAGTGGCTACTTTGAAGTAAATCAAAAGTAAGAAGATCCGGAGAGCCTTCAAGTCAAAAAATACCATTTTGAACGAAAAATTCATAACAACTAATTCTTACTTTAATTTACTTTCCTTGACATTAAAGTGCACCAGATTCACCAATCCTGGCCCTGGGCCTCACCCCTTCAGCTGACTGTGAGCAGTGCGGTATAGTCTCCTACTCAGGTCCCACTATAGTCGTATGCGACCTTGATCCAGGCACCTAGCCAAGGAATGGGAAGGATATGAGCTGAAAAGGAATGCGGATGATTGAAGTAGATATTGAAAAATTGTATAGAGGAAAAATGGGATAACTTTGATTTCATTTGTAGGAAGTTAGCTTCCATTAAGCTGGGTTTACACTATCGTTGTTCGGTGTACGTTGTTCGTTTTTTTTGGCAAAACAAAGAACTACGAAAGAACATTTACATTATTTAGTTTTTTCATCCAGTTCGTTCCTAAATAATATTGGCAGTGGCGGCATTTTTAGCAGGGTTACAAGCAAAAATTAGCTGAAATACTTTCATATCGTTAGATTATTCCTTGATCGCCACTGCAAAACAATGTTCTATTAACCATTAATCACATTTACACTCTCGTTGTTAGTTGTTCGTGCAACAACACCGAACAACGAACGCTGAAAATTCAAAGCCACTTTGAACTTGTTCGTTCTTCATTCGTTTTTCATTGGTTGTTCGATTTTATCATTTATACCATCGTTGTTCCGCGTACGTTCAACAACGAACAACATACATCCGACCAAAAGAGCGAAGGTCTAAATGCAGCTTTAGTCTTACTATACTCTGTTATAGTAAACTCTTCCCATGGATAGCCAGGGGCGAAATACTAATCCACTTCATTATGAAAAAGTTCCTGAGATATTCGACTTCTTTTAAAGAACTGCCTTCAAAGTACACAGTATAGCCTCCACAAATAACGAAAACATCGTCTTTCATAGAGGTGTCATAGTCTGCCCTTATTCTTTATGCGGATTTGACCATTTTGCTGTACTCCTGACTCCATTTTTGTTCTTCTTATGATCGAATAGATCTGAAGTTTGTAATTAACTCTGTTAAAGATAACAAGTTCCTTGATTGATTTCAGTCGAGGTAAAATCCAATCTCATATAAATTTGACATTGTATGTGGTCAGTATACAGTATCAAGCTCAGCTTATTTCAGTGTTTCAGAAAAGGTAGATCACCTCCTTATCACTTCACTTCTTTTAAGTAGCCGCTTGCGCACCTAGAAACCGTGGGGTCTAGCATTGTCCTGTTTCAGCAAAAAAAAATTCTCCAACAAATGGTGCGATTGAACCGTGCGTTCTTCCAGAATGTTGTTGATGTCGAAACTGGACTTCACCGTTCTTTCCACGATGCACATTTCGGGTTTTCCGCGCACGAAAATTGCTCGCCTTTACCAAGACTGAACCAAGGCTTACTGGCACTGGAGTAGAGTTCTTTTCACCAATGAATACAGGTTACATCCGCGCTCACCAGATGGCCTTAGAAGATCGTGGTAAGGATCCGGTGAAATACACTCTTCAGCAACAGTAGCCCAGCGGTAACATTTTTGGAGAGTTTCCATCTTGATGGGTGGGTATTTTCACGCGGGAAAAAAACCGAGCCGTACATTGTGGTAAAGGATCAGTAAACTCCAGTTTCCACATCAACAAAACTCTGGAGGAATATGTGGTTCCATTCGCCCTATTTATTGGAGAGAACTTCTTGCTGAAGCAGGACAATTTTAGACCAGAAGTTGCTAGGTGCGTTAGGTACCATTTAAAAGAAAAAGAAGTCAACGTGATGGATTGATCTGCTCTGGGTATATGAATGGGGTGATTTGGACGATACAGACCGACTGACAGACAGACATTCCTTCTTATTTAGAACGACAGAAAATTTCCTTCTTATTAAGATTGCTTTTCTGTATTGAAAGCTGGTCTTTTTCTGCATTTCTTTCTGGGCCACACTTACCCACACTTAACAACGACATCAACATCAACGAAGAATTAGAGTTCGGCGGTGAAAAACTAAAAAAATAAAAAAAAGAACATCTGGGATTATACCTTTCTAATTCTGGAAAAAGATGGGGTTATCTGGCTTACCATGGCTTACCATTTTCATCACCGATAATCAAACTTATCAACCGTTAGCAAATGCCAAATTTTGATTTTCAAAAACTTCTCGGAGTTACTTTTTCAAAAAACAAATTTGAGAACCTGAATCTGTTTACTATATGACACGAACTTCAAATTCAAATATAGTGACTTCTGCATACAACACAAGGACTTCAAAACCTTCAAGCCTTTGTTTTCCAGCTGCATAAAATTCGCATATCTAAGTCAAAACGTTCTTTTTCCATAATCAGACATTCAATGTTGCATTTCAGGTATAAATTTCCATCCAACGCCCACCTCCTTGTTGCCAACTTTGTTGTACAAAATCACTGACTCAATAAGCAAGCAAGAAGAGTGAGCACGCGCACATGTAAAACGCAAAGACTAATCGAATTCGTTTGTTAAATTATCCAGGTCTTCAACTGCCTTGCATTTGCATTATATACGCTTGCCAACCTCTTTCTCCGGTTGCCGAGCTCATTTGCTCAAATTTATTTACCCAACGCGTCCCACCGACATTTAATCAAGAAAACTGATCAAGCCTTACAGAACGCACCATGGACAATGGAGCCACTTGCTGCCTGTAAATAGTGGACTGGAATACGCATGATGATCCATCCGAGAAAAAGTTCACCGATGTTATAGAGTCCAAGCCCGGTAGTGGTCTATTTTGTAGAAGTCATCGCGAAGAGGTCTTCGTTTGGGGCGCATCATATAGAATTTGTAACCTTTAAAATGTAGGCGTTAACCTGCTCTTTAAGGTTCATTATTTATATCCGTGTAGCTATACAAACGATAACACACACATACGAATGCAAAAAATATACTTTATCATCTGGAATGCATCTGGAGCACCTCCAGCATTCATATGCACAAACAGGAGCAGTATTTTGAATCAAAGCCTTGTAACTTCTTTTTTTCTGAAGAAATCCTAAATAAGTAAAGAAACCTTATCATCATAGGGAGTAAAGGGAGCAGATATTCATTTATATTTGAAATGCAGGAACAAACAAACAACAAGATTATATCCTTCTTCGTTTTTCTATGCAAAAGGGCAATTTAGATGCCGCTTCATGCGGTTCCTCATCATCATCGTCTTAGAGTCGTCGTCATCATCATCCACCAACGTCTCGAGGATCAGCAGAAGCTATGCCTACATGCTCATTCTCTATACAATTGAAGCTCTTCTGTTAAAAAAAAAACCTTTGCAAAAATTTGCTGTTGCGTTATCAGAATGGCATATCAGGGCGTATAATTCTTGGACGCATAGTATCTGCGCGTAGCCCAACTTTGGATGATCAATAATATTCGAATGTGCGCCAGAATGACGTATATTGGTTCTGGCGAGTTGGCATAGCAAACCAAGTGGATGTTGCTTTGCGTCCGCTTTATCTGAATCTATGTGCCAAGACCATATGGAGGTGAAATGATGGAGAGGTTTTGTCTGCCGGATAAGCAAATAATGTTTGTTTGAAGGAAGCAGAGTCATTGGCTCTGGAAAAGAATGTATACAGATATGGAGTATGTGGGCTGAGAAACGTTTAACTGCTGCAGAGTTGTCTCGTTTTTTCTTTAAATTTTGTTTAAAGAGCACGATTTGCATTTATTCAAATGAAATACAAAATGGATGATTTGGTCGAAGAAAAATTTGTGCAGGAATGAGCTGTGAAATTAACTATTCTGTATATTTCAACAATTAAAATTTCAATCGTATTTTAATTCGAAATAGATCATAATATGATCATAATATGATATAATAGATCATAATATTATTATGTTTGCATCTTACTCCACAGTAGTAACTTCCGTCAAGAAATAATACGAATGTTGGTGATTTGAAACAGCTGGATCCGATGGTCTACAAGCGGAACTTTAATTCGCTGGAGATGACATGGTCAGGAGCATACACCAACTCATCTGCAAAATATGGTCGGAGGAAAGTATGCCCGACGAGTGGAATCTCAGTACCATCAGCCCGATCCACAAAAAAGGAGACCGCCTACTCTGCGCCAACTATAGAGGCATAAGCCTTTTAAACATCGCTTATAAGATCTTGTCCAGCGTTTCGTGTGAACGTCTGAAGCCGTTTGCTGATGATCTAATAGGTCCTTACCAATGCGGTTTCAGACCTGGAAAATCTACGACCGACCAAATCTTCACTCTACGCCAGATCCTGGAGAAAACCCAAGAATTTAACATCGATACTCACCACCTGTTCGTCGATTTTAAGGCAGCCTACGACAGCGTTGACAGAACTGAACTTTATCGGGCCATGTTCAACTTTAGAATTCCTGCCAAACTGATACGACTAATCAGGATGACGTTAGAAAATGCTCGCTGTTCCGTCAAAATTGGTAGGGACTCTACTGAAACCTTCGGCACCACCAGAGGGTTAAGACAAGGAGACGCACTGTCATGCAGCTGTTTTAATATTGTGCTCGAAAATGTAATACGGAATACCCAGGCCAGTACATCGGGCACCATCTTTAATAAATCGACACAACTACTTGGGTTTGCGGATGACATTGACGTGACATTGACGCAGTAACTGGCGCTTTCACGTCTATGCAGTCAGCAGCAAACAGAATGGGACTGAAAATAAACGAGGATAAGACGAAGTATATGCTCTCATCAACGAAAGTCCAATCCCACCACCGACTTGGTCAAAATGTAACCATTGATAGGTATAACTTCGAGGTAGTTAGTGAATTTGTCTACCTGGGCACTGCTGTAAACTCAGGCAATAACATCAGCGCTGAAATCAAACGTAGAATAACTCTTGCTAATCGCTGTTTTTTTGGCCTGAATAAGCAATTGAGGAATAAAGCCCTATCGAGAAAAACCAAGGAGACACTATACAGAACACTCACCATCCCGGTCCTGCTGTATGGTGCAGAAGCATGGACCCTCTCCCAATCGGATGAAAAGTCACTTGGAGTTTTCGAGAGAAAAGTCCTGCGTACGATTTATGGTCCTGTCTGCGTAAACAGAGAAAGCAACGTTTGGCGAAGAAGATACAACGACGAACTATACGGGCTGTACAGCGACATAAGCCTAGCCAGAAAGATTCGTCAACAACGACTAAGATGGCTTGGCCATGTAGAGCGAATGGACATCAACGCTCCAGCACGTAAAGTCTTCAACGCCGAACCAGAGGGAGTTAGAAGCCAAGGTAGACCTCATCTTCGATGGAGCGACCAGGTAGAGGGAGATCTTCGACTACTTGGAGTGCAAAATTGGAGACGGCAGGCTAGGGATCGAGCCGGCTGCAGGCGCATATTAAATAAGGCCTAGAAGGACAACACTCTTGTTGAGCCAGCATAAGTAAGTAAGGTGATTTGAAAAGAAGAACGAAATTTGAAAAGAAGGACGATGCATCCGAGACGCGTTCTATTACCTTCTCGAGAACACTAAGCACGATGTCAAAAGTATTCTGGTTGAGTTTAATTCACGATGACACTTCCGTCAAAGGGTACAGGGTTATGGACCTGGGGCGAAATGTCATCATATCAGACAAATTTTTCCCAGTATCTCTATTTATACAAAAAGAATTGGCGGAGCAGTGATCAAAAAACCGTCAACCAAATTGATTACATCGTGATAGAAGCCAGACATGCTTCCAGTATCTTGGATGTTCGAGCATTCCGTGGGGCAAACATAGACTTTGACAACTACTTGGTAGTATCTCGAGTACGTATGCAGATATCCCTGGCGTTACACAGCGATATCGCGAATCGAAAATTTCAAGAGACCGCAGGAATCCTTGCTGATCGCGTTTCTACTAATCTCTCAACAATTCCCGCACCAGCAGCAAGTACAGAGAACCACTGGAAGCATTTTCAAAAAGCCATAAGTAATGCCGCCTCTGATGTGTTCACTGGATATCCACAACGAAACTCCTGGTTTGATGAAGAATACTGGCTGGCGCATTCAGCGAAGAATGAGACCTACCATCAGGCCATGCCGCAGACTGAAACTAGAACTACTAAGACTGAGACAGAAGCCCGGTAGCTCAACGAAAAATAAAGAATATGGTAGTAGATAAACATTAGTCAGTGCTAAGGATCTATAAATAAAGTTTTCCGCAACTAGACGACTGATTCCGATGCCGTATGAATGATCCCTCCATACGAACTTACGTCCGTAATGGTGTTAGTTCATTTTCAAATGCGAATTAACGTCATCTGTTAAATCTGGTCGGATGAAAGTAATATGACAGATGAATGCACTTGACAGTGTGCCCCATCCACAAAAAAGAAGACGATCTAGTCATGTGCCATGCTAACTACAGGGAAACTAGCCCCAACTAACAATTAAACTTGTATTAGGTTCAACAAAAGCTATTTTCAGACTTCTATAGAAATAGTAAAAGGCTTTAAACAAGTTATTTTGGCGCACATTGCGCAAGCTATAAAGCTCCTATAAAACTTTTGGTGGCAGGTTCTATATCAGGAAATAGCTTGCTTTGGATGTTATAAAACGGCTCTATACAACCCATTTAATGACAGCTTATACCTAATAGCTTGTCTTGGATGTTGTAAAAAGGCCTTACCCAAGCATTTTAATGACGCCTTTGCTGATAACTTGCGTTGGACGTTGTAGGAAAGCCTTACCCAATCCATTTTATTAATGACAGCTTGCCGTAAATGTTTATATAATGCCTTATAAAGACCATATTAAGAAATTAGTAAAAAATGTAGGTATTAGTACATTAAGCAATATTTTAATTTTTGTATTTGTATTTTTAGATATTTCCTCCTTCGCAGTCAGGGCCCAAAAATATTTTGACTGTATTCTGTAAAGATTAAAATTATATTTTAAGTAAAAAAGAAAAGTGTTTATTTACCTGGATTTTGAACTCAAAATCGAGAACTTCCACGCACCACTCCAGCACTCTACCTCTACGCCACATTGTTGTTCAGAAAAATATGATGCGAAGAAAATGATACGAAGAAAATAACGGTGAAGGGAGAGAAATAATTATCTTTATTAGTTTTTTCATATTTTCATATTTATAAATTATTTTTGTAAGCACTTCTTTTCAGTTTAAAGATTTTTATACTTACCTTTCCTTTTTTTCCTTAGAACTGTAATGTTGTTACTAAGAGGTTATTTATAAGACTGACAATTGACATATTAGCAGAATAATTAAATTCGTATCAAGCATTTATAGACAAGCCTTTCACAAGTTGTTTGCATTGACTTGTCGTGGTGAGCCTTATAGCAGCTATTTTCTTTAAAATTATCAGTAAACAACTTCAGAAGGCCTAATACAAGCTATTTTGAACCTTTATCTAAAAGCCTTGTATAGAGCTTGTCAAACTTCCTTTTAAAGGCCTTATAGCTGTTTTTTTTTTTCATTTTCAAAGTTTGAAATGTGTGTCTTGCGAAAATTTAGCTTATAATAGCTCTATACTAGCTATTGCTTGCCAAATTCTAAAGTTTGGACCTTATAAAAGCTTAATTGTTAGTTGGGGCGCCCTTAATGTCGTTTATAAAATCTAGTCGGCTATCGTATGTGATCACTTAAAGCCGTTTGCAAACGATCTAATTAGCCCCCATTACAGTGATATTTTAGACCAGGCAAGTCAAACATCAATATGCACATTGCGACAGATTTTGAAAAAAAAAAAAACAATAAATTCATGATCGATACAGCCCCACGTTTTTATAGGTTTTAAAATCGCGTAGGATGACAGCATGGATATAGAGACGAATTATACGGAGCGATGTCGCTCGTCCGCTTGTGCAGGATGACGATGGAAAAATCTCGCTGCTCTGTCAAAGTCGGTAAGAACACCACCGAACCGTTTGATGATGAGAGAGAAAGGTCAGGCATCGTTTTATTATTATGCAACTTATGTAACATCGTTCTTGAAGAAATTGCGATTACGTATTGTTGCGATTTACGTACAATCACAAGTCAACACCATACTGGTACATTTTATCAAAAGTCCGTTCAACTACTTGTTTTTGCATATATTACATAGACATAATCGGCCGAAATCATGGACTCAGGCAAACCGTCACGACGATGGATAATTACCATTTCAAAATAGTCAAGGACTTTTTTTTATCTGGAATCCACTATACCAATGCATCAGAATGACATCAGAATGACAACCCAATAAATTATTCTTGCTTTCTCTTTCTATACGATACTTATTATAAATTTTCCTTCACCCAAATAGTAGTAATGGAAATTCGTGGGAAAACATTCATTCAAATAAGCAATTTGATATACATTTAAACATTCAACGATTTAAAACGAAAATGATCTTTTAACATGAACAACTTCAGCTTATTACCACAATTAATCTATTAATTTATTTTTTACAACCACAACACAAAAATCAAACGATCTCAACATCGCCTCTGTGTAAACCACCGCAAAACTAATTGTTTTTCTGTTTCCTCATTTTTTGCTGAATCTACAGCCATATAGGTACCACCACATTCCCAGCACCTTAAGTGAAAATCACTTAATTAACATCATCAACATCGTGTAATTAACGCCGCCGTACCCCAAGGCGGTATGCTCTGTCCCGTTGTGAAATACCTGACTTAGCCGGTACCTGGCTCAAATCACCCATATCAGGCAAACATATTTGCGGTTTTTGAAGATCTTCTTCATGTTTAAATTAATTTTTTTCTTAAACCAAAAATACGCAAGAGACAAACACCTCAAGGGCCACAGAGCAAGTCCCATCAATGGAGCAATTTTTTCCGTCCCCTCAGGGTCATCTGACATGCTGCGCACATAAGTTCTTTGCGCCGAAAATTTATAACAAAATATCGATTAATATTGCTTACATTTGCGTGATTGTTCATTGCAGACTGACAGATTTTAATGCGCGTTCCCGTTGGCCGCTTCATACCGCTTCGCCTTCCGCACCACGGTCAATCAAAATATTTATAGCAACTCAATTCGAAAAGACGGAATTTGTTTTGCTTTTATTTGCCATAATTAGCGTTAAAAATAAGGCATTTGCATTTGCATATTATGCCTGCGATGGGACAAGCTGACGAGTTGTGTCGTAAAAGATGTCAAGATATCCGGATGGACAACTCTTGATGATACAATATTTTTATGATGGACTGGCTGGACTTAATAAAATCGACATAAGCGATGTTTGTGGTTCGTTGCTTCCATCATCATATCCACGTCTTTGAAGAAAATACATTTTTTTCCAGAGTCAAAAATAAACCATGCCGGAGTATGTTTGAAATTTACGAGCTTATTGATCGTTTCGCATGCAAAACTCTAACTCCTTATAGCTGTAAAAGAATTTATTGCTCACACATCTTTGCAATTAGAAGTGTTTTGATGGCTATCCTGGGTTGCTGGAATGGAGAAGTCGTGCAAATTTGTTGTGATGTTTTTGACATTAAAGTGTTAATTGTATATCACTGTTGAATTTTATTGAGATTTTTACGTGCTCAATAAGGCAAGTATTGGTTTCGTGTAAAAAAATCGAAATTTTAATCAAACCTGACATTACGATGATAGAGAAGCCTAAAAAAGTAGGTTTCGTAATGCCGTCCGTCGGTCTGTCTGCGGATATGCGTTGTCTGTGAACCGACCTACAGCCTAAACGGTCTTACAGATTTACTTCAAACTTCGTGTATAGTACTTTTTGGCGATTCCCTAGAGGACAAATCTTAATTTTTGTTTTAGCCCGGCTATAACGGATACCTCCCATACAACGGTTTTAGTTTTTCAAAAAACGGCTCAAACGATTTTGATAAAACTTTTTGTACGTTATATCTGGAGAGCGGTTAATATAACTGCATTTCAGGTTTTTGGCTAAAAATACACGGTTAACGGTTTTTATAAATTTGATAACGACTGAACCGATTTTATTTAAATTTGGTATAGCACTAATTTTCTTAATTAACACAAGATGACATCAAAAGTTTTTGGCTATAAAAGTTTTTAATGGAACCTAGCTTGATCTCTCGTTTAGGCCATTTTCTTATATTTTCTCCTTTGGACATTATTTGTTAAGTTGAATTTGTTTCAATCCCATAGTTTGCTACAAGAGCAAGTTCGTGCGACCCAGTCGTGCATTTTATTTTCTTTGATATCAGGAAAAAAATCTTTTAACTGTAAAGATTAAAATTAACTGTATTACAAGCTAGAAAGTCCCATTACAGATAGAAAATGATACACCGTATATTATCATCTAATAAATTTTATGTTTTCAATTCCAATTTTGTTAAACGATTTACGTCACTCGAACATTAGTCTAATTATTTTCTTGTATTTTGCCATTTATTGTCACAATTCATTTTACATATGTTGCAACTGTGCATTTAATGTTGTGAACTCTAACTAAAATATCGTCGACCAAGTCCTCCTTGTATCAAAAATTAAGTGTGTTAGATGGAAAACATGTGAAGATGATAATGGCGAACAATGTTCCAATTTGAGTCGCAGGCGCAGAAAATGTTGCATCGCATGTCGTTGGCAAGTGAATTCATCCGCTGGAGAATCCAAAATGTGTTGCAAAGTATAACCATCAACGTGTCAAAACAGTCCGCAGGTAATTGTTGAACAAAGTTCGACCTGTTACTTTGACCAAAAGCAATCGCAGATAGAAAAATTCTTCATTTTTTTAATAATCAATAATTTTTCCGTATAAATTTCAAAATTTACAAAATGTTTGCCTCCGTAGTAGGTTAACGAATCCAAAAAAAAAACCTTCCATACACATCGGATGATTTAAAGTTGAGTTATGCGCGTTTATTGTTATTTTTCCCGTATCTTTCCAAATTTTAAAATTTTTGGCTCCGTTACCACGCAAATCGGATGGTAAACAACCGAGTTATGTATGTGTGTTCAAACACACACGAAACTTATTTTTATATATATAGATTATTTTTGAAACCCCAGTTGTTGATTTTTTCTTAAAAATATATTTAAAAAGTTGTTTATCTAAAAAAATCGATTTAAAAAAAAATTAATATAATATTTTATTATATCGAAATTAATGGCTACTATTTTCTTAAAATTTTAAAAATTTATGTCAAACAATCCAGAGTATTAGAAATTAATTTTTTGAGTAATTTTTTTGTATTTTTCCTTTTTTCAATTATTTATATGTATATTTTATATAAAATAATTTCGTTGAAGTTTTTAGGTAACTTTGCCATCACAAATGCAAGTTTTTGCGACACAGTCGTGCATTTTATTTTAAATTATGTTTTTGAGTTATCACAGTATTTTATTTTCGTATTTTTGTATTTTAATTGGATTCATGTTTTTGTATTAAGAAATTAATAAATAAAATTAAAGAACTACTCAGACTTAATTTTAAAATAAAGAGACATGTTAAAGTTTAGATAATGTCTGTTTTACATTTGCAAAAATATAAATAGTGTTCCATATTCCCCAAACTTACTCTACTTTTCCTTTGATATTCTATTCTTTTCTATTCCATTCTATTTTATTTTGTTTTTTTATTTTAATTTAATTTATTTTACTTTAATTTATTTTACTTTAATTTATTTTATCACATTTAAACTTTTCTTTTATAATTTAATAAAAGTGCAATCTTTCTTAACTTCTCTTTCCTTACAATTCAACCTTAATCCTACTTTTTTGTCTTTCTTATAATTAATATTTTTTTCAAAGTAATTTAAACTGCATTATTTTAATGTACCTAAACTTATAAGCTGCTTTTATATTTTAAATATGTAAGAATCCTATAATATCGTACGTTTTTATGTAAAAGAAGATGTTCTAACTGTAGGAACCAATTATTGTATAATTCTACAAAAAGTGAATTAAAATGCTCATAATTTTTTAAACATTTTTTGGAAGCTTAAAGTAGTACTCATCAGGCATTATTGGAATCGGCCAGTCAAAGGATAAGAAATAGCAATTTTATGGCATTTTTTTGAAAAAATACATAATACAAAAATTATATGTAAGTACTCACCCAGGGGACTGATAAATAAATTTTGAAAGAGATATTACAAATTAACAAACAATGCGGCGGACAAAGTGTAGTGACTTTTTTTGCAATAAAATGAATTGTTAACAAATATTTATCTATTCCATAACAATTTTGTGTTATTTGAAATTACAATGATTGTTTAAAACGGGATTCTGAAAAAAAATGCAATCTGCACGATTTTAATTGCGCATATCGATTTCGATCAGATTTATACAGTGTGATTGGTATAAGATCCACCAGAAAGCTTGAGCGTGTAGGTGCGGTTAAGACAAGAAAAAAATCGTATGGGAGGGGGGTCTATTTTCCCCCGTTTAGGCGGGATGGGCAATTTTCTAAAAAATTGACTTAAATCAGAAAAAAAATTATTTAAAAACAACGGTAAACGATATAAAGACTTGTTACATTTTGGCATCCGGTTTTCTGTTTTTCACTAAAAATTAATAAGAGCATTAAATTTTGAAAATAAAAAAAATAGTTAATTACATAAAATTTTGAAAAAAATTAGTTTAAAAATTTAAAAAAAAAATTTTGAGTTTGAAAATTAATTTTTTTAAAACTGTTTACTCAAACAACTTAATTTAAAAATAAAATAAAAGAGTACTTTTCTGACTTTTCAAAAAGATATAACAAGTCTTTGTATCATTCACCGTTGTTTTTAAATAATTTTTTTTTCTGATTTAAGTCAATTTTTTAGAAAATTGCCCCTTCGGCATAAACGGGGGGAAATAGACCACCCGTCCCATACGATTTTTTAGTTGTCTTAACCGCACCTACACGCTCAAGCTTTTTGGTACATCTTATACCAATCACCCTGTATTTATACAAAATAAAAAAAATTGTTTTTTATTGTATCTATTAAGCGAAATTTTAACAAAAATGTATCTAAATATAAAATAAAAGAAAAATGTTTGTATGTAGGTACGTATTCCACTTATTTGTTTTGGAAATTACAATTTATTGCTTTTGAATGCATTTTCTTACAAAACAAATTAAATTAAATTAAATTAAATTCACAAACTAAAGAATGATACAAATGAACGATAAATATAACTTATATTTTGTTTGACATTTTGATTGTAACATTATTCCGAAAATATGAGTAGGACCGAGTTCCGTTCGAGGGTTATGTATGTGTTGTAGTTTTGTTCGTATTCAGAGTAGGGTTTCGTTCGGAACTTTGTTACGAGGAACTCTGTGATAGGGCTGAATGAAATTACTTCTAGTGTCAAAACAATCCTAGTTTCTAAACAACATAACATACCTACAAGACTTCTATAATACTCGTATTACCTGACTTGAAAATATGTACCTATATGAATTCATGAGTTTTTGCCGCAGGCAGGAATTAAAAGTCAACCACCTATGTTTCTGACTGGCCTACATAAAGATATACCTACTTCAACAATATCCCCTCTGACCAATTCACCTTTTTTAATCTTTAATCTGTTTAAGTCACACCGGGCCTATAATCAAGAAGACAACACAGCCCAAGTTATAATCCGTAATTTTAATAATTCATTGACCAATTTTAATGGTAGTTTGGCGTTTGGTGTTTTTTTTTTTTTTGTTCTATAGATACAACGCCGCACCGTAATTATTTCATTTAAAATTGCCGTTGACCTAACGATTAAAGTTTGGTAGAACTTTAAACGGGAAATTGATGGTTTCAATAATAATATTTTTTCCAACCTCACAGGTTGAGTAGAACACAAATCAATAATTTGTTTGCCGTAAGAAAATCCGAGTTCTTGAATAATTTAATTATAAAAAAAAAATTGTAAATGTAAACTAGGTCACCGGTAAGTGCATCGACATCAATATTTCTTGTTTTCGCTTTTTGAAATACTTAAATGGCTAAATGCACTTCGATTACAACACAAACATAAGGTGCGACGGGGGAAGTACACAACTCACCGCGTTATCATTTGAACCCAAAAATTAACTCAGATACTCTTTGTATCTGACATCAGAATGCAATAACCATTTGTGTCACTTGCCATCAAACGAGGATGCATTAATGCGGGACTCACTCAAGCTTTTTTTTGTACGAGTTCTCACATATATACACTTCGATACCGCCATACAAAATTATAGCTGTCTGTCCGGCCATGGATAATTGGTATCGATATCGGGGCGTGCGTTCTGATCGCACGTTTTGTCAACAAACTTATATCTAAATGTTGATCCAGGCATTTTGGTTGTTCAATGTCCAAAAGCACTTAGATGAAAATTATTAAATTTTTAAATTTATCGCCAAAAAGCACTTATCGCGCCAAGCATAAAAAAACATATATGGGGGATGCTGACGTAAACATTCGGTGTACGATAACGAACCCAAAACGACACACTATTATTTTGTTAAGTTGGCAGCGTGCATGCGATTAGAGGAGCTTGTTTGGAAGAATTAACAAATAAATTTAATCGGATCTGGGATTCTCGATGATGCAATGTGGGTCATCAAATCGGTAAGAGAATGCGTTGATATCTGTTTAAGCTTCTTACAAACGCGCTTAATGCATCTAAAGCTATAGGAACGTGATTCTTACGTGGGTTGGGTCTTGTTACTCATAATATGAGCTCGATACCTTTTTTTTCGTTTTTTATTGTAATCCTAGTGAATGGCTTCTTGTTGTATTATACGCATTTGTAGATAATGAAAATTGAACATGAATTGGTATTACACTTTTATCTCGAGTTGGTCGCTTAAAATTATATTAGGAAAAGGTGTGGTTTTACGGATAGTAAGTTGTAAAAGAGGGTTGGATTTACTTTGTGTTGCAATAAAATATCATTTGCTGTGTTTAGTGTGCTTTAATCGATTTTCATTGCATTACAAACATAATGGGAACTCTGAAAGTTTATTTTTCAAATAATGAAATAATTTTTTTTAAATAAAATAAAGGGTTAAACCATTGAGTTTATACACATAGAGGCATCAAGATGGTTTCAAACTTACCGAAGTAGATGTCGCTGAAAGAAAAATGTAGTTGGTTTACAACTTCAGGTGTTATCAATGAAAAACAGGGCAGGTCAATTTTCAAGTGATGTTAATGAAAAAAAGGGTAAAATTAGGGTAATCCAGTAATAAGTACATAATTAGCAATAAAATGCTGAATATTTAAAAAATATTTCAAATCTAGGAGTTTAGTCACGTAAGAACAAAAAAAAAGATTTCCTTACAAAAAAGTGGTATTTGTTATTTTCGATTTTCTCAGAATCTACGAGACATTTTAGAATGCAGTTTTCTGTTTTTGACTAAGGACTAATAACAGCATTGAACAATTGTATATACATCTCCAGCCAAAGATAGAAAGAAACGAATAATAATATTCGTAAACGAGTAAATAAAATTCGTTTAAAATTGGTGGTAGCGCCTTTAAGTTGTTGTTGTTGTTCAAACACATTAAATGAAAATTAACAGAATGGTCAGTAATAAAAACTGACATTCTAGTACAAATAGTACAATATAACAACAATAATAACATTGTATATACATTTCTATAGTATTTTCATGCTGAATAATCACCGCCTTGCCATCTTAAGAAACTTGTGAAAAACACATTTTTAGGTTCGTGCATTTACTAGTTGCCTATTCTGTAACCCTAAAAACAGTCGTAAACATATATGATTTTTGTTTTGTTTACGACTCTTTTCAAGGAAATATGGATTTTAGAGCCAATAAAATACATTATATATTATTAATTTGTTTCGTAGACGACTATTGTTAGGGTAACAGAATAGACACTTAGTAAATGTAAGAACCTCCAAGTGTACCAGTTCACAACTTTCTTTAGATGGCGCTGCTCCATGTTTGTACTATAAAAATTTATATACAATGATTGAACTTAAAAAACAAAAATTATAAATAATTACATAAATAAAAAAAAAATAGTTAAAGTATTTTTTTTTCAAAATTTTGAGTTTGAAAATTGATTTTTCAAAAACAGTAAACTAAATCAACTTTATTTAAAAAGAACAAAAGAGAATAGATCTCTGGCTTTTCAAAAAAGTATAAAATGGCATTGTAGGTTAAACCATTGTTTTTTAATAATTTTTTTTACTGATTTAAGTCAATTTTTTAGAAAATTAACCTTCCCGCCTAAACGGGGGGAGATAGACCTCTCCCTACCCTCCCATACGATTTTTTTTTGTCCCAATTCAACCTACTGGCTCAACCTTAGCAGACCTTAGGTGAATCATCCTGTGGTGAGGGTGGTTTTTGTCACTTCGTTTCTGAGTCGAATGTTTCCATATTCAACAGCACCTGGTTGGCCCGCTTCGCATGTTCAAAGGATTTTAACTCTCTTTCGGTAGTCAGTCCCGCTCACGCAACTTCAATGCTCCTCTTAAAGTATGTCCAGTCGTCTGGCGGGCGCCTGAGGCCAAAGTTTTCAAATTCAACAGTACATGGGTGGCCTCTGTTTCACTTCTTATTTTCTTCCTTTTCAATTCCTGTTTCAAATAATTAGTGCAAAAGCAAAAAAAAAAAATTGTGCTAAAAGGGATTTTTTTTTTGGATTTTGTTAGTCGGTATTTTGGCAGTCAAGACTTTTCAATCTGTCCAGTCGGGATTTTGGCAGTCGGGATTCTGTCTCTATCCCCTTATGAGAAGCGACCTATAGGCAGCGTTTTGTCAATGAGTGGTTTCTCATAAGGGCCTGTGTAATTGGTGTGCATTCCGTTGAAGGCGTACACTCAACGCACGGAACGCGTTTTATTGGTTTGCCCCTAAGCCTTTACAAACTTTGAAATTTGCCTAACAAAGGTGAGACCACTTATTGGAAACCAATCCTAGTTAGTTCTGAAAGATCTATCGAGAAAGACACAAAAACAAGTTTGAAACTACCGTTGGAAGCCACTCCATCAAGGTAGTTCTGAAGGGATCTACCGAGGAAGATTGACGGAAGCAAGGTTGGAAGGTTGGAACCACCGTTGGAACCCAGTCCAAGACAAACCTGAAGGATTTACCGAGGAAGATTGACGGATATTTAAAATACATATAATAATTGGGCCCAACATGGGGGAAAACCTAGAATGGCCGCTATAGCTTGAAAAGCACGAACCTAAACTGAATCTGTCACTGTTAAGACTTAAGGTACTCAGGATACCAATACAGCCCGATCTTTGATGCCTTAAATACTCTAGATTGGTACTCTTGTTTCTAACAACAGAAGGCGAAAGACATATTTTCCATACGAATTACACCTCTATTTATAATATTTTCCGTCGTAAGACGGTGAGAATCATGTGGATGACAAAATAATAATACCTTCTGCTACAGTATGGAAAATAGTAAATACTTGTACTTTAAAGTACTATTTTCGGTACTTTATTAGTAGCAACCATTATAAATGTTACCAACGAAAGGGAATCGTACTGGTTGTATGCTTTTGCACGATAATACGGGCTGCAAAAGGAGGATTAAATTGTAACGCTTCGTTACAAGGCTTTCCAACTTTCGAGAATGTCTTAAATTAAATACAGCTTACAAGGAACGCAGATATTTTTCATTACTGGAAATAAATTAAACTGCGAATTGTCTTAAAATTCAATCCTAAATTCGTGATGCATTCTAATACAATTTGAAATGAAATTTAATTTTAAATTGTACCTGGTATGGGGACGGCTGAAACAAATATCGAATTTTGGTTTGTATTTGATATACGGTCGGATTTTTGGACAACTGTCCCAACTTTTTGTATTCTGCTTTTTTGGTATTAATATATGGAAAGCATTTCTGAAATGTTTGTGAAATGTTTCTCTGTTTCTCATCTGCGATGGGAACCATATATCTATTCGAAAACGACACAGCAAAAATTACATCAAAATTGAAATATTCATGAAAAAATGTTTTTCGAATAAACATGAGATTGCAAATTGACGAGCAGCATAATTTAAAAATATTATCTTATAATTTGCTTTGCTGTCATTAAATAGGTACAACAATGAATTTATTTGCGTCATCCTTAACTCTTTCTATGGGGCCAGTTATCATTGAAACCCATCATTGAAAAATTTCTTTTTCAATTTTAAGGAAAATTATTCAACAATGCTTTATGTTAATTGGTATTAAAATGAAGGTATTATTACGCGAATTAAGGTCAAAATGTGTTATTTTTTTTTATAGAAAATTTCTATAATTTAATTTAATACCAATTAACACCAACAATGATGGATAATTTTCCTTGAAATTAAATTCAATGATAAAGTTCAATGATAGCTATAACTGGCCCCTATATCATCCTTGAATAGTAGATATGTATATATTTCTGCCTTCTGGTGTTTCATTGTTTCAATTTTTTTGACGAAAGCTTGTCACTCTTTTTATAATGTCTTCAATAAGGTTGTGAAGCTTCATTATATTATTGGTTTTCAATTTTAAAGTCTAATGATCGTACTTTAATACATTTAAACAACAAAATCCATTCCACAAAGAATAATATATTTTATCTTAAAAATATATGTAGGTAATAGCTTCTAAATGTATACCTTATTTTGATAAAACACTTCAAGATCAATGTCACAATTGCACACAAACAAATCTTTACCACAAGCGCTTTTCCTATAATCCTGCTGCAACATTTACGATCACGTCCTGCACTGCCGCCCGACCGCAATCAAAATTCTTCTCCTTCAATCCAATGGCACGAAGATTAAAAGCAAAACTTCTTTTCTTCGTTTTTTGCGGATTTCTTAAGATTTTTTTCCACAATTTGCTGGCATTTCTCTTGCTAAGTTTTTTATCTTTTTTTCGCCGCCATGCACAATTTCCACCATGAAATCTCTATTAGTGTGCCCCGCAACGCAGCACGGCCACTGCCTGCCCATTTATGATCATTTATTAAGTGTCATCGCACAGCAATCTGTTTGGGGGAACTGTGCGGGTTAGATTTGAGGAACTAAATATTATGTGCCTGTCTCCAGCCAGGAGACGATAGATTTTCGTTGTGGTGGCCAGAGAAGCTATACGATCCAATGTGCTGGAACTTGTTACTCCACTTGTAAATGAATGTACCACACGATTGGAATATGCAGCTAGAACGCCTACACAGATCATTGTTCCATTAGTCGCATGGAGATTCTGATATTAGTGGTAAAATGAGGATCTTTTTATGTCCTACACACGTTCGAAAAAGAGTGATATTGCACCTATGTGATGGCACCATAGGGACAGCAAGGAGGGAGTTCTTTATAGTTGAAGGAATGACTCTTTGGTTTGACCCGAAGCAGATCTTGTTTCAATTTCACTGCAATCTGTGGCGCAGAAGGCACACATTTATGTGTGTATATAGGGTATGGTATGGTGGAAGATTGCAAAGATTTTTAGAGCTGCGCGATGTTTATGTGGAAATGTTTTTTATACTAGCAAAATGAAACTTATATTGAGATTGTAAAACGTATAAGCCATATGTCCGGTGATGACAGTTTCGGTAGCTAGAATGTTGTGTTAAGCAATGTGGCGAATAGCTATATGACGTTGTTTTTAATAGAATGTGACTTAATCATTTATGGCAATCTAAGTAAAAATATTTTCAAATAAAAGTTGTGACTAAATGTTGTTTAGAGAATTTCAATGCGCAGAAAAGAGGCATCGAGATTGCAAAGATAGTATGATATTGATGCGGAGTTTTTACATCTTTCACGGTTATTATCTCCAACAGAAAAGTCAATTTTGACAGATCCAAAAACGTACATTGCCTGTAAGGACAAAAATAGGAATATATAATAGTTTTATTCCGAATTGACTTAAAGAATTGAAAACAACAATAAAAAAATAAAAAACAATAGAACCACTGCAGCTGATGGCTTACCAGCCAAGCTGTTCGATACTGAGTTGAGTTGGTATAAGATCATGTGCACCATAAGTCATCACTAAAATATGGTTAGAGTGTAGTAAGCCCGTTCAATGCTTCTTTAACTGTCATACGAATGAATAAGTTTTCTGAATATCAGATTGATACAAAATCTTATCTATAGTTTGTGTAGCGAAATAGTGAAAAATCAGCTTTTGAAACTGAATTTAGCAAACTGCTTCACTTAATTCAATTTGGTTCACTACTTCCTAATGAACTAAGAAAGAGATATACATACAGATGATAAGTGTAGTATCGTACACTGTACGATATAGATTTTATGATATGTCTTTATAAAAGTAGACAATGAATAAATATTCATTGTCAGATTTAATCAAGATAATTTTTAGAATGATAGCTAGCGGCTTCAACACACTACAATACGCATATGATAAACATACATACAATTGTTAATTCAACAAATAAAGGGACCAGGGAAGAAACGGCACTAGTGCAAAATTTCCAAAATTAATCTAATGTTAACATTTGTATTTGATGTTATAATTTTGAAAAAAGTATGTTATTTTAGCAAACAAATTTAATTAAAAGATAACCTACCATGTACGGGAAAATTCAACGATCGCCATATATGCGAAAAAGCAAAACCCTATAAAAAGCATCATCTTCTGAAAATTTCTCAGACCTCTGGATAGAATTATATAGTTTTTTTTTTTCATAAAATTGCCAGGGGACTGAGCTCAGGGAACTGAGTTTTTTTTACATTTTTAACCAAAAAAACATAAAAACGTTTAATTTAAAAGAATAAAAAAACAGAAAATATATATTATGGTTTTACTTAGCTTATAATACAACACGTGACTGATAAAATAACGGATAATCTACGACCTCTCGCACAACGTATTCTTAAAAGTGACATAACAAGCAGACGCGAGATGTAAACCCAACGAGACTCGATACTTAATATTCTCTGAGATGGGACTTAGATCTATACACATAGAAGTTATCGATATTTTTGAGGTTTTCATTATTTCAAGAAACTGATTACAAATACGCGGCGGACAAAGTTTATACTAACTTTGTTTTGCAATAAAATGAATTGCTTACTAATATTTATCTATTTCATAACAGTTTTGTGTTATTTGAGATTACAATGATAGCTTTTGTTTTTAGTATGGGAACTTAAATAACAGCAGCAATAATTTTTGTATGTAAAAACGGGATTCTTATATGCCAGGGGACTGAGAATTAGACCCTGTGAAGAATTTTTTGAACCAGAAAAAAAAAAACTGCGATCTGCACGATTTTAATTGCGCATATAGATTTCGATCAGATTTATATTTATAAAAAAAATTTGAGTGAATGCAATAGTTTTCAATTATTGTCGAGGACATCGAAATTTCCATCGTTTGTAGAATCACACTTAAGTCATGTAATAAAAATTTAAGTTTTGGGTCTTAGAACATCATGTGCAACAAAGTTGTTTCTTTCAATTTTTTATGTTCCTTAAAAAATATAGAATATAGAATTATGTAAATTAACTTTTAAACTCATTTTTCTGGGAACCAGTTTGAGTACACTTGTGCCGTTATTTCCCTGGACCCTTCAAATACATATAAACAGAATTGGCAATTCTGCTTCGACTGCTGTAGATTGGAACTCAGAATAATTTGAACTAAGTTTGAATGAAAAAAAGAGGCTAAACGAACTAAAGATCTAAAACGAACTACAATTCAGAAATGAACTGGTTATAGACTGTTAATAGACAATTCATTTGAAATAGATATAGTTTAATTGAACTTCATAGAGATTAATTTAATTTAATTAAACTTCGATTGTTTGAATGATTCACCAATTAGTAGTAGGTACGGTTGTACGACCAACTATCTAACTTGATTTTGGTAAATTACTTACAAATTCTAATTATTGAACTAAAAGTAAAATGAACTAAATGAACTAGAAGAGCGAACTAGTTCCGTAAATACCTATTTTTGAGTTAAATTGATCTGTTTGGAGTTAACTTATTGGCACAAACTTACTTCTCTGCCATTACGTAGGAGTGTTGAAAATTATTAACGTTTAACCTGATCATTCCTTATCAGAGTGATATTAGATACTAAACGGTTGATCAATATTGAAAAACTATCTGAAATGTTCTTTTCTGTGAACCCTTTAGTACCCGTCTAAACGCTTTGAAGCCTCAATACCTCTGCCTGCCTTACCTTTATCCAGGATACTTACGACTCCTACCCCAACCATTGGTAAACATAAACACCAAATACATGAGCTATGGTTGGTATTGGTACATGATATGCATATGGGCATGACGGAAAAAGCGAAACATAAAACAGTATGTCCGCAAAGCTGTATATCACTAAAAACATTTTCAGACGATATAAAAGCAAGAACTATCAAGTGGTGGTAGTGCGTAAACGGATGTTGTGTAAATGGAAGCAAGTTTACCAACAACATAATTCCAAAATCTTTAGAGCGGTTTTTAAATAATTTTTTTATAATTTTGACCAAAAAAAACTTTTAACGAATTTGTAAAACACCTATTTAGACCCGTTTGCTCATACTCATCATAAGCCATTAAGTACAACTTAAGTTTCTAGGTTAAAGGTTTTAGGTTAAATTCAACCTAAAAAATTTTTGATTTATTTGGAACTTTTGTAATATTCTTCAACAGATTTGATATTGTTGCATCTAAATTAACCCATAAACACATTTTGCAAATTACTGTGGTATTAAATTTATATAAAACCATTTTGCAGGTATTTCGATTCACACTTTCAAAACTAAACACACACAATAACAATAACTGCCACAAAAAGACAAATTTAAAATGTCACTTTTTTACATCCCAATTTAGATATAAAACTAATTAATCAAATATCAAGATGGTAGATTTAACTAAAAAAACAAATAAAAAATAGCAAATGTTTAAAATAAAATAAAAATAAATGCAAAACAAAATAAATAAATGTGGCAGTTAACGCAAAATTGACAATTTTATTGATATTTATCTCATGAAATTAAATCATAGCTAAGTTGAAAATATATTTTGTTTCTAACAACAACGTAGAATAATTTATGTAGAACATAAGAACTAAAATATAACTTAGTTATGATATAGATTTATGATTAGTATGAGCAAACGGGCCATAAAGTGCTAAATAGTCTGCATTTTATGCACTAATAATAATTTTTGTTAGTAAAGGCGTTTTCCAAATATTGAATTAACAAAAAAAAATAAATGAAAAAAATAATTAAAACTAAAACTAAGCATTTTTGCAAAATCTTGGTGTCTAAGTTTTATTAGAGCGACAAGATCTTTCTAAAAATAATGTTATAATTCAATTCGGTTTACCCGTTCAAGAGATAGGTCAAGAAAAAATAATGGTTCTATGGTAGGTACCGTTAATAGGCTGCAAATATTTTTTGCAATTTAACAAAAGACAATCGGATAAAAACAATCTTTAATTTTTTTAAATAAAAAATTTTTAATAAAATATGGCAGGTACCGTTATTTTTGGACTAAAAAAAAGTTTCAATTTCTCCTCTAGGGAATGATCTATGAACCCTACATACCAAATTTGAAATAAATCGTTATAGCCGTTTAGGCTGTTATAAAGTGCTGATATACACAGTCTTTTTAACTATATATATATACATATACAAAATTTATACAGGGTGAGTCATGAGCAATGCGACAAAATGCTAGGGCGTGTAGGTTGCGTTGAGACAAGAAAAAAATCGTATGGGAGGGGGGTATATTCCCCTCCGTTTAGCCGGGAGGGGCAATTTTCGAAAAAACTGACTTAAAATGGGAAAAAAATTATTTAAAATCAACGGCTTCATTCACAATGCTGTGCGATACGTTTTTGAAAAGCCAATAACTTTTTCTTTCATTCTGTGTTTAAATAAATCTATTCTAAGAAATAGTTTTTGAAATATTAATTTTCAAAGTCAAAATTTTGAAAAAAAAAATTGAAAAAAAAATTTCAAATTCATTTTTTTCAAAATTTTACGTAATTAAGTGCTAATTTTAATTTCAAAATTCAATGCTGTTATTAATTTTAAGTCTAAATAAGAAAACCGGATGCAAAAATTTTATGTCGTTCTCAAGAAATTAAAAAAAAACCAAAACCACCTTTTTCTAAGAAAAACATTTATTTTTATTGTAACGAAGCAATTTATTTATTTATTTAGCATTAATCTTAGTTTTTTTACTTTTTTTTTAATTGGAGTTTTATGAGAACGTAATAAAATTAAATAGTATTGGAATAACCCTGGATTAATATTATTTTCATTGATAACTTCTGAAAACTGACCTGTCAATATTTTTGCCTTGGCCTGCCCGCAGCCCATTGGTTCTACCTGTTATGGGGACAATAGGGACAATAAAACCGCATTTTTTTTAATGAAAAAAAAGAAAATTGCAACGCAAGATAAATAAAAGGCATTGCAGTTTTGCTTAGTAATTATTTCAAATTTGAATATTAACTCATTAACACGTAACGATGTCAAGCTCATACACCCGAGAAGAATTAACGGACATGCATATCTGCTACGGTTTAGCTAATGGTCGAAGTCGTGAAGCCGAAAGACTGTACGCTGAAAGATATCCCGATAGGAGGTGTCCCCATCATAGCACGTTTCCAAGAATCCACCGACGTCTAAGAGATCATGGAGTGCTGGAGCATCGAAGAAGCGAAATCCAGTTGCTGATGAGTCAAGAATCTTAGATGAAAGAATTCTGGATTTAGTCCGAAATAATCCCTCCGTCAGTACAAGAAGGATATCCACTATGCTTGGAGTGTCCCAATCTAGAGCATGTCGAGTTGTAATGTTTGGCTTGGTATTGTTGGACACACTGTGATCGGGCCCCGGTTTTTGAATTCCATTATTAATGGAGAATCATACCTGCAATTCCTACGAGACCTTTTACCCGATTTATTAGACAGCGTTCCATTGGTTATAGCAGATACTTTAATCTACCAACAAGATGGTGCTCTAGCACACTACAGCTTACAGGTGAGAAACTGGCTGGATGATAATTTTAGTGACCGTTGGATCGGAAGAAGGGGCCCCACGGAATGGCCGCCTAGGTCACCAGATTTAACTCCCCTAGATTTCTATGCATGGGGATTTATGATGAAATATGTTTACGAAGTGGAAATAGTATCATTGGAACAACTGAAGGAACGAATTGAAGTCGCTGGAGTCAAATTGCAGGAAAATTTGTCAAGCATAAACTTATGTGAAGCCATTACAAGGAGATATAATCTATGCCTTCTAAACAATGGAGATCATATCGAGAATTTTTTATAAGTACTTCCAATAAAAAACATAGTAAAAATAAAAGGAATAAAAAAAACTAAAAAAACTAAGATTAATGCTTCTTAAATTGCTTCGTTACAATAAAAATAAATGTTTTTCTTAGAAAAAGGTGGTTTTGGTTATTTTTTAATTTCTTGAGAACGAGATAAAATTTTTGCATCCGGTTTTCTTATTTAGACTTAAAATTAATAACAGCATTGAATTTTGAAATTAAAATTAGCACTTAATTACGTAAAATTTTGAAAAAAATGAGTTTGAAATTTTTTTTTCAATTTTTTTTTTTTCAAAATTTTGACTTTGAAAATTAAGATTTCAAAAACTATTTCTTAGAATAGATTTATTTAAACACAGAATGAAAGAAAAAGTTATTGGCTTTTCAAAAACGTATCGCACAGCATTGTGAATGAAGCCGTTGATTTTAAATAATTTTTTTTCCCATTTTAAGTCAGTTTTTTCGAAAATTGCCCCTCCCGGCTAAACGGAGGGGAATAGACCCCCCCTCCCATACGATTTTTTCTTGTCTCAACGCAACCTACACGCCCTAGCATTTTGTCGCATTGCTCATGACTCACCCTGTATAATTGACATATATTTTATACCTATGATTTTGTTTCATGAACACTTAAATTGTTTGAAGAATTTAATTTCCTTGATTACTGGACACCTACCTCTTCTGTTATTTCATGTGGCCTTTTAAACTCAGATTCGTATAAGAGTATTGCCACCAATGAATTATAATTTAGGAAATCTTAACAAAAACCGAATAAAGCTACCCATTCATCTATGCTGCCAAATGAAAATTTTAAGACTCGTAAATTGTTGTTTTTTTGCCAAAACCAAAACAATTTAGCGAAAATCCGCATTCACATTCATCCAGTGTTCATCCCACAATCCAGACTCATATTTATTTAGCTGGCAGAGACCATAACTGTATAACCACCAACAGACATCACCTTTGCATACATATAGATATTTACTTTATCATCATCTTCATAAAATGACTCATTAACCATTGAATACCACTTCTATACCAGCAAAAGACATAAACCAAACGAAATATGCAACAAAAATAAATCATTCTTCTCGCCAGAATAAATCTGTTTATATTTCAGAAATTCAACAAAAATTTTGTTTATTTACGCGAAACCATGAGGCTTCTTTCGAATGGCATTGCGTTTATAGCCTAAAATAACACACGCCTGTCATTTTCATTATTGCGCCCTGCTTAATCCGGCCTTTTGCCTTTTCTTCTCCTAATTTGTCAAACCTGTGCTGCTGCAGCACCACGCCACCACACCACCGAGTCATCGTATAGTATAACATTTCCATTTAAGCCACTTGATGATGTTGCCATTACATTCTGGTGTCGGGATGATGAGGACGAGTGTATATATCTACCTACCTACGCCGCGACTGTAACTTTCTTCTATATGGTAGGTAAGTAGCATTTTAGCCAGCAGACTCTAAAGCATTAACGGAACGCAGCACCTACAGACAATAATAAACAAAAGGTCATTCAAGGAAGAGTGAGCATCCGAATGAATGAAATTCTCAAGAGTAAACATCCTTAAATAGCTGCGTTAAAATGATTGAGAGCTCCCATGTAAACAAGTCAATCTAGAAAAAGAAAAAGAAAGGTACACTCACGTCAATATCGACAATGTGCAAAAAAAAAAAAAGTAAAAATAGGTAGTAGGAGGAAAGAAAATGTATTTTTCCATTCAAGGATGTTAATAAATGAGTTTTGGGAAATGCACAATGTGAAATCTTTCAAACAACAGAGGGCATAGCTTGAAAAGAATGAGTTAAACAAATAAGGGCATGCACGTATATCAGATGATACCATTTTTGTCTTATTTTCGTTTATCCTTACAATTCACATCTATTTATTTCCCACAAAAAAGTTTAACTATCTACGTGTGCGGAAAATGACCTTAACGAAAATAAAAGGTAGGTACGACTGAGTCGCACAAACTTACTCTTGTGATAAGTATACTGAGGATTTAATAAAAAAAAAAATTAAGGAAAAACTTAAAATAAAATTTTATTAAAAGGGCTAAATCTATAAGTATACCCATCTAATGAAGATCCAAACCGAAATTTAAGTATACAAACAAATTTAGTTGGTAAATACTAAATAATGGACAAAATCAAAATCATTATTGTTTTACTGTGGGTACTTTGTATATTAAGTTTTTATTTCAATTTTCTTATAACTACCTACTTCATGGACAAAACCTTAACAACTATAGCTTACATATTAACTTAACTAACTTTACTGGCCCTAGCGCTCTAAATTATACCATAACGAACTTAAAATTATTGCCTTTCGGTGTATAGCTTAAATTGTAGGTACTAGCTATTCATACTAGAATGTCAGTTTTATTACTTGACCATTCTTTATTCCGTCAATTTCATTGAATTTTTGAACAACAACAACAACTTAAAGGTGCTACCACTAATTGTTTATTTTGACTGGAGATATAGCTAATTTCAAGGAGTTCCAAGTCATATAATCAGTCTACTCTAATTAGTGGTTTTAATCCAATTATAAAAAACTTTCTACATGCACACCATAGGATTCGAACCCACGCATATCAGATTTGCTCAGTCTTCGAAGTCGCACTACTCATTCCACCGCTTATGACCACTGACTTCACAGGTCGAGATGTGTGTATCAAACGCATTTGAAGAATCAGCATTCTTCTAAGCACCTTTAAAATTCAAAATCGTAGGACCGGCTTTAAAAAAAAAATCGATTTGATTTAAATAACTTTTCGAAAACATTTCTTGAAAAAAAAGTGGGTACGCATTTTTTTTCCTTATCTAAGAACTAAGTTTTATAAAAATCCGTCAACCGATTTTGAAAATATTGAGTTACCAAAAAAGTTTTAAAAAAAATATTTAAAACAAAACAAAATGGTATATTGAAAAGTTGGGACGCCATCTCGTTTCTAACAGTTAGTTCAATTTCAGTGAATTTTTTTTTTTTTCAATATAGTTCCAGCGTTTATTGAGAAATTGGAAATTAAAAAAAAAAACCGTTAGGCATATGGCAGGTATCTACCTGTCGTTAAGCAATTGTTTCATTTCCACTATTTAATTTATTTTACACAATTTTGTTGAAGTCGTTAGCGTCTTTATTTTTAGATCTAGAAGGCCGATTGAAAATAATTAATTGTGGACTTATTGCTTAATTGCGGGCATACTGTTGAGAGCAGCTTAAAGAGAGACAGGAATGGCCCATTTTCTGAAAATGTACCAAAAAAAGTTTGTTTCGAAAATGTTAGGGCTTAATCTATATCAGTTATTTTGTTTGTTTTTCCAAAAGTCTCGATTAGATAGGTAATCATTTATAGCATTTATTTTGTATAGAGTAATTCATTGAGTGTGTGAAGTAAGCCCCCTTTTTTAAAGAGTTTGTGCCGGTTTGTGCATTTTTTTTCAAAAATATTCAAAAATTAGGGACTTAGAGCCAAAAAAATAATTTTTGACCTAACTACCCAAATATTTTTTAAAAATCAAAATTTTTGAAATTTCCAAAATTGTGCTAGGTTGTGCTAGACTTGTGCTGGGCTGTGCTGTAACTTATTTTGAAAAATATTTTAAAATGGTGGTTTTGGAGCAGAAAAACTTCACCAAATAGTGTGAAGTTAACCCTCCTGATTTGAATTTCAAACTTATTTTTACTTTTTTCAGAATTTAAAAGTTGTTCTTATCATTGTTCCAAAAAGTTAAGGTAGCATCTTTTGTATTTTCGAAGATAGATCATTTAATTTTTTTTTAAATTCAGACAACTCCCCACGTGACCAATTATTTTAAATTATCATGCCTATTACTGAATCCGCAAAATTTCACTCCCCGGGAGTTATGCATTCGCATAAAATTCTATTATTGAATCCGATGAATGAGCTGCATTATCGATCAGCGAACTACTTTTCCATTTTTGAAACTGCATTATCGTGGATGTCAAAAGTTGACATTGGGAGCGTTCAAGTACACATTAGAAAAGCAATCTAAAATACTTTAGTATCGTAAAATATCTAATACCGCAAAATAAACCTTTTTTAATGATTTTAACGACCGATCTTAATCCGTCAGTGTTTCAGCAATCACTGGACCGATTTACAAGGTAAATATGCTGTTGAATAGAGAAAATGTCAAACTTGGTCATGGGGACTATATTTTTGGACAGATTTCTACGGTTTGGCAAAAAAAAACAACACCAAAGTTGTACTTCCGGAACTCTAAATAATAGGACAAAAAATAATTATTTTGACTAAAATAATTTTTGTACTGCAAAATAAGCCATTTTTATTGATTTTAACGACCAATCTTAATCCGTCTGTGTTTCAGCAATCACTGAACCGATTTTCAAGGTTCATTTGTTGTTGGATAGAGGAAATGTCAAAATAGGTCGTAGGGAATATATTTCTAGGAAGATGTCTACGGTTTGGCTAAAAAACGACACCAAAGTTGCACTTCCTTAAAAACGCATATGACGTTTTCGAAAACGGCCATTGCCAATAAATTACTAGATATACTGCAAAAAAAAACTTTATGCATTTCGGAGATCCAAAAATTTTTATTTCTGTTTCAAAAAATTCAGATTTGTTAACTATCTGCTTTTTTTTATAAAAATCACTTTCATCCGCACCAATTTTACTGCGGATTTGCTTTTCCAACATTTGTATGGAGTGCGGATGTGGTGCGGATGCCTTTCGTTTTCAGTAATACCAATTTTACGAACAACGTTACCGAAATTTATTACCGCGAATGGCTTGCGGATTCGCTAATAGCAAATCTACCGAAAGTGAGTATAAGACTCCCTCCGCAACTCATTCGTCGGATTCCCTAATAAGGCTGTATATTTCTTAAAAGATTGTGTAGATGTTTTGGTCAATTAGTAGTTCAAATGTAAATTTCATTTTTTCCCAAAGTTTCGTCGTTATCCACGACTTCTTTAGGGGTGTCTAAATATATAGTTTGTTTTGATGAGTTAAATTGTTTACGTATATTTGATTCACTAAGGTAGTTAATTTGTTTTTATAATAATTAATTTAGTAATTTAATGTAAAAGTTAAAATTAAAAAAAAAACAATTAAAAATAAATTAACATTACAAATAAAGTTACAAAGACTCATTATTACTTTACGGAACAAACAAAAATTATCACAGTAGTGTAGCAGGTACTTATTGAAATAACCCTTATGACTTTTCCCAAATTGTTATTAAATACAACTACAAGACTAAAATCATGTTTTAAATTGAGTTTAAAAAAATGTTTTTAATTTTTCCAAAATCAAAATTCTGAAATGTGTGCCAAGTCAAACTCCCCAAAATCTCTAATAGTTGAAAATTCAATAAAAAATATAAAAAAAAATACGGTAGTTAACTGAAAAAAATCATTTGCTTGAATTATGACCAATTAAAAGCTCCCCTTTTCTAAAAATAAACAACAAAAAAGTGTTCTACATTTTTCTAGCTCTAAACTATAAGGATTCCGAAGTTGTTTCGTTTTAAATGATTTAACCTACCCGCGCAATATGAACAAAAATGCACAACCGCTTTCCCCCCTCCCTAATCGTGAAAACAAAAATTGTTTTCATTAAAAAATCATACTAGCCAAATGTTCCAAAATTTAATTCGAAAATATTCATAACTGTAGAATCTGTAGAATAAAATACTAATTTTACGATATTAGATTTAAGTTTTTGATTTATGTAGGTAGTTATTTCTTTTCTCAAATGAAATTTAATTTTTTTAATTCAAATAGAATTATCTATTCATCCAAGATTTTGACGAAATATATGAATTATTGCAGACTTTAAGTAATTAATCATTTATTACGATCTTAGAATAAAAAAATGTATTCCTGCTTCCCCTTTACGATAAAAAAAATTGTACTAGGTGGGCTCTCATAAGAACTGATTAATTTATGGCTCTTCAATATTTCATGAAAAGTGGGTACGCATTTTTTTTCCTTATCTAAGAACTAAGTTTTATAAAAATCCGTCAACCGATTTTGAAAATATTGAGTTACCAAAAAAGTTTTAAAAAAAATATTTAAAACAAAACAAAATGGTATATTGAAAAGTTGGGACGCCATCTCGTTTCTAACAGTTAGTTCAATTTCAGTGAATTTTTTTTTTTTTCAATATAGTTCCAGCGTTTATTGAGAAATTGGAAATTAAAAAAAAAAACCGTTAGGCATATGGCAGGTATCTACCTGTCGTTAAGCAATTGTTTCATTTCCACTATTTAATTTATTTTACACAATTTTGTTGAAGTCGTTAGCGTCTTTATTTTTAGATCTAGAAGGCCGATTGAAAATAATTAATTGTGGACTTATTGCTTAATTGCGGGCATACTGTTGAGAGCAGCTTAAAGAGAGACAGGAATGGCCCATTTTCTGAAAATGTACCAAAAAAAGTTTGTTTCGAAAATGTTAGGGCTTAATCTATATCAGTTATTTTGTTTGTTTTTCCAAAAGTCTCGATTAGATAGGTAATCATTTATAGCATTTATTTTGTATAGAGTAATTCATTGAGTGTGTGAAGTAAGCCCCCTTTTTTAAAGAGTTTGTGCCGGTTTGTGCATTTTTTTTCAAAAATATTCAAAAATTAGGGACTTAGAGCCAAAAAAATAATTTTTGACCTAACTACCCAAATATTTTTTAAAAATCAAAATTTTTGAAATTTCCAAAATTGTGCTAGGTTGTGCTAGACTTGTGCTGGGCTGTGCTGTAACTTATTTTGAAAAATATTTTAAAATGGTGGTTTTGGAGCAGAAAAACTTCACCAAATAGTGTGAAGTTAACCCTCCTGATTTGAATTTCAAACTTATTTTTACTTTTTTCAGAATTTAAAAGTTGTTCTTATCATTGTTCCAAAAAGTTAAGGTAGCATCTTTTGTATTTTCGAAGATAGATCATTTAATTTTTTTTTAAATTCAGACAACTCCCCACGTGACCAATTATTTTAAATTATCATGCCTATTACTGAATCCGCAAAATTTCACTCCCCGGGAGTTATGCATTCGCATAAAATTCTATTATTGAATCCGATGAATGAGCTGCATTATCGATCAGCGAACTACTTTTCCATTTTTGAAACTGCATTATCGTGGATGTCAAAAGTTGACATTGGGAGCGTTCAAGTACACATTAGAAAAGCAATCTAAAATACTTTAGTATCGTAAAATATCTAATACCGCAAAATAAACCTTTTTTAATGATTTTAACGACCGATCTTAATCCGTCAGTGTTTCAGCAATCACTGGACCGATTTACAAGGTAAATATGCTGTTGAATAGAGAAAATGTCAAACTTGGTCATGGGGACTATATTTTTGGACAGATTTCTACGGTTTGGCAAAAAAAAACAACACCAAAGTTGTACTTCCGGAACTCTAAATAATAGGACAAAAAATAATTATTTTGACTAAAATAATTTTTGTACTGCAAAATAAGCCATTTTTATTGATTTTAACGACCAATCTTAATCCGTCTGTGTTTCAGCAATCACTGAACCGATTTTCAAGGTTCATTTGTTGTTGGATAGAGGAAATGTCAAAATAGGTCGTAGGGAATATATTTCTAGGAAGATGTCTACGGTTTGGCTAAAAAACGACACCAAAGTTGCACTTCCTTAAAAACGCATATGACGTTTTCGAAAACGGCCATTGCCAATAAATTACTAGATATACTGCAAAAAAAAACTTTATGCATTTCGGAGATCCAAAAATTTTTATTTCTGTTTCAAAAAATTCAGATTTGTTAACTATCTGCTTTTTTTTATAAAAATCACTTTCATCCGCACCAATTTTACTGCGGATTTGCTTTTCCAACATTTGTATGGAGTGCGGATGTGGTGCGGATGCCTTTCGTTTTCAGTAATACCAATTTTACGAACAACGTTACCGAAATTTATTACCGCGAATGGCTTGCGGATTCGCTAATAGCAAATCTACCGAAAGTGAGTATAAGACTCCCTCCGCAACTCATTCGTCGGATTCCCTAATAAGGCTGTATATTTCTTAAAAGATTGTGTAGATGTTTTGGTCAATTAGTAGTTCAAATGTAAATTTCATTTTTTCCCAAAGTTTCGTCGTTATCCACGACTTCTTTAGGGGTGTCTAAATATATAGTTTGTTTTGATGAGTTAAATTGTTTACGTATATTTGATTCACTAAGGTAGTTAATTTGTTTTTATAATAATTAATTTAGTAATTTAATGTAAAAGTTAAAATTAAAAAAAAAACAATTAAAAATAAATTAACATTACAAATAAAGTTACAAAGACTCATTATTACTTTACGGAACAAACAAAAATTATCACAGTAGTGTAGCAGGTACTTATTGAAATAACCCTTATGACTTTTCCCAAATTGTTATTAAATACAACTACAAGACTAAAATCATGTTTTAAATTGAGTTTAAAAAAATGTTTTTAATTTTTCCAAAATCAAAATTCTGAAATGTGTGCCAAGTCAAACTCCCCAAAATCTCTAATAGTTGAAAATTCAATAAAAAATATAAAAAAAAATACGGTAGTTAACTGAAAAAAATCATTTGCTTGAATTATGACCAATTAAAAGCTCCCCTTTTCTAAAAATAAACAACAAAAAAGTGTTCTACATTTTTCTAGCTCTAAACTATAAGGATTCCGAAGTTGTTTCGTTTTAAATGATTTAACCTACCCGCGCAATATGAACAAAAATGCACAACCGCTTTCCCCCCTCCCTAATCGTGAAAACAAAAATTGTTTTCATTAAAAAATCATACTAGCCAAATGTTCCAAAATTTAATTCGAAAATATTCATAACTGTAGAATCTGTAGAATAAAATACTAATTTTACGATATTAGATTTAAGTTTTTGATTTATGTAGGTAGTTATTTCTTTTCTCAAATGAAATTTAATTTTTTTAATTCAAATAGAATTATCTATTCATCCAAGATTTTGACGAAATATATGAATTATTGCAGACTTTAAGTAATTAATCATTTATTACGATCTTAGAATAAAAAAATGTATTCCTGCTTCCCCTTTACGATAAAAAAAATTGTACTAGGTGGGCTCTCATAAGAACTGATTAATTTATGGCTCTTCAATATTTCATGAAAAGTTTAAAGTTTATTCTATTGAGGTTTTTACTTGATAATTAATTTCAATTTGCGAATTTACATTTTAAAAATTAAAACAACATGGTTTTAATTACCAAATTCTTTTAGAATAAAATATGCACACATTAAACAACAGTTCTTCTCTTATCTTTCGATGCTTGCCTGCACTTTGACTGCACCTATAATTAAAACTCCCTCCTATAACCAAACCACATGCATGCCATTTTATTTTATTAAAAGAAAAAGAAAAAGTTAACAACGTTTTGTATATTTTATCATAAGGGTCTATGCCATTACAGAAGGTATAGGTATAGGATGGAATTTTTGACTTAACACCAGGTGAAGGAGTTTGGCTCTTCATCACCTTCTCTTTGAGAATCTTATCGCCTCCTTAAAATCACCCAAAAAATTTATTTAATTGAAGGATAAATCAACGTCCACTTGTTATTCAATCGTTAACCTTATCATTGTGCAGATTATTATAGACGATAACATTCTAGAGAGATAGGAAGCACAAAAGTAACTTTGTTAATAGGCTTTGATGCACTTCTATACCAAACACTATAATGTCCTGGCGGGAGGAATGCAGATACACAGTGTGCATGCGTATCTTTTGAATCATCTATAATCTATACTTAGATAGTATTTATAAAAGACCTAGGCTTATCTTTTTTGCTGTGCGTACGTTAATTAAGGAATCCTTTCTGCGGCCAATAAAGCAAAATCCCTTGGATTAGATTATAGGGTTACCTAAGTTTAGTTACGCGTGGTATTTAACAAGCATTCCCACTTGTCGAAAGAATGCAATTAAGAAGTTCAGCTGATGTTTTTTTTGTGGCGTGAAATGACCGGATATGATGTCTAGCAAAACAATTTTCATTGCACAAAATCTAATGTGAGTGAAAAATTCTTTACTTTTATAATTTTTAATTCAAATTGTACCTATTATACAGGGTGATTGGTTTAAGATGCACCAAAAAGCTTGAGCGTATAGGTGGGGTTAAGACAAGAAAAAATCGTATGGAAGGAGGGTCTATTTCTCCCCGTTTAGGCGGGAGGGGCAATTTTCTAAAAAACTGACTTAAATCAGAAAAAAAATTATTTAAAAACAACGGTGAGTAATACAAAGACTTGTTATACCTTTTTGAGAAGCCAGAAAACTACTCTTTTATTTTATTTTTAAATTGAATTGTTTGAGTAAACAGTTTTAAAAAAATTAGTTTTCAAACTCAAAATTTTGAAAAAAAAATTTCAAAAAAAAAAATGTTTAAACTAATTTTAAATTTTTTAATTTCTCAAAAACTAAGATACATTTTGGCATCAAGTTTTCTGTTTTTGACTAAAAATTAATAAGAGCATTGAATTTTGAAAATAAAAATAATAGTTAATCACATAAAATTTTGAAAAAAATTAGTTTAAAAATTTTTTTTTCAAAATTTTGAGTTTGAAATTTTTTTTAAAACTGTTCACTTAAACAACTCAATTTAAAAATTATATAAAAGAATAGTTTTCTGGCTTTCCAAAAAAATATAACAAAGCTTTGTTTCATTCACAGTTGTTTTTAAATATTTTTTTTTCTGATTTAAGTCAATTTTTTAGAAAATTGCCCCTCTCCCACCTAAACGGGGGGAAATAGACCCCCCTCCCATACGATTTTTCTTGTCTTAACTCCAACTACACGCTCAAGCTTTTTAGTGCATCTTATACCGATCACCCTGTATATTAATAAAGATTACTAGCGGAACCGCGCTGAAAACAAAATGTTTATTCCATAAGAAGTAATATATAGTGTTTATGTCATAAGAATTAAAAGTCAATATAGATTGTAACCAAATATAAAGTTTCTAAGCAAAAACGATATAGTTTTTCAGGCAAGTATAGCTTCAGCTTGTATAACTCATTCATTCCCAAACAGCTATAGGCGGTTCGAATAAGCAAGATTGGACTCTGTGGATAATCAAAATATTATTATGGTAAAAGTAAATTTTTTTAAATTTAGCAATTTCATACAGTGCATAAGATAAATGGGTCCGACGCAGTTACATTTTATAAAGTATAACTAATTCCTATAACTGCATAAATTCAACTACTAAAACATCATTATCATAAATTACCGAACAACTTCATTCGAAAAACTGACAGCTTCACTTGCTTCAAAACGTATCCAACAAAAAAGTTGACATTCTTTATCTAAGCAAAACCGAAATAAGGAAATAGCAAACCATGTCTTGCCTTGAGGTGATATTTTTTCAAAATATTTGCTCTGCCTGCAATTCTAAAGAACTTGCTGCACTTCCAAAGTTGTAAGAAAAATACATTTGATATTTCCTTTTCTCAAGAAATCAATTCAATATCCCTTTTACAAACATCTTCTATCCTCACGTGCAATTCTACGAACAGTTGTGCACATCACTTTATCCACGCCCATTCACTTTAATTAATTACATAAATCCGAATAATCCAATTGGTTTCTTAGACTATATTTTCAGATCATCCGTTCTGTGCCGGAAACTCAATCATACATCTTTTGTCTCAACTTCCTCAATAGATCTTAGGTCGCGCACCCATTGCAATCTCCCACCGAGCAATTGCAATGCCAATGCAATGAATTAAAAGCAAAATCAATTTGCAATGTCATTTGTTTCATCATCATCTTTTAGCCACCATCTCCCGATTTCCATCGTCACCCAGAGTCTGTGTCAAATCTTAACGTGCATCAATTGCACAGGATGTAGATACGATTCTGACATCTGATGCTGCATCATTCGATCTCATTGCATATCATATCTTTACAACCAGCTATACCTCCCCGAATGCGATTATGAGAATGAAACTGATCGCCCGTCATCGTATATATTCCTGACATCAAAAGGGAAGACGCGACACGACGAGTGACGTTCCCAAAAATCGGCACACATATAAGCGTAGGAAGCATTTATGATTTTTCTTCTTCTTGCAACTTATCGCCCACATCGTCCCGCGATCTCCAATGCATGTAGCTCCCTTCCAGAGAAGAGACCGCAACTAATTAAAGCAAACATAAAAATACAATGAAGATTGGGAATGGAAGAACTTGCCCGCCAATTTCCTTCTCTGCCCTCAACGTTAAGAATAAAAGTAGAACGACAATATGCATGTCAGAGTGAAGTGCAGAAGAATCTCCGACTTTCAATTCTCAAAAAGAAGATGAATACAATAAAAGTCAAAAAGATGTTCCGTCCTATCAACGTGTGAAATAAATCACTCAAAGTGCTGAAGATCCATTAGAGTGTTTAGTCGGAACGAAATATACTTCTTTGGTAGCGTCCGTGACCGCGCCCGCATTCGGTCGTCCGCAAAAAGGAAGGAAGCAAAGAATCTGGTTCTCCTTCATTGGAATTAAAATTGTCCATCGTCGCGTCTCGTAAGTCTTATGGTGCTGAAAAGATACACAGATGCATTATTTTTTTTTTACTGATCGTGAGTAGTTTCCTCTATGATGATGATGGCTGCCGGGCTTTCATCAATCCAAAGCAAACCATTAGACGCACTCTCACATGTCATGCAATAGCATGCAAGTCAACGTCCCAGTCGCAGCAAGAACTCGTTTGTCAGCCTAGCCAGCCGCCAAACCTGAAGAAAATAGAAAAAAGCTCACACGCGTGAAAGATTCCTATCAATCATGATGGTTAACAGAGTTCGTCTGGCTGAGGCTACTTTAATAGACCTTTGGCTAGCTTCGTTCTTTTCCGCTTCGTTTGCCCCAAAATAGCCATAGTTTCTGGAATATGATTCGCTTTCGGGATTAAGTCCAACAAAACATCATATAGAAGTGCGTGTGCGCCGCTGATCGACATGCGTTTGTTTTCTTTTCGCTTTACGTAAGACTGGTTCCGAGTCGGGGGGCCAATTACGCGAGACCAACTGAATGCCTGAGATTAACGGAAAGACACAAGAAGCGAGTTAAGGTCATTGTCCAAAGAGTCTTTTCACTTATATAGGGAACCTAATATTCTGCGTCTCAGATGCTGAAATTGCATCTGAATTCTGTGTATGGGTAAACAATCAACGGAGGGTTATCATTTCCTCTGGTGAAATACTTTAAGTGTTTGGAAGTCTTTTGTGAAAGAAATGTGGGCAGTGAATGCAAGAAAACTTTTATAATGCCGCGTCGCTCCGCACCGACAAAAATTTCAAATGAAATTAAATGGAACGCACTTTGAAGTGTATATAGATACTCTTTGTAGCGTATATAGCTGCTTACGCAATAATAAGCTCTCTCGCCCTCACTTCTACAGCCCAATCCGACGGGAAGCATAATTGTAATTTTTATCTCTTTTGTGTTCCTGTCTGCATCTTTTTTTTTTTATTTATTTTGGTGAATGCATTCAGTGTCTGGTACTTTTTTCTTGCTTCATTTCTATATTTCCAAATCGAGTATAGGTATTTTCGGCTGGTGTGTTGCGGTTTTTCTTCCGCGCACCGCCATGGATGTTGTGTAATTGAAATGTAAAAAGTTTTTTTTTGACTTGGGATATTTTAAGAAATAAGCTCATCGTGTAGCCATTTCTTACATGATGATGATAAGTATAGAGTATGTATGTACATTTATTACTTAGTAATAAATGAACATACAAGGTTTTCATCAAACGTGATACCCATGATTTAGCCCGGTGCCGGAACTTCAAATCGGCTGAACCGATATCATTTATATTTGGTACGGCAGATAAGTTAAATATGCAACACAAGATGACATTTAAAGTTTTTAGCTTAAAAACATAAAACGAAAAATATGATGATACATAATTTCATGAATCGAAATTTTTGTAATCCCATAGTTTGCAACAAGAGCAAGTTCGTGCGACCCAGTCACGCATATTATTGTTTTTTCTGTGGATAAGGCTTAATGGGAAAACCACAAAAAAATAAGGCAAGAAGCGCAAAATACTAGTGAGCGTGCAATCTTGTCTAAAAACAGACTTTGTTAAATTATAACACTTATATTTATAAAAAATTGGTTGATGGTACGATGAAAATGTTGAGACCTTTTTTTGTAGAAAATCATATAAGCTACAATTTTTAAATTTTTACCAAAACATTTTTTTGCAAAAAGTTCATAGTTTCCGAGAAATTTGCAAAAAACCGAAGTTCGACCCCTTAAAAAAATGGTTTTTACAAAAACTATGATAAATTATCTAATTTTTCAACTTGAGATGGGGCAATGACTTCAATCAAAAAAAGGGCACGACTGGATCGCACAAACTTGCTCTTGTGGCAAGAGTACCTTTCATGTTAACACGACTGGGAAATTCAATTGATCAGTTACAAAATAAAAAGACATTCTGTGTTTCGTATTCTTAAATATTTTTTTTTTGACAAAGTGTATGCAATAAAATTGATTTTTACGAAAGATTAAACCGTCGGCAAAAAATCAATTAGGTGCATGAAATTTTATCGAAATTAGTCGTATTTTTTCGACAAAAAATAGAATAATCGTTTTTTTGCAAAAAAAAAAACTTTTTTTCAATTTTTTTTGGCCCGGTGCCGAAAAAAAGCAATTCTTTTATAATATTAAATTTCATCAAAATCGTTGCAGCCGTTCAAAAGATTTAAGTCGGTGTAAAAACAAACGGTTCCGTGGCAGGTATATCGTTAATAAACTGATTCTGAAAAAAAAATTCCCATAATAGACATCAGCATTGTAAAAAATAAAATTTTTCATATAAAATTTTGTCAAAATTGATCCAATTTTTTTCGAAAAAAATAGAATTATCAGTTACGCTTATATGGTAGGTACCGTTATTTCAAGACCTAGGATAAAAATAAAATAAAAGCCCGGGCATTTTATCGTAAGAAGACATTGCACCAAGTTTGAAAGAAATCGACCCAACCGGCAATCTTTAAGGTATAGAGTGTAATAGGTGTCGATACATACAGCCATACAAACAGAATTGCCAGACCTATTTTTTCGTCTTCTCTATCAGGGTAATGCCATGTTTGATTTTTATCTCAAAACTTTCTTTTGTACGAGCTAGTAAAAAGTGAATCTATTTCTCACAACATAAAATTCTTGGTCAAAAAAGAGGGTGTCGTCATATTATGTCCACACGAAGACATTTTTTTTTTCAAATATATACATAGATGGTTGTTTATTCAAATTTTAACATTGGATCGAAAACAAAGCATACTTCTAGGAGTTTTGAATTTCAATTTGTGTTGAAATTCAAAATATTAATGTTCATATCTTTTTTCATATATATTTTTGCAGCAAATACATGGTATTAACGTGTTATGCAGCCCAATGCCCTTCTAAATATTATTTTTCCACTGCAAAACAAGGCCCTCCAAAATAAGGCCCCAAAACAAAAATTGAAATAAGCCCTCAAAAGTATGCTTGTAATACAACAACAAAATAAATATGCTTTTTTTGGGGTCCAATTTCATTTCTGGTATTACGTAGTTAGCTCCCAAATACTTAGTGGCCCGCTATAGCTATCATTGAAACTCATCATTGACTTCAATTTTAAGGCAAACTATCCAACAATCTTTGTGTCAATTGATATTAATATGAAAGTAATGAGTTACAGAATTCTTCTATCAAAAAAAAAAAAAACTCAATTTGATTTTAATAATATTATTACTTTTTGTTAATATTTCCTGAACTTAGTCTAAATTTCGTTAGAAAATTTGATAGAAAAAATCTTTAATTCATTACCTTTATTTTAACACCAATTAACACCAACATTTCCTTTAAAATTGAAAAAAAAAAAAAAATTATGATAGCTATAACTGGCCCCTAAAAAATGAGTTGGGGTGTTATTTCATTATGAAATAAACCGCTTATATCAAATCTTTCTGGAAAATTATTGGAAAAAGAACAGATTAATTTTTTAATAAAAAAAATATTTTCCCGATGTAAAAATTGAAAATTAATTTTTTTTGTCACAATAATCACAAATTTAATATATTGATTAATAAAACAGAGTAAAACTTTTTCCAATTAGGTATTTTAATTAAAATTTTGGGTAATATGACTAAATTAATAATTTTAAAATTTATGTTTTGATCAAATTTTTTAAAACATTGATTTTCAGTTTTCACCAAATCATCGAATATTTGGAATATTTATTTTTCTAATCGCATAAGAAATATAAATTTTGGCTGATGTGAAAAATGGGCATATTTCTATTGAGTTAAGAAGTTTTTTTTTGTAGTGGCATCAGAATAGAGTAGGAAAATTTTTTTTTTTTTGAAATTGATGTCGAAAATCGTCCCCAGCGGAATCGCCCTAATGAGAATCTTTTCATTTACAACTTACTTTCTCTATCGAACAATAGAGATCTACATATGTCTCTCTATAGGTACTCCGTATTCTGTAAATATAAAAATTGTATTTTTTTTACTGCGCTCTTTTACAGTTTCTGCGAGTTAACAGAAGTGGTTCAAGAGAAAAAGTATACGATAAGGACGTGTCAGTGTTAGACAGTGCGCTACTTTTTTAATTTTAAAAACCCCCATGGCTTGTGAAGGATTGGTTATCTAATAGATCCGTTACTTGCTGTTTTTATTAAGACAATATGAGTCACGTGCGCCATTAAATTAATATATACATAATGAGTATAGATTGATAGTTTGATACGCCCCCATTTTCAACAAAATGTTTTAATAATTTGCTACTAAGTATCTCAATCCATTATGAAAATATACCAAACTGTTAATGGCCTAACTTACATACAAATTGGTTATTTGATTTTCAACCATCTTTGGAAAGATTTATGTTCCAAACGCATTAAGCTTGAATTCTAATAATCAAATCATTTACAATACCCACGCATTTTTTTTGTCTCACATTTTTAATGAATTCGCGAATAAAAGACTAAACTAATCAAAAAACAAAAGTCTAAAATAATTTGAATGCTAATTTCCAAACGCCACATGCTTTTTCCCTCAAAATACAAAAAAAAATCCAATCTCCGGTTAAATTTATTCAAAAGATATTCGATACAAAATTCTCAACACTCTTAGCTTCTTTTGATGGCATATTCATTCATACATTCAGTACACTATATTTATTATATGCCATAAAAATTAATTCGCCAATTCTATTTATTAGCCATTGGACAAAATTAATTATTATGACCTTATACCAAAATAATCGATTAACCTCGAGAACGCAAACTGATATCCAAAAGATTCAACTGATAAGTTTATTTAAGAATCAAACCCGCGTAGGTGTCCTCCAAACAGGTTGATCCCATTAATTTAGACCACTCTTCGTCTAGGCAGCAACGTGATACACGGTTTAAAATGAATTGATTAAAATTTAGTTTCTACATGGAACTTCGAAGTTAGTCTCTATATTAACGACATTAATAACATCTCATATTAGCATACTAATTTCCTCTCACCATATATGCGGAACTTAAATTAGAAAAACCTTTTCTCTTTCTCGGGGCGGGAAATTAATGAAAACAATTCCCATGGATTGGGTTGAGGAGGTATAGTGAGTGGGATATATAAAACGAAAGACTCTGCGCTACTTCAGAAACTTGCCTCTGTGACTTCTTTGAGTCTCTGTGGCTCTTGTGCATATGAAATTAATAATTTAGACAGCGAGTATCCATTTGAAGCTAGCAAAGGATTTACTATATCCATCGTCAACGATATGCAACGTCAAGAAGAGTCATCACTTAGGCAAAGAAGAGAGTGCGTTAGTAATCCACCAAACAGCATCCATTAGGACATATTAAAACTTGACTTAAAGGAGGAAGGTTGCTTGTTTAGCAAAACGATAGACGGAATAGGACGACCGACGACATTGCAATCGAATTGCACTTTGTGAGTGCCCTCAATTGCCTGCTACTTCTACCAATGCTGCGTATCATACAGCTTCTGCTGCTGTTAGCTTAATGGAGTTAATTTCTTTTCGGGGAAACTCTTAACTATACTAAATGTGTCTACAAGAGTTGTAAAGGAAGCCCATTTTCCCGGGCACCAGTGTTAAAAGCCAGAAGGAAGTTGTAATAGCATTGCGTCAACTACTGATCCAAATCCAATTAACTATTTTGATGGTGAAGTTGTTTCCATTAACAAGTCGGGTGGAGTAGCATTTGTCATCGACAACGTTGGTTGGACCATATATGAAAGGAGGAAATGAAGGATGATGTCTTGAAACTTGAAACATATAAATCTACCCATGTTAGACTAAATAAATGACTACATATTAATTGAGTTCAGTTTGAGGAATGAGGTTTTAAGATTTTTCAAAAACCTGAAGTATACTTTTTAAATAAAATTAGTTACAAAGTATCCAAAAGAATAAAGAGTTTTTAAATAAAGTTGCTTGGAAAGTGTGACCTCGATGTTTATGAAACGCCTTTTTTCATTTCACCAAGAATATTTAAATATTATCGTCAAGAAAATATATGTCACCGATGTACATGTGATGGTGCAGCAAACATAACCTGAAAATAATCACAAGTGACGACACATTAGGTACAAAAGTGCTCCATAAAAGGCAAACGTTAAATGGCCTATAGTTCAAGTAAAATGGAGTTTCGCTCGGGTGCGAGCTTGTGGGCTCGTCAGATGGCGTTTCCAGCAAAACGTCATCTGACGAGCCCACAAGCTAGCATCCGAGCCAAACGCTATTTTACTTGGTCTATGGGCCATTTAACTGTTTTTTTTTTTGAATACCTACTAATTTTGTCATCTTCGTCAGATTGAACAAACTCAATACTAAAGAGCCGGGCTAAAAAAAACATTCGGATTTCTCCTCTACGGAATCACCAAAAAGAACAACAAACGAAGTTTTAAGAAAATCCATGCACGAGTGTCAAAATGTAATATTCTCAAACTAAGTACTGCTAAACCTCAATAATCCTACTGCAAAAAAAAATAAAAAGGCACGACTGGGTCGGACACACTTGCTCTTAAGTAAGATTACTAACCATTGGCTTAGGACCCTTAGCAAGAAACTATAATAAATAAGCGGAAGTAAAAATAGTTTGTCAGGTACCGTTAATAAGGTGATTTTGAAAAAAAAAATTCTAACAAAAAACTTCCTTATTAGCAAAAAAACAGTCACACAAAATCTTATCAAAATCGGTCGTATTTTTTTCGAGAAAACTTGTATTTTCTATAGAATTTATATGACAGTAAAGTGATTTTGAAAAAAAAATTCTAACAAAAAACTCCGTCATTGGCAACAAATCAGTCACACAAAATTTTATCAAAATCGATCATATTTTTTTCGAGAAATATTGGGTTTTCTGTAGCGTTTATACGACAGGTACCGTTAATAAGGTGATTTTGAAAATAAATTTCTAACGAAAAACTTCATTATTAAAAAAAATCTGTCACACTAAATTTTACCAAAATCGATAGTTCATTTTACGAGAAAAATTGGTTTGTCTTTGATGCTTATTTGCTACGTACCGTTAATATGTAAACTTATTCTGAAAAAATGAAAAACATCACCTTTGGCTATAAATCCATTGTACGAAATTTTATAAAAATCGATCGTATTTTTTACGAGAAAATGGAATTGCCTAAAACACTTGTATGGCAGGTACCTTTTTAATGGTCTAGTTGTAAAAAAATTTATTGTCGAAAAACATCATCGTTTTCAAAAAAATCAGTCATGTTAAATTTTATCAAAATCGATCGTATTTTTTTCGAGAAAAATTTTATTATCTGTTACGTTTATATGGCAGGTACCATTATTTTCAGACCTGGGATAAAAATCAAAAATAAGCCTGGGCATCAGCGTTGTGCAAAAGTGCCCAATTTGGGCAGAACATTTGCATTTTGGCCCCTTGCCCCGGTTCACCACAGAAAATGCCCCCGGAATCATGAAATTAAAAACCTAATTTTTATACGTTGAAAGTCTTATTGTTTCATTTAAAAAATCAAAAACCTTAAAGGTAATTGGTTGTCTACTTTGACTATGTTATTTACGTTAATTTTGCTGAACGCGTTCATTTAAAAAATCAACACATAGCATCTTAGAGCGACAGACTCTAGCTATCTCTTTCATGGCCCAGTTTTTATTTATAATATTTCCAAAATTTCCGCATGCTCAGAAATATAAACAAAAATCGGTACATTCATAAACACTGTTTAAGCTGTTTTTGAGAAAACATGTTTCATTCTATTTAAATTACATTGTTTAACCCATGCTAACCAAAACCTGTCGAAAAACTAAGCCAGAACATTTTTTGATTCGCTTGCTCACTTATGTTTTGTCGCAATTGAATTGATTGAAAAGTGACAAAGAGTTTGTTGGAAACTGTATTGCAAAATTGTGTTTATATTTTTCATGCTCCTGCTCAATTAAGGTGACGGAGCATATTTTTTGAGCGCTTAGAAAATAGAAATACAATCTTGTCTATTGCTTTGTTTTCGGAATTGATTTTGGAGAATTTTGTTCTGCGCTGTCTGTGATATCTAGAAAAATAAACAAAAAATTGTATAAAACAAAATTCAGGAAGTGAAAAGTTGACATTCTGGACCAGTTTTAATGACAACTTTTTAAATTCGAATTATGTATTTAAATGTTTGCTCTCTCACAACTAACATTTTAAGTCCACCACATAGCGTGCGTGTGTAGAACGGGTGTTTTTAAAGCTTAACATTTTGAAAACCGAAAGCCGAAAAAGACTGAAGATGAAGTTGTAAACGCATGTAAATGTATAAATTTTAAAGGTTTTTTGAAAAAATAGTACATTGCGCAATTTTTTCAGTCTGCAGAATTAATGAAACAATTTAAATAATTAATTTCAAAAACTATATAGGTACCCATTAACTTTAAAAAATGTATAAAATGAAAACAAATTAAAGAAATTTTCGATTTGTTCAAATATCACGAAAAAATGAAGTGGCCCCAAAAATATTTAAATGGCCCCAAAAATGGCCCCAAGATATATTTTCCTCTGAACCACGCTGCTGGACATATTACTCTTAAGATACAGAGTACCAAGTTTAAAGAAAATCGGCCCAACCGATTAGGCTGTAGATGTTGATACATCCAGACTGACAGACGGACAGACGGACATAATTGTCGGACCTACTTTTTTCGTGTTCTCTATCATCGTAATGTCATGTTTGATTGATATCTCAAAACTTTTTTTTTTACGAATACAAAACTTGACTTGTACCTATAATCGCAAGTAAAAGTAAAGGGCACGACTGGGTCGCACAAACTAGCTCTAGGGGAAAATAACTTTTGTGTTAATGACTAGAAAACACGTTTGTTCAGTTTTTTTATATAAAAAAAAGTTTTTCAGTATTTTTCATTTTGAAATGTAATTTTTTTTTAAAATCTTTTAAAAACAATTGTATGGAACAAGAAAAGATTAATTTAAGAGATAAACTTCCGGTAAAAATTCAATTACATGAAATTTTATCAAAATTTTCTCAAGAAAATTAAAAATATAAAAAAAAAACTTTTTTCAAAAATTACTTTTTTTTTCCAATTTTAATTTGCAGTATTACTCAAGTTTAGCAGTAGTTTAAAAATATTAAATTTCGTCAAAATCAGTGCACCCCTTTAAAAGAAAGTCGAAGCAATAAAAATCGGTTATGGCATGTGGTGTACCCTTAACTACTAATTCCGAAAAAAGTCGAAATTGAAAGGTATATCGTTATTAGTATAGGTACCTAGTAGGTATAAATAAAAATAACGTCTGGGGATATTTCTCAAAAAAATAGTTTTTACCAAGTTTGAAGGAAATCGGCCCAACCGTTAAGGCTGCAGGTATCAATACATCCAGACAGGCAGACAGACAGAATTGTCATACCTACTTTATTCGTCTTTTCTATCATCGTAGTGGCATGTTTGATTGTTATCTTAAAACTTTTTTTTTGTACGAATATATGTAACTTCCCTTATACGTATAATCGCAATTGAATTGACAAAGTGTAATATACTAAAACTATTGCTAAACTTGAATAATATACTGCATGAAATTGAAAAAAAATTAATTTTTTAAAAATGTTTTTTCAATTTTTATAAATGTTGTTCAACGTAAAAAAAACGTGAGTGCATAGAAATTCTGATTTTAAAATTCTGCTTTGAAAAATTCTGATTTGAAAATTCTTATTTTCAAAATTGTGCCTTTCAAAATTCAACTTTTCAAAATTCTGCAAATCATAAATTAAAGAATAAGTTTGCAAAGCTTTTTGACATTTTGCAAACCTATTCTTTTATTTATTATTTTGAAAAGCAGAACTTTGAAAGGCAGAATTTTGAAAAACAGAATTTTAAAAGCAGAATTTAGACCCCGGCATAACTTCAACCCCAACCCCAAAAAAAAAATTAAAAATAAAAATAAATACATTTAGTGGCACTGATAGCTCCAAAGAACCACGACCTAGTGACTTACTACTCTCTTCCAATCCTTTTGTGCGCGTTATTAGTTCCACATAATTGGAGAGGACCTTAAATTTCACGTCGAATCCGAAAGACTAAGGTGAGATGCACTGATACCTACTCTTGGAGGATTTGTCACAAAAAAAAAACTGGTCAAATGAATTTTCTAGTCGCCAACACGAAAGTATATAACTTGCCACAAGAGCACCAAAATATTCCTTATATGTATATAGGGGTATTAAAATTTGTTGATACAAATAGGGGTTTTACACTTATGTTTAAAGTCAATACCATTTTTTTGACTATATTTCCTCTTTATTTTTTTTTTTTATTTGTATTATATTTAAATTTTTAAAAACCAAGCTTGCTATAACATAACATAACCCACTTGTCGTATGCAAACGAAGTTTATTTATCTTAACTGAAACTTCATAAAAATCAAAGATTCGATTTAATTTTTATCGAAACATTTCTGAAAATACTCATAAATATAGATCCCATTGATATTATAATTATAATTTTAAACAAAAAAAAAAATCTTATCTGGTGGCACTTATACAAGTGCATTATATATTTTCTTATCGGATCACATGCATTTGTACTTAAACAGTTGTACTGTTAATGCCGCTTTAGTAAAATATACCTAAAGTTAAGCATAATATCTTATATGTTTTAACGTCGATTCGGAAGAATTCCCTTTTGGCTATCGCCGAGTTCTTTCCATCATATACTTATTCCCTTCTCTTTATCCTGATGCCAGACTTAAAGTTGGGAATTTAATTTGAAATCGAGATGAGGTTTTTTTTTTTACTTTGATAAAAGAAAAACATCATCAACAACAAAAATACAAAAATAAAGTCTCGGATGAAGGTTGCAGATGAGTAGCCAAACGATTTAGCACGGCGCCCATTTCAGGACTTAACACATGTTAATAAGCCACCGACACAGATTCTCGCCAGAGGAACACTAATCCCAGCAAACAAATGGGCAACATTTCTATAAAGAACTCAGCAAAATTCAAAGTCACTTTCGAGCGAATTGGATTGATAATTTTATACACAGGGTGTTCCAGATAACTATAGCGAAGGAGCGGTTAACATCAGTGCCGAGATTCAGCTATTTTGGCGAGTGAGGTGAGATGACTCGGCTCACCCACTTTCTCATCTGACTTTGCTTAAAATGATTCAGCTATTTTAACGAGATGAGAAAGTTCGAATATAGTTTCGAAAACGCAAAACGCCATCAGACAAAGAGTATCAAGAATATTCATAACCTCACTTTTTGTGTGACAAAATATTTGAATGAAAATAATTTTCATTATTATGCATAAACATATTAAATTACGTATATTAATATGCACTAGTTAAGATTTAATAAATAAATAAAAGTTTTACAACAATATTTTAAAATTTTGCGGCACGGCACGCTTCTTTTAAGTATCAATAAAGAGAGTCAATTTTTGTTTTTATGCGAACAGCGTTAAAATTTTATCCATTAGCTAAATTATGACACTAGTGTGGTGAATATAAACTTCAAAAATTTCTGTTCTGGAGCAGGCTAAAATTTTAGCCAGTGGATAATTTTCTATGCTTATGAAGGAGTGAGAGAGACAGTCGGCGTAATGTGTTTGTTTTGATTGTTGCATTGCTTTCATTTGCATTTATTTCTGTTTGTTCGATTATTATCGAATTTTTCGTTTGTGTTTTGGTGAAATGTGTTTTATATAACTCTAATATTTAACGAACTAATAATAAATAACCGATTTTTTACTATTCTATTCTGTGAAACAGATTTTTTATTTTTCTTTTGGAATTTCAGCTGCCAAAAACCAGTGTGACGTGTGTTTTGTTGGATTCATTTCATTTGTATTTATTTTCGTTTGTTTTTGTGTTGACGTCAAATATCCGGCTCAATTAAACTGTGTTATGAACGAACAGTTACTTAAATTAACCTATAATACTTTTTTTACATTTCTATTTATTGTGAAACAATTTTTTTTTTTTTAAGTTCAGCTGCCAACCAGTGTTCTGTACCGTGTTAAAACTTCCCATCATTTTAATTATTTTACAGAGTAGTTCTATTATATTTATTTAACAAAACACAATTTAGAATAGCCACAATTATGAAATTGCAAATCTTTAATAAATTGGTTTTTGAAATTTCAAATTTGCGTTTTTTAATTTGTTAGGTAATTTTAAAGAACAGCAAATAAATAGAATTTAACCTAGTAGTTCTTAATTTTTGATATGTTGCATAGGATGTTTGGTGATAAAAAAAACAACTTCCACACCACACCCCCTCAGCACCGTTTGCTATCAGGAAAAAAAATGCTTTCTATACCTTCTATATCACACTTGTAGAAAATTTTGTTTTCTACAATTTTTTTTATTATTTTTTTTTTTCGATGAAATGTAAAAGAAAGAAATTATAGTCGAAATTTTTTGCAGGTTTTTCCTAATAGCAAAGAGGCGGAGAGGTTGAGGTTGTGGAAATTGTATTTTTACATCAGCCAAACATCCTATACAACATATCAAAAATTTAAATGCGCACTGATTATTTGAGTTGCAGACTTTTTTTTATAAATTGACAAAACAATCTTACCTATTAATTTCTCCGTAGCAAAGTAATAAGAAAGGGAATTTTTTTTTAATTCTTGTGGGGAAATTTAAAAAAAGCATGTGTTAAAAAATCCTATTTAATCTAGTTCGCACACCAAAAAGCTAAAAATTTATTCACCTCAACTCAAACGTCAAAAATTAGCCAGAGGATAAAATTTTAACGCTGTTCGCACACGGCCTAAAACATGAATATATGTGAAACAATTTCTTGAGAAAATAACACATGCTTATCCCAACTGATAAATTTACTTACATGTACACCAACTCACGGCCGAAATGTTAGGCGAGTAATCTGACGTTTCATTTCACTCACTGGAAGACTTGCATTTGTTAGCTGAATCACTTTTCAATCAATGAATTGCGACTCATCTCACTTAATCTCTGGAAGTTTGAATTAGCTAAATCTCGTACACTAATATTTGTACACAAGCGAGGACGTATCGGTATCTGTTTGTTTGATTCTCCTCCTCGTCACCGTAAAAACATTTTGTCACCAGGAGAATTGCTTTACCCATTATCACATTTTTGCAATCTTTAAAATGTGACAGGTTTTGTCACTGAATTATCTATCTAAATAAATGTTTTTCAATTTGATATAATTGTTAAAATTTCCAGATTTCATTACTGGATTAAAATTAATGGGAATTTCAACTTTGCTGTAGAACTTTGTGTTGATGTCTTGAGCAAATCTTCCCATGGAGTGTTTTGGTAAGGTCAAAATTCACATTTAGCCAAATTTCTCGAAAACTATGAATTATTTGCAAAAAATATGAAAGTAAAAATGGTAGCTTTTTACAAAAAAGATCTTGACTTTTTTAATCGCATTTACCATCAACCGATGTCGATGAAAAAAAGTGTTAATTATTAAAAAAAATCAATTTTTTTATAACATTGTACTTTTTAACTTACTGGGCACCTTTTGTTTTTATTTGTATGGTTTTCCCATTAGACCTAATCCACAGAAAATATAAAGTAAACGACTAGGTCGCATTAGCTTGATCATGTTGCAAGCAAAGCAACTACACAAATTTTAATTCAATAAATTATGTATCTTCGTATTTAAGTTCTTATATTAGGAGTGTTTCTTTTTAAGCAAACTTTACGCGGTCAGTAATCTGTAATATAGTGTTTGTAAAAATAAGTCTGTAAGCGTGCATTTGTTTCACAAGAAATCAAAACCCTTTTGATTTTGCCTGATGACTAATTATATGTGTAGACCACTGATCACTTACCGTGTAAGGTCACTTTAAGCTCGGAGCAGTTCACTGATCTTTCAAAAATAGATCTGTATTTCCTTTTTAGCGCTCAATTTACATATGTTTTTTTTTAATCAGAGCTTATGCTCGAAGCGCGCTCTACGAACTCAAGATAAAATGATGGATATACATTAAACACGAAGTATAGTGCGACCAAGTTCATGTAGTTTTCATGTTATACGAGTGTTTGACAGATTGTGATTTGATTTCTACTGATATGACAGTGAAGTGCTCAAATGTGTTTTATAATTAAATCAGAAGGCTCGGAGCGTAACTACTCTATACTCAGAGCTTACTCTATAAGCTCTACTTCGTGCTCTGCTCAGAGCTAAAAGAGAAAAACACCTATTCTGTAGCTTAGAAAAAAGATTTAATGTGTTAAAAGTTGAATACCATATTTTAATGAAATTCGTTCAGCCGTTAAGGCGAAATTTGTAAAAAACCGTTAAATAGTTTTATTAAAATTTTTGAAGCTGTTTTCGAAAAAAATCGGAAAACTAAAACCATTGAGAGGTACATATAGTATCTATTAATTTTTCCAAATTTTCTGGATTCATACGATATTGATAAAACTTTGCTTTCTATGCAAGGATTTAAATATAACTGCATTTCAAAATTTTGGCCTTAAATGCACATAACGGAGATTTAGTTGCAACAAGAGCCTGTTCGTTCGACCTAGTCGTGCATTTTATTTTATTTTATTCTTATCTGTGGATTAAAATTAATGGGAAAACCATATAAATAAAAAACAAAAAGTGCTCAATAGTATTGAAAAGTACAATGTTAGGAAAAAATTGTTTTGACAATTTAACACTTTTTTTCTCGAAATTGGTTGATGAAACGTCAAAAAGTGTTATTGGAGCTTTTCGTATTTATAGAATTATATAAGCTTCAATTTTCACTTTCATAGTTTCCAAGGATTTCTTTTGATTCAAAACTCCCCCATCCAAAAAAAAAAAAAAATTTGCTCCGGGTCCAATCATGGCTACTTTTTAGAATTTACTCAACACATCAATAAAAAATTCTCCAGCAAAATCCAACTTTGTCTAAAACACCCTGTACAAACGAAAGCGAATACCAGAGTCGAAATAATCCATTTACCAGTCTTTGGCACTTTGGGCTATCTGTTGGTGCGCGCTGATGCTGCGCGTCATAAAAACTGGTTTTACAGATTATTTTTTATTTTGTTTGTTTCGGATGCTGCTCACACTTCGCACCATTTAAAGAATCTTCATTCGTTTTGGACTTGGTCGCCCGGTCCCAGAAGAAAACTATCCGAGGAGTTTGTCAGATTTGGAGCAGGTTCATTTATAGTTGGTTTCATATACCCAGATACAAGTTCTTGCCACCATTAAGTCTCTCCTTGTTCATAGACAACAACCATTGCTGGCGGATGAGAAGCTATACTTTCCTAGTAGATGATAATGATGATCATGGTCATCATAGTGCCTCTGTGTCCATCATCGTTGGTCGTCGTCGTGAGCCTGAGCCGGTTATGGTTATATGCACGCAGCAGAACCGCCCTGGATGTGCCTTTTGTTGGGCACATTGAACCACATTTAAGCCATTTTTAATGATGCGCTGCAAAGTGTGACTTTGGGGTCTTACAACAGATTTAGAGCCTTTTAACTTATAGGTAACCAAGGATATTCTATATAAAGTATAGGTATAGATGGTATGTTCCGGAGTGTGAGAGGCATGCGCGATAAGAAAATTGTGAAGTTGAATGCTAATGGACATTTAAGTGATTCGTTTTTACATTTTGCTTATTTTGTTGTTGTTGTTGTTATTTTTATATTTTTCGTCTTTGCTTGTTGTTTAACCTCTGTTCTCTTGTTTTCTATATGTACTGTGGGGGCTTTAGAGTTACAGTTGGCACAAATCGGATGTGACATTTATGGCCGCCTAAAAGCCTAATAAATGGAGACTTTTAAGAGTCCCATTGCGAGGTGAAATTTATTGTGCAATGCGCTGACATTTTGTGGGTGCGCGCAACACATGTACCTACTGCAAGATGACTTCGTCTCCGAAGGTGTTGGATACTAAGATAGATACAAAAATATTCGTTTCAAGTTAAGGTCGCTATACAGTTAGCAGAACCATTTTATAGGCGGAAAAGTGCATATTTTATTTGATTGACTGTAGCAGAAAGATTGTATAAGATTTTTTGTTGAGAGGCGAATGACTTTTATGGTAAGTGTCGTACCTTACTTTTATGTATGCAAACTGCCTACGGTGAAATGCTTTCATAAATCTAAAACAATTGACATTATTTATTGGAGGGCGTTAGGTTAATATAAGTTGATGATGTCATATACATTTGATCGATGAAATACTTCCGAACTAACTACACAGGTGTGTGGTCGTTTTTAAAGAATTTATATGAATAAAATATATGAATTTAATTTTCTTTATTTTGTGAATCGCAATTTTTTTGTTTCCGGTGATATTGTGTCTCGAACTGTATTTTAATTCTCAAACTACATAACTTAGCTCATATATAAACTTAAAACTAAAGCATTTCGCTCGACCTCAGAAAGATTTTGATTTGAATCTGACATCCCGCATACTAAGAGTCTTGGTATTATTTCAGGCGCTAAAGCGGTCATACGTGCCCCATACGCGATGTATTTAATCGAAGATTTGATTGAGAACGGCATCAATACGATCGAGGTGTTTGAAACTCAAACAGTATGAACAAAGATTTTACTTTTGAATCATCAGCAGAAAACCGTGTACGACACATTGGTGATGGTATGGTTAACAACCGCCTACTGACGAATCTTCTTTTTATGTGTACCTGGAGTAACTGGCAAAATACCTTCCGAATTTCATCGATTTTAATTGATATTCACGAAAATAGAATCCTCTGTGATCACTGTCACATTGTTAGAAGGAGAAGGAACTGTTAAGTACAAACGCTAGACAACATTGCGTAAAATCAATTATCAATGGCGAAACTACTACAGAATTTTAAATAATTATTGGGAATGATTGTTACGATGGCGCACGAACAAGAGCAACAACTTTTGAGATTCCGTTGGCTGGCAATTTTCGGCAAAAGCCAGTCGTTCCAAGATCAGGAGCTGCTGTAAAAAAACACATTTGCTTGAAGTCATTGAATTGGCGGAAAACCGCGGAGTTCGTAATTCAAAAAAAGCGAGTCTCATTAGGTATAGTAAATTCAGGGATCAGCGAAAATGTTTTCCAAGAAATGTTTAGATATTTGCATGGCATGACAAAATACGAGCAAGTCAAAATAAAAGTGAGATGCCTCGCAGAAGTTACTGAGAAGTCAAATCAGTCATATTATGTTGCAGGATGGTGTACTTACCGATAATAATTGAAGCTAGTTCATTCTTGAATCGAGCACTTGATGTATGGAAGACGTTTTGGAGAAATATTTTCTAATCGACACGGTGACTCAACATGCCTTTTAATTTACATATACAGTTCATCAGTATTGGATAATTTAAAAAAGAATTATTGTAAATTGACGGCAGCTGAGATAAAGATGCTTCACCTGAAAAAGTAGAGACGATGGAGAATCAAGAGTGAAACGCATTATCAAATACGACCGACGACGATATATGCCTTTACAATCGCGATGAAGGAAAAGCTGGTGTAAGAACTCTTGGATATACAAATTCAACGAAACCAGCATTAAAGACATATAAGGCAAGTCAAAACCGTGAAGCTTTCAGATTTTTCTGAAGTCAGGCAGATTCTTGGATGATGCGTTTGAGTTGTGGTCCAGGCGACGAAGAAGAAGAAGTCAAAGTTCCACTGCGTCTATTCATTTCCATCAATTTTTCTCGATTCACAACGTCAAATGAAGAATCAATGACGAAAGATTATTCGAAGTTTAATGCCGAGCCAGGCTTGAAGTTTTTTGCTTTTTTTTCTTTAAATATAAGTCTCTTCGATCATGATAAACTTTGTGATGTGCTTTTTGGTCGAGGCTGAGGTAGCTCGTCGGATAATAAATATATCTTTTATTAAGTCTTATAAAAATCTAACACGGTATTTCATATAATTCTTTTTCTGTATTACTCCTAACACGGTTTTTCATATAACTTAACCTAACAATAATTCATACTTCTTATACTAACCCTTTACACCTTCAGGGTGTCGGCCTAACAGAAATAGGGGACCGTTCGATGGAACCCTGTCCAAGCTAGTTCAGACGGAATCTGCGAGGACGAATCACGGAAGCAAGTGGAACCACCGTTGGAACCTTGTCCAAAGCAAACCTGAAGGATTTACCGAGGAAATAGGACGAAAGCACTTTTGGAACCACCGCTGGAACCCAGTCCAAGGTAGTTCTTATGGATCTACCGAGGAAATTTAGACGGAAGCAAGTGGAACCACCGTTGGAACCTTGTCCAAGGCAAACCTGAAGGATTTACCGAGGAAATAGGACGAAAGCACTTTTGGAACCACCGCTGGAACCCAGTCCAAGGTAGTTCTTATGGATCTACCGAGGAAATTTAGACTGAAGCAAGTGCGGAACCACCGTTGGAACCTTGTCCAAGGAAAACCTGATGGATTTACCGAGGAAATAGGACGAAAGCACTTTTGGAACCACGTAGTTTTTATGGATCTACCGAGGAAATTTAGACGGAAGCAAGTACGGAACCACCGTTGGAACCTTGTCCAAGGAAAACCTGAAGGATTACCGAGGAAATAGGACGAAAGCACTTTTGGAACCACCGCTGTTACCCAGTCCAAGGTAGTTCTTATGGATCTACCGAGGAAATTTAGACGGAAGCAAGTGGAACCACCGTTGGAACCTTGTCCAAGGAAAACCTGAAGGATTTACCGAGGAAATAGGACGAAAGCACTTTTGGAACCACCGCTGGAACCCAGTCCAAGGTAGTTCTTATGGATCTACCGAGGAAATTTAGACGGAAGCAAGTGCGGAACCACCGTTGGAACCTTGTCCAAAGAAAACCTGAAGGATTTACCGAGTAAATAAGACGGAAGCTAATAATACCTAATAATAATTTGAAAAAAAGAGAAAGGCCGCTATAGCTTGAAAAGCCCGAAGCTGCACCAACCTGTTCACTGTTAGGGTACTACTTAGTTCCCAATCAGCCCGATCTTATACTGCTCCAAATACACTAGATTGGTATCTCAACACGGGATGCAGAAAACAAATTTCTCATACAACTTCCACCTCTACTTGTAATATTTCCCGGAGTAAGAGAGCTTGAATTGTATGAGAAACAAACAAAAGAAGTGAATATAGTACTAATTAGTACTATTCGGCTGTCGGAAGGTCTGCAAAAAGGTACTTTAATACGAATGCAGTAAATCGTATCGCTGTTTTCTGTCTATTATAATATGTACCGGGGGCGGACGAAATGATATTTAATAAGGGAAAATTGTAACGCTTCGTTACAACTTAATCCGTCATTTGGGTACTGCACTGTTAATGTTAAGGAACGATAGAGGTCTGCAGTCAGTACTGGTGGACTAATACTGTTTTAGGAAACATTTTTGTCTCTTATCAAGATTATTTACAAAGATTATGTTTCTTGGCACGTTCACTGGTATACGTTGATGGCTCATCCAAGCCATTTTCAACCACAGCGGGGATGAATCTCCTTACTGAAACTGAAATTACTTACATATTGTAGGCACCCGATCCAAGTAGAATATCTGTCTGATCCTCCTCGATCCCGGGTATGCTGACTCAAAGTTATCCCGGAACAAGCACTCTGCAATGACTTGGTCTTTAAACCGGTTGTGTCTAACTTTTTAGTCTCGAACGGCTTGGATTCGATTACTTTCTTGGTTGGATCATTATTGTACAATCGCTCGATGTAGCTTAGCTATTGTTTTGGCTTTTAAGATTAAATAGTGCAAATCTGGTGCTGTGAACGAACCCCATACGAACTAATGCCATAATGGTGTTAGTTCATTTTCAAATGCGAATTAAAGTCACAATCCAAATAAGGCTTAGATTCCAAATTTTAACTAAAGCCATCACTGAAATAACTAACGCCATTACGGTGGTTATTCACATTCGATTGTGAACTTATGCCATTCAATGTCTATATTACAGGTTTCTTGAATTCCATAATGGAACAGTTTTATATGGTGCCATCAAATAACGCGAAGTGAAATATGGCCAACTTTCAACGGTTGGACTTACATATTTAACTTTACAAATCTCGAATGAAAACCTTACAAATCTCGAGTGGGGTAGGTATGGGAGGCATGATGCCCCCCTGCAACCCTCCTACCTGGGCCTGTTGCCTGATGCAAAGTATCTTTTGGATGTATTATTTATTTAGTTTTGAACTGAAATTCAAAATTTTCATTTTGTCATTCATTTTGAGAATTTGTCAATCAAGATTTTGTACCTTTCTCCAACCTCGTCTATGCGTCGTGAGTTAATTTTCACATTCAATTGAGAATCAAGATCACTTTCTTAAACGAAATTACACCATATGATCTTAATTCAATTTCAAAATTGAATTTAAGACATAATGGGATTATGGCTCTGATTCGCATTTCAAAGTGAACTAACACCAATGGCGTTAGTTCGTATGGTGTTCGTTCACTGCACCTGCACATCTTGCTATAGTTCATAGAGTTCAAAGATGTATATTTTCTTCTATTTGAGAAAGGCACTGGCACACGGTACTAAATACGACATACGACCAATATTTCTTTCAAAAGGTTTTCTGCTTATTGTTCAAGATTCGACACCATATAAAGCTGGACTGACACTATAAGAGATTTGTAGACCTGCACCTTGTTTTGTACGTTAGTAATTTAAAACACATGTATAACCGAAGTTAGGAGGGTCAACTAGTAATAAATCGTCAGATCTCGCCACTATGGTATCATTCTTGTTCTTCTGGGAGCCGATTATTTCGATATCTTCTGCATGACATATCAGTGGGATGGTCCTATGTTATATAAAGGCCTCGTTGTTTCCTCCTATATATCCTTGCCGAAACCCTGTGCATATCTTTTAAATAGTTCAGATAGCTCCTCATCTACAGGTCCTGAAGATAAATGGGATGATATATGCGGCTTTGAAATCAATAGAAAAATGGTGGATCACGTCTTGACGTTCTTTTGTTCCTTTCCATTTTTTGTTTCAGTGTAGACATTCGATCGATCGGGGACGGAAACCACATATGCCGAATAGCTTTATCTACCCAATTCTTCTTTTTATACTGGAGTGTTGGTATTGGTTCTTCATTGACTTGGAGTGTGTTTTGTCTTTCTGCCCTAGATATCGGTTCACTTGCTTGAACACAACTATTGCTTAACTGCGCTTTGGTGTGACTTGGTTTTTCATATCAAATATCTCATAATAATATTAAAATAATACTAAAAGTTTCCACCTTTTAAAAAATTAAATCCTTTTACAATAAGGTGCTTTATTTCAGGTCACCCTGTTCTTTGCTCTATTTGTTTCATGAATACGTTTTGCTATTCTTAGTCTTCCACGCACCTAACCATCTTTTCAACGCATGACCACCTGTGAAATCACTGAAAAACCACTAAATTCAATTGTATCACCATCATCTACTCCTGTTCCAAATGTGAAACCATGCAATCTGTAAATCTTTAAAGAAATATTTATACTTGCATGCAAGTAGATTCTGCATAGTTATTACCACATCGCGCCATTAACCACACACTTTAAGACTCATGTTAAGCAAAACCATTCTCCCATCTCCGGATAATGGGAATTTTCCTACCTTCAAACTAATTATGGATTTTCTTCATCCAGCACATGGTTTTATTTTTCTCATATCAAAGTATCCCACTACAAAACGTCAACAAATCTATCTAACTTTCTTTTGCCGTCTTAGGTTGTCATCGTTGTGCCGTTCTTGTACTTCTATATGTATTAAAAAAGTTACCTGAAGAACAACACAAACTTTTGCATGACGTCCTCAATGCTCATGCTCATATCTGCAGATCTAGGAGGAGATGAAAATTTTGCTCGTTTCTATGGAAATGCGACTCCTAATTATGAAACACTTAAACCTGTGAACGTTGTTGTTCCAAAGATGATGCATTTAATGTTGAGGCAAACGAAAAGTTTAAAAAAATTATTGTTCAATTTTTCTGGAAGAGTGCTGATAATGTCCCAGGCGTAGAAAAATGCTCATAGATGTCTTATATTATGTTTGATACACTTAAGCATGTAACGTGGGTCTTAGTTCCGAAACTTGAAATCCCATTTTATACCAATACCTTGAAGCTGTTTTGAATTTGTAACCTTTGTTCATCCCGATGAGGACCAATTTTTAACAATTGCAATATTTGACCATAAACAGTTCGTGCCAACTAACCTCATCTTTCAGAACATCTTGCATCTAGGAACCTATATGTATGAAATTGGGAGACAACCAGGCTTAGTTTTACCTTTTGTATAGAGTCAGATCATCAAGTGTGCGCTGCGCTTAAGAGTCTCAACCAAGTGTTTGAATAAGTGTGGGGGCTTGAAGAAGAATCAGGTGTCGGAATTGGCAGGTTGGAGAATGTTGAAATGTGTGGATGCAACTACGATGGATGTGCTCCATCTCCATACTTATACAAACTTGACTGGTGAGTAATATTCTCGAACGAGCTGCTGCCATTTGGATTTAATGATTCCTCTCCTTCAGCAGCTTCTATTATATCGTCGTTATTCGTTTGGCATTTGTATATGTATCTTTGCTTTCATATTCTTTTTTTTTCTAGATGAGGAATGAGCATGCAATGATGGAAGAGAAAAGAGGACTTATAGTTTTGTTGGGATAATGTAAGTATCTACCACAAACAGCAGCAGCAGCAAGGCAATGCCTCTAAGTTGCGGTGGCTCTTCAATTAGAATGGATTGAATGCAAAATGATGTGAAGCTCATTGCATGAGTACGGAAGTTATGCACCACTTAAGTGTGGCCATTTCAAGTGCATTGACAGTTTTCTAGATACTTCAAAGTTGGATAGAATATAGCTGAAGCTGAAGTATGAACCTACAACTTTTCTTCAATTGGAATTTATTTCCATTCTTTCTTTGTTTTTGTTTTACTGTTACATATAGGTATATATACCTTTTAAAGATGCTAATTAAGTGAATGGTTATAATGAGATGATTTTGATGAAATTGCACTTTGATGCTTTGAAGTTTCTCTTGAATTGTTGAATTGATTTTGTGTGATGGTACAACAGGTATGTTGAAAAGTGTAGAATAGTTTCATAAACAGGAAAAATATACCTAGGCACTCATAAGAGAAAGAAAAAAAAGAAGTCACAGCGCAATAAAATGGTTCTAGAAGTTTAAAGGAGATTTAAACACCAAGATTGGACAAGAAAACATGTTTAGTACCTATAAAAATTGGGAAACTCTAACGTACCCTGCACGATACCCAGTTTCTGCATTAGAGAAAAACATGGTAGCGAGCTTTTCACGCAATTCCCACATCTCAACAAGCAGATACCAGATGGTAGAAGCTGCCAACGAATCTATCACGTAGCAGAAGGATACCAACTAGCAATGAATAATATACGGCGTTGAGAAACTAAAATGCAAAATGACCGCCAAAAACTAACTAAAGATAATTTAATTACCTCCTTTATGGCGCTAGCGTAGCTTTTTTTTCGAAAATTATTATTTATTAAGCGACGGGAAACTGTTGGGCCGAACATAACGGGACTTTCACTGGTAGATATAGCTAATTTTGTAAGGAATAAGTAAAGCTTTTTTAATAACACCGTAGATGGCGCTTGGTTCGCTTTTTATAAAAATTTGTATGTATATATGAACCGATCAGCTGGACCAATTTTGACGGGACTTTTATCTGACAGATAGCTGTTACTGTATGGAGTAATTGTAGGCTATTTTAATCACCCAATAAAAGGTTTAAAAAAAATCTTGTATATGAACTTATTTTACTCAAAATCACACCTTATATAATATTTAAATAAAAAAAGAAAGTTTTTTTCAAATGAAACATTTTTTTGGAATTATATTAATGATTAATATATACAGGGTGATTGACATAAGGTGTGCCAAAAAGATGGATCAAGTAGGTTGGGTTGATACAAGAAAAAAATAGTATGGAAGGTTGGTCTATCTCCTCCCGTTTAGGCGGGATTGACAAGTTTCTAAAATAATTGACTTATCAAACAGAAAACAAATTATTAAAAAAACAGGGGTACAACCGAAAATGCTATGATATATATATCTTTTTGAAGACCCAGAAATCTATTCTCTTATGTTCTTTTTAAATAATTTTTTTTTAGTAAATAGTTTTTGAAATTTTTATTTTCAAACTCAAAACTTAAAAAAAAAAAAAACAAATTTTCAAAAACATACCTAGTATGTAATTTTTTCAAATTTGTATGTAAGAATAATTTTTGCTTCCAAAATTCAATACTCTTATTAATTTTTAATCAAAAACAGAAAAGCGAATGCTAAAAAGTCTTGTACCAACTTTATGAGAATATAAAAAATTACGAAAAACAGAATATGAAAAATAACGAAAAAAGGTAAAATGGCTGTTCTTAGAAAACAACTGTTTCAAAAGAACCCAATTAGCGCTAAAATGATGCGCCGTTTTGATACCATAACTCTAATTTTAGTTGATTTGGGGGTGATGTTTATTGTGAAATCTGAAATGGTTTTAGAGGACAAGGTTTTGGTCTGTGCTCACAGTCACAGGGGAAAGACTTAGCTCACACTGTGTGCTGGGTGGTTCTCCTGTGCCTGTGAGCCGGCCAAGTAATCTTACACACAAAACTATATAGGGATGGGCCCGTTCAAAGGCAAGGCATATCTACTAGGTATAATTCATTGCTTTGGTGCTTTCGTCCATTATAGAATAAGTGTTTGTCTGAAAAACTATCTACGATATTGTTGATTGGTATGTGAAACGCTATAATTATGGTTTTATAACCTAAAACTAAAGAAGCCTCTTTACAATGGCTTACAATGGTCCACCGGGAATCAGTTGGATGCGAGAGTCCATAGCGATACAGTCCAGGGCTTACTATCTGCTAAGTATAGCTCAGTTTGAAATACGCTGGCAGAATTGGGCAGACGGAAGGATTGATTGATGTTGAGTATTTCCGAGGAAACACCAGCCCCAACTCCATCAACCATTTTCGAGTCGTCAGTAAAAATTGTGGTGTCATAAACCATTGTCACCGTATCATTTTTCCATTCGTCTCTTGTGGGAAAAAATACTTTGAAACATTTTTCAAAGTTAAGATAGAGGGTAAGTGGTAGTCAGTAGGGATTGAACGCAAATCTCTAGGCAGCAGTTCAAATATTTTAGTGTGTCCATAGGGTTTTTCTGTCCAGCAACTTGCCTCTTTAAACCTGGTTGCACTACAGGATACCATGAATTAGATATGGAGATCTAAAGGAAGAAAATTCAGAATAACGTTAAAGGCATCGGTTGGGCATGATCTTATTGCCCATAGAGAGCTTGTGCTAGCCGTTCTTTGAATCTTTTTTAGTTTGTCTACATTGTATTTTTTACTTAAAGCTGGCTTTTTACTTTAAGTAGGTACTCACGACATTTATTTTATAATATTTGATGAATATTAAAGGAATAACCTTCAAATCATTCAAAAAACCGCCGACCGACGGCCGGCGGCGTAACAACATATTGTCAATTACAAAAGAATATGTTAAAGTTTTCACAATCGTGAACTATTTCATTTCTAAGGCAATGTGCAAATCTACTAGCCTATCTCTACCGAAGGATTGCGACCTTGTCGTGGTGGTAGGGCTTAAACTGTTCACCATTCTACGGCATCTTAGATGTCTTGATCAGTGAACTAACTGCAGTCCGGGAGAACGCGCGCCCTAGGACGTTCACCCTTAAAATTGATGAAGAACCAGATCATACCTGAATGTTTATTTATAAACATCTTCAGAGTAATGTCCGTGTTCAATAGGTAACCTATCCCAGGATTAACTGGGTAACGTCCCTACATCAGGCAAAAGTAGTTAGGGCAGGGGAATCACGAAAGTGTCCTTGACGATTACTCATTTAAACGTTTGAAAGGGAACTTTCATAACATGAGTGTTTTGTTGGTTTTTCACTGGGCTAGTGCCATTTTGATAGTAGCAAATAAGCAGGGTGGTCTTTGTAACTCAAGGAGGCCACCCGAAAAGGCGATAGATATCCCAGAACATAAACTGGGTAACGAGCGTTACTACCGTCAAAAATTGAGTAAGTCAAGTAGAATTGACAGAAGTTGAGATGTGGAACTTGAGTTTGGTTCCAGTTCAAGACATACTTGGGCACATCTTCAGGGTAGGCAATCCCTGTGGCTTTGTAGGTAAAGTCAGAATGTCAAAGTTTTACAGTTGGGAGTATTTCCTCAACTAAGCGACGTTTTAGGTTTGACGTACAATAAACTTGGCACGGGTGTTAGGGGCCCTAGAGTTTGTTCGGGAGTAATGTCCTTTATGGAATTTAATCATGATCATTCTCTACCCTAACAGTTGGGCTGGCCCTTTCGGGGAGCTTCGTGCTGGCTGTGGTTATCCAAAGCGGAAACATTTGGCACTTCGTTGCAAGAGATGTAGATCGGGCTCGCTTCTTAACAAGGAGTGTGCACATACCTACATGTTCTCAAATTTGTTACTGCGGTGTAATCTACTTCGGTAATTATACTTCAGGACGCTGGTTTACGTTCAATTGAACCCGCAGTGGATTTGCCCACCGTGGGGCTTAGAAGCTTATTTGCTTAGGTACCCACGTAAAGCTTATCAATCACTACTAGCCTATGACTATTTTAATCAACATCTTTCGAAACTCCATAACTATAATAACTACCTATATATAAACTTCGTTACGCTTTTAAGTCATATAACCACTATGTAAACGTTTCATTTTTTTCCCCTTTTTCGGTCAAAGTCTAGTCTCTAATTTAGATATCCAATACAATTATTCACGCATTCTTGACTTTAATAGTATATCAACTCAGTTCATTAGAGCTTCTATAATAATAATTACTAAATCATACAAAAGAAGAAAAAAAAACCAGTCCCATTACAATGATGCTGTCACCCAAAATATCTAAATTATACCTTTCAAAAACTATCTATGATGTTCTTCATTCTTATGTGACATTTCAATACCAAATAAAATAATTTAAGATCAATCTTGAAACATTCTCTGATGCAATCTAAAATCTTTAATTTAATGTCTTAATTTTCTATTAAATCGGAAAATAAAAAATGACATCCCTTAAAACAGATACAATATAGAGAAATATTACATTTCCATCTTAAGATGAAAAGATATAAAAATTAAAAATCCGCATAAATTGTATAAGCGATTGGAAATTGGAAGACAAACAAACAAATTCAAATTGTCCCTAAAAAAAAAAAAAACTAATGTGGTCAAAGTTGTAACTTCGTGTTGAATTAATTATATTAATTAAATGTTTTTATAAATGTGGTGTTTCCTTTGAATTCATTAGGGCATTTTTTTTTTTTAAGTTTTAATTTAAATAAATATTTTAATTTGGAATGTGCTGTCGACAGACAAACAAAAGCGATATGTAAAGCTATGAGTTCGAGCTTCAAAATTGACAAAGTGGCAATTTATGGCCAGCACTTTGAATATTCTTAAAGACATGGCGTGTCGTTAATTTATTTAGCCACCATCATGCCGAAGGAGCAGCTGAGAGAGATCGCTTAATAAATGCACGTTACGTTGTCGCGCCAATTGGGTGATTAATTGTCACAGGACGAAGGACATGTAACCCCATGTGACATTAATTTAATTAATTCTCACATGCAACTTTTTTCTAGACATCGCCATATATTTATTTTGGAGTATAATAGCTGATGAAAAAAAAAAAGAAGTTATATTATATAATATATCAAATGTGAATAAATCTCGTGCAACACAACACACAAAATCCGGGGCACACAAAAATAAAGTGTAGTTACAGGTTTTGGAATTAAATTGAATACGCCTTTGCAATTGCAACTGAAATATTTATCCATATCAAAGTATGTATCTGCATTTTGGCCTGCGCAACAGTGGCGACAAATGATTGCGCAGTGCAACGAATCTAATTTGCCGCAGGTATTGTGTTTGATCGCCTTTTGTTGTTTTCGTTTTGAGAGTGCGCCGCAGATTGGTTTTGAAATTTAAATAAAATAGAATTATTTTATAGATTTTTTCGGAGTGTGTTTTTTTTTTTTCCTGTGATTTGTTACTAATGGGGTTATGTCAAAATGGAAGACAAGGTGAATGGTGCTGTATGAGGTTTGGATATCAAGCTGTCAGTTGCGGACAAGGTGTTTGGTTAGACGTTAGGGGTTTAATAAATTAATTTCGAAATATATAAAGTGAGGTGTTTTATTTTGGGTGTGAGTAGATATACTTAGTTTTTTTTTTCCTCGTGTTAGAGAGTTAATGGACAAGTCGAAAGGTTTTTTTTTATGATTTGTCAGAATAATAAAGTTTAGAATGGACAATCATGATTCATGAATATAATGAAACACTTTTACTAATGATCTGTCAGAAACTGAGTTCGGCGAAACCTTTGCCATGAAACTTTTATGAAACTTAATGGATTAAAATTTGCTTTGAAGCCCATGTTCATTAAGTCAAATGCAGGTTGTGTTATAATTTATTGCATTCCTCAACTCACGATGCATGTAGATACCAAATAAAACTGAAATTTGTTATTTAAATCAAAACTAAAGAAAGACAGTGAATGGTTTACCTATATCATTGGTGAATCTGGGATAGCTTTTAATATTATTTTTTTAAGCTAAATTTTCTTTAGGTTTTGCTTATACCTATACGGAAACAATCAAAGCCTCCCAAAAGCAGTGGTAGATGCCGAAATACGCAGTTATTCAATAAATTGTTTAGAATGAGATATATGAACAAAGTTCACAAGGATTCTGAAGAAAGCCTGACTTCCGATTGTAGTTCTTCTAGTTGCTTATATCAAAGACTACCGATGAAACAAGCTCACTAAAAGTATATTAAGATGGCGCCCAACGTGGGTCTGATTGGTAACGATAGGGTTAGTTAAACGTACTACGTGTTGCCTAAAATCAGGTGAAAGAAGAAGTGCTGATGTGGGGAAATCTAAATAGGCCACTGGGATTTTCAGGTTAGGTGGGTTATAACCCAAGTAACAATTTAATTTTCATAAAGGCCAATAGAAGCTATTTTATTATTTTTATAACAACTGTAATCAATCTTATAGAAACCTATTTGGCGCACATAAGCGAAGTTATAACTCTTCATAAACAGTTTGGATGAGGCCTTGTGAAGGCTTTGCAAAGGAAACAATACTTTGCTACGAAAGGCTTTTTATTTCGCTTACAGAAGTCATAACGGAAATCTTACCGAAACAAAAAAAAATTCAAACAAAATTTAAAATAATTTTTTAACGACTTTTTTCTTTTCATTTTTGTTTATCTTTTATTTCGATTTATTTTCTGAGACCATATTTTCTTCGTTCAAGTGCTAAGTTTCTTCAATGCCTTTTCTGAAAACTAGATATATAATTTTATTATTAATGAAAAAACTTACTTGCCTCAACCAGGGATCGAACTTGTGACCCAGCGCACCCCAGTCAAACACGCAGCCACTAGGCCAATGTTATGTATTCAGAAGGAAGATCGAATTTTAACCAGTTGATACCGTATCTACTTGGTGCTACAGGAACAGATATGTAGCTATACAGATCCATTTAAAATTCAGCATTAGCAGTTTTTTTAATTCATACTTATTATATTAACTGCCTGTTGGTAAAATATGATAATGAAGTTTGATAATTTGATGTGTTAAAAAACATTTACACTCCATTTGCAACATTTTCTTGTTATAATGCCAATTGTAGCAAAACAACAAATTAAAGAGACCATTTACCTCCTTAAGTTTGTTAATGTCATCAACAACTAAGCGAAGAGATAATTTTCTTATGTGAGCTATAGCTGTCATTAACAAACACACCACGTGGCATTGCAATAGCTTTCTTAAGGGAACTATAGTTTTCTTTAGTTTGTTATTAACTACAACGACTGCATATAAATGTTTAGCAACCTTAAAAAAGTCTTGTGATAACTCTATACAAGTCATATGGGTATTCGTTCATTTATAAAGGGTGTTTTTTTAGAGGTATAGAACTTTAAATTGCAATAAAACAACGATAAAATATTCGATTGACATGATTTTTTATTTACTCGAAAGATAATATTGTGGCATTAAATTTAAATATGTTTTCTGGCATTTAACTGCCACGGCTGGCTCAGATGTAGACCAATCTGGACGTCCAATTTTCGATGACTTTTTCCAACATTTGTGGCCGTATATCGGCAATAAAACGGCGAATGTTGTCTTCCAAATGGGCAAGCGTTTGTGGTTTATCCGCATAGACTAATGACTTTACATAACCCCACAGAAAACAGTCTAGCAGTGTTAAATCACAAGATCTTGGAGCCCAATTCACAGGTCCAAAACGTGAAATTAGGCGGTCACCAAACGTGTCTTTCAATAAATCGATTGTGGCACGAACTGTGTGACATGTTGTGCCGTCTTGTTGGAACCACAGCTCCTGGACATCATGATTGTTCAATTCAAAATTGCCAAACCAAACTGAGAATAAATCACTTGACAGCTGTTAAATCGGTCGCCGTCTTGAAAAGTAATGCCAACTAAAAGTTCTACACCTCGAAAAAAAACATCCTTTTTGACTGTTCGCATTGCTTCGGTTAACAAGCCTTTTCATTGATTTCGAGTATAAAGCTTTATACAAGCCTTTACATTTAGATTTTGTCTGACTAACTTTGACAAACCTTACAGCGACCTTATAAAAAGCGATTTTATCGTCCCTCCGTATGGCTTGCGAGTATTTTCTACCAAAGGCTTTAAGGAAACTATTATTTAAAATATTCAATAAAAAACAGTTAACATCTATAAATAAGCCTTATGACGACACTAAAGAAATAATAGCTTACTAATTTTTTGAAATTGGACCTTACACAAGTAAAATTGTTAGTTGGGAACCAGCAGCGCCGTCTATAGGTGTGATGAAGTCCGTCCGCCGTCTCTTTTTTGAAAGTTTTTGTCTTTCTCTCGTCAGTTCATCTTCTTCCTCTTCTTTTTCTTTCTTCTTTTCTTTTTCTTCTTCTTGTTCTTCTTCTTCTTCTTCTTCTTCTTCTTCTTCTTCTTCTTCTTCTTCTTCTTCTTCTTCTTCTTCTTCTTCTTCTTCTTCTTCTTCTTCTTCTTCTTCTTCTTCTTCTTCTTCTTCTTCTTCTTCTTCTTCTTCTTCTAATTCTTCTTCTTCTAATTCTTCTTCTTCTTCTTCTTCTTCTTCTTCTTCTTCTTCTTCTTCTTCTTCTTCTTCTTCTTCTTCTTCTTGTTCTTCTTCTTGTTCTTCTTCTTGTTCTTCTTCTTGTTCTTCTTCTTGTTCTTCTTCTTCTTCTTCTTCTTCTTCTTCTTCTTCTTCTTCTTCTTCTTCTTCTTCTTCTTCTTCTTCTTCTTCTTCTTCTTCTTCTTCTTCTTCTTCTTCTTCTTCTTCTTCTTCTTCTTCTTCTTCTTCTTCTTCTTCTTCTTCTTCTTCTTCTTCTTCTTCTTCTTCTTCTTCTTCTTCTTCTTCTTCTTCTTCTTCTTCTTCTTCTTCTTCTTCTTCTTCTTCTTATTCTTCTTCTTCTTCTTCTTCTTCTTCTTCTTCTGCTTCTTCTTCTTCTTCTTCTTCTTCTTCTTATTCTTATTCTTATTCTTATTCTTCTACTTCTTCTTCTTCTTCTTCTTCTTCTTCTTCTTCTTCTTCTTCTTCTTCTTCTTCTTCTTATAAGAATATGCATTAGTATCAGTCCTTCTTGGACTTAGTAAAGTAAGGCTTATAAATTAAAATGAATCTTTATAATGATAGCAACCACAAAAAGACAGAAGGAAGAAGGTGTAGCTGTAAATTCTCATTGCTATATAGCCAAATGTTAGCAACTTTAGTTGGTCTTAAATTAAAGACCCGTATGAGCCAAGTACTTAAGCCTATAATCATTTTGGACTCTGATAGTTCTAATTTAATTGATATAAAAATAAATATCATAAGAAAATTAATTACTTAATGGGTAGGTATGGGCATCTATAAATGTATTCTTTTGAATTCAGATATAAATCATTAAAAGCAAACATAGAATCATTAACTAAAGATTGATTTTCAGAAAATTAATGTCGATAGATATTTTCAGCACACATGTATATAATTTGATCGAATTATTATTTTTAAGCTCTGACATCAAAAAGGTCGTTTAACATCATTTGCATCCTCAAACCCAGCATCCACGTTTAAACTCTATTTTGAAATTTTTTCATAGACAGATAATAATCGATTATACTTTAATTAGATCGATGATGATCATTATTCCGATGTGTGTAGTCTAGTTATAGAAGGCCCAAAAGATACTTTCTTTATTAATATTACTATGCGCATATAGAACTCCATTAAAAATATTCCTACACATTGAACTACGAACGGCAATGATAAATGATCCAATATGTTCGTTAGATCTAATTTCCTTCTTCATCAGCGTATTTTGGAATTTTAATTACTCTCCTCTTCAGAAGCAAATAGGTAGATAACATGCCTTCAAAGACTTTGGCAAATGAGATTCAAATTGAAAACCCAGTATGTGACCTCACCACCTGGCTTTGGGTAATAATTGGTGTTGTTGTTGTTGTTTGTTGAATTCAGATGAGCGATAGTTTGTGAATTCAATTTGTTTCTTTCTTTTTTTTTGGCTTACAAAAAAAAAAAAAGAAAGATCAAGGCTTACCGAACTTAAGTCATAAGGTATCTATATTCATTAAGAACTTTGTTCGGATTATATGAATATGACCCGTTTGAAGTCAGTAAGGCTATTATTTTTCGGTATCTCATGAAATAAAATTGATTGAAAAATTCTAAAAAAATTTGCGCGGTTTCTAATTCCTTTCGGCATTCTACACTCATGGCTGAACGGATACATGAGTCCCTTGATTTTTTTTTTGCGGTTTCTAATTTTGATACCGAAAGTTCGCTGTCGCGACGTATATAGGTCTGTCATGTTGTGCTGTCTTTAACAACACCTGTTTGAAGTCTCAATTTGATTTCATTTTCTTTGGTTTTTTTTTATGTAGGCATTCGAGCTACCTCCCAAGAAGGCAAAAATTACTTTGAATAGGTATATTTTTTATTTTTTAACCGCACAAATGCCCACCAGAGGACGCCCACAATAGAATGAAAATAAACGATCTAAAACTGCACTACACTGCATTTTGCTGCGTCTTAATTTAATTCTAGATTTCTCTCCTCTATCAGAAGTTGGTGTCTGTCTCTACATAAAAGTTGGCCATTGGACTTTGGAAAAATATCTAGAGCAAGTTTCCTTCGAATCAGCTTTAGAATTTTTTATTTTATTTTTAAATCATTCATTTTTACTTTATTGCAAGGCAACACCAAACAAATGTGTAAATCAGGTAATTAGGGCTTCCGGGCGGGTGTCATAAAATCGAGAACCAAGAAACACCCAGCCACAACTTGTATTTTATAATATGTGTGCACGCTTCGATGCTAATTAAAAAATCCACCAATCCAAAGGTAAATAATATATTTATTCAAAGCAAAACAGACAAGCAAGAGTGTTTCGATTGATGTCTAGCTTGACGCGACTTCAACTTTAAGTCCAAACGATTTACGATGATGGCAGGTTCATAGATTTTATTTTATTTGTCCGTTCATGCGTGGTTCTTGAAGTATAAATTTTATTTCTTTACAGAACATCGTTTATTTCTTAACAAATACGCAATTAATTAATTTTATTTTTATTTAAGATATTTCTGCTTTGGTTTTTTTTGATATTCTGTGATCTGACAAAATAAAAAGAAGTTAGGTTGCAAACTAACATTTTTGTTGGTGGCCAATTAAAAGCGCTTAATTATATCATTGATAAGGATCATTAAATTTGTTAGCCGTTAACAAGATGGGATGAGTTTAGATGTTAAATTCAACAAACCAACAAACTATAACATCAGAAAGTTAGTTTTGATTGAGTATCTGTCTGCGTGCCTGTTTGTTGCCATTGCATTGTGTGTTATTCTTTTTAAATTTGAATATGTATTTATATAGGAAGCTTCTGAAGTAGCGAGAATCATTTTGGTGGAAAAAACTAATGTGCGATTGAAAAAGATTTTTTTTGTGAAGATTAGGAAAGTTGTTGAGGTCATATTTCTAAATTAAATTAATGATAGAGTTTTTTTTTATTCTATTCAATGCTAGATACATTTTTAATAATAAATTATTACATAATGTACAGTTTCTATAAATTAAAAGAAGAATAGGTGTCTTTCATACAAACCTGCCATAAACAGTTAGGTAAGAAAAAATGGGGATAGAAGTAACAGAAATAAGTTGTAACAGCGCATTAAAATATACAGATTGAAGGTATAGAAGATATACAAAAAATTATGCAAATGCGAACATTTATGGAGCACCACATTGGGCGCCATTTATAATGACACCTCTAATAGGTGATGATTTGGATTGAATTGGTTGAGTAAAAGATGATGTTTTCATGCCGATCATGTGTCATCTAATAGTAAGAACTTCAATCAAATTATTTCACAGATATAATTTCTATTTGCAATAGATTTTTAAAAAAATTGGTTTTGACATTTATAAGCTCCACAAAAATGTTAGTACAAACTTTGTATCATTTTTTATTAGAAGGCAACTTTGAGTGATTTTTAGCCAAATGTAATGTGGTAGGACCCAAAGAATAAAATAAATTGTAATGTGGCCTCACCACAAAGATTTAGTGTGTTAACACCATAAAGATAAAAGACGAGGGCTGGTGTCAAAAATTAGTTCAGTTGAGTTTTGATTGTCAGAAAAGAAAGTAAAAATAAGTAAAAGCCGCTTCACGGAATTTGTGTAATTTTGTATTATTAAAATAATAAAATATAAATTGAAATAAACATTGTTTTTATAAGACCGCTTACAGTAATGTCTTTCATCGGAATTTTTTTTAGAATCATCTTATGAAGGGTAGTGCGTCGTCGTGGAACCGTTTTGAAGGAGTGCACCTATTTTGGCGACATTTAATATTCTTAAATCATATTTCTACTTCTAAACATAATAAACAAAAAAACTGGTCAAATGAATTTCTAAGTCGCTAACAAAAAAGTAACTTGCCATAAGAAAAATTTTGTGCGCCGCAGTCGTGCCCTTTATTTTCAAGTGTTTCTATCCTTATTATGCGTTTTGATGACAGAAAATTAAAGGTTTATCGACTATTTCCACTCCATACGTTATATACCGTTAGATTTTCTCTTGAAGTTCTAATGCAGAATTTTGTATTGAACATTAAACATTCTCTCTTGCGTACTAAAATTTCGTATTCTGTCTGTAAAAATTTGAGTTTTACTTTTCGAAAATGCGTGGTTCTATCCTTATTACATGCAGTGTATCATAAAAACGAACCACCAGCACCCCCTGATGCATGAGCTGTTTACGAGAGATTATAGCATAAGAAAAAAATCTTGAGGGTATTGCGATTTTTCTTATCTTTTAGTTCTCACCTATTGAACTTGTTGGCAGTTGTCAACAAGTTCACTATAAATGTTTCTACTTTTGATTTGTGCTGATTGCCCTTTTTATTAATTTCGTTTTGTGTCATTTATTTTCGAAATACGAATGACTAAAGCGCGAATTTCCAATTACCTAATCAAAAATATAATCTTCTACGCATTAATTTCCGAGAAAATTAAAGTGCAACAAATTGACAACAGTGAACAGAGAAGCCAGTGAGAATTTAGTATTATAATACATGAAAGAGTGTCATTTAGCTATTATATCAGTTTGAAGAGTGAAAGGATCTCTAATTCATTGAAATAGTTCTGGGAACTGTCCACCATCTGTAAACTGAGAACCGTGGTAAAAATATTTGTCACAGTTAAAACTTGCTCCAGAGACTTATGTTGGTTGAGGCACTTAAAGACAAATCAGAAAGGTGAAATTGGCTTAGTTACTCTAATTAATTAAATTTACGTAGGAGATACAAAAATACCATTGGAAGTTGGATTGACGCAGCACCGAGTTGACATACGAAATGGAAGACAATCAACAAGCTTATCACAAAATATGCTGGAAAGTAGACACTCAGCTAATTTTAAGAACACGAACATAACAGACAAAGAGAAGAGAATAAATAACAGATACACAATAGAAAGTCTTCGCATACAGAAAAACTTGGCTATAACAATAAACACGCAGGAAGACAGAGACAACACAATTGCAAACTATGCTCTAGCTATACCTACTCTAACGGGTGATTTTTTAGCTGGTTTGGTTTTGGCAACACTGGTTTTGACAGCTGACGTGTGTTTAGTACCTTGTGTCACTGTCAAACAGCTTCAGTTTGGTTTGCAATTTAACCATGGATCGTCTTACAAATGAACAACGCTTGCAAATTATTGAATTTTACTATCAAAATTCGTGCTTGGTTCGAAATGTTCATCGCGCGCTGCTTCCATTTTATGATCGGCATTCTCGACCTTCTGAGCAGTCTATTCGGAAGATTGTGACCAAATTTCGCACCAAATTTACTTTGTTGGACATTAAACCACCAACACGTTTACGTACTGTGCGTAGTGAAGAAAGTATTGCGGCCATATCAGCTAGTGTGACAGAAGACCGCGAAATGTCGATTCGGTGCCGTTCCCAGCAGTTAGGCCTTTGTTACAGCACTACGTGGAAAATTTTGCGGAAGGATTTGGGCGTAAAGCCTTTTAAGATACAGCTGGTGCAAGAACTAAAGCCAGCCGACCTACCACAACGCCGAATTTTTGGTGAATGGGCTCTTGGAAAGCTGGCCGAGGATCCGCTTTTTTATCGAAAAATTGTGTTCAGCGATGATGCTCATTTTTGGTTGAATGGGTACGTAAATAAGCAAAATTGCCGCATTTGGAGTGAAGATCAGCCAGAAACATTGCAACAGCTACCAATGCATCCCGAAAAAGCCACTGTTTGGTGCGGTTTATGGGCCGGCGGCATTATTGGGCCATATTTCTTCAAAGATGATGCGAATCGCAGCGTTACTGTCAATGGTGAACGCTACCGAGCGATGATAACAAACTTTTTTTTGCCCGAAATGGAAGTTCTTGACTTGCATGATATGTGGTTTCAACAAGACGGTGCCACATGCCACACAGCACGCGAAACAATGGCGCAATTGCGAGGCGAGTTTGGTGAACAGTTAATTTCACGTTTCGGGCCATCAATTGGCCGCCTAGATCGTGCGATTTGACACCATTAGACTATTTTTTGTGGGGGTATGTCAAGGCTAATGTCTATAGGGACAAGCCCGCTTCGATTGACGCACTGGAAGCCAACATCCATGCATTCATTCGTGAGATACCGGCCGATATGTGTGAAAGAGTATGCCAAAATTGGACTCAGCGGATGGGCTACCTGAGACGCAGCCGCGGTCAACATTTGCATGAAATTATCTTTAAACATTAAATTGCAAGGTTCAAACTATCGATTCAAATAAATATTTCATTCATTTTTTTGAATTTTTTGTGTTTTTTTTTTTTTAAAAGTTCTAAACCTCTTAAAAAATCACCCGTTAAAAATATGTGATAATTTTCGATCTGTTTGTTCGAAAATTGATTTTTTACGTTTTTAATTTATTCATTTTGTTCTAAATGTTAATTTATTAATTTCTTTTTAATGTCAATAAATTAAAGTAAAGTGTTAAACAAAATAGAAAACTAGTATGTACCACCAATACTCGAAATATAAAATGTAAAAACAATTATTTCATACTTAAGTTTGTAAAAATCAAAAATTCAAAAGGGCGTAAATCACGCGACTCCAATTGTTCCAAAGCTTCATTTAATGTAATTATTGTACTGCGGTTAATTCTTTATGTAATTTGTAATTTGTTATCACGTTACCCTTTATTTGAGAAAAATTACAAGAGTTCCTTATTGTCTTACATCATAACCAAAAACGATTTCAGAAAATCGTTCGAAAATTGAAACCAAGACTACTTACCTATTGATGTTACTCACTGCCCGATTGATAACAAAAAAAATCAAGGCATTTATTCCCCTTTGACTACATCAAGTATTAAACTATAATTGTTCCTTATCTCGAACAGAACGTGCCTATTCAAAAGGTTGTGCTTCAATTGTTGACTTTGTAAGTTGATCTGATTTAAAACACATTTATTTCTCAGAACTTAATCATTATTTTAATAGCTTTCGATGGAATATTAACGTGCAAAATGATACACAGCAAATATTTGTCTGATGTCACACATATTATAACAGTTATTTAGGTTACAATCGAACATTACATATATCTTTTTACAAGATAAATAATTAAATTTCTCATCGAGCATAAACCTCACCCAAAGTAAACACCAGACGAAGGCTTCTTATCATTCGTTTAGTTGGTTTATCTTTATTTGTATTTGAATTGATTTTTCGCAATCCATAGTGTGAAAGCAAACATCCATTATTGGTGATCTCAGTGCGGGTTCTTTATATGATTGACTTGGACGATCCCTAAACTCCCCCGACAAAGTCTTGTCACACCTTATTATTGTAAAGTAAGGGAACTTAAAATGTTATCGGCAACCGGAAACACTTTATTTAATAGTATCTCGATATTACCTGCAACACTATGTCTTCATTGAAATTCCATGCTTTTCTTCTTCCCCTTGACCCATAGGAATACAAATTTAATAAAACAATAATACTCACATTGGAAATATTGGACCCGCATTTTGTTAAATTTGTAATCAAATTGTTTCCGTGTCCAAGCGTGTGAATTTGAATACCCAATCTACTTTCCGGTCTAAATTAAGACATTTCATTCTCGGACTGAACCCCTAGTTTCGCTGGACAAACGAAGACACTTTAACTCAATTTGGTTTCTTTTTTTCTTCTTCTTTTTTCCCAAAAAAAAAAAAAGTCAACTAATTGGGATTCATATTGGAAGTCGATTTTGGTGAGGGAGAGAGAAATTTCCGACTAGAGGAAATACTTCCAATGATGGTAGTGGTAGAGTATAAAATTAATTGGTCCAATTGGATGAAACGATTTGTTATGTTTTGATTGGAAAATGTAAAACAAATTGAAATTCAGAAAGTGGTGTGGATATCGACAAAATATCGATCGTTAGATGAAAGAGTGAATGGTGATCTTATGAAATGGAAGTTGAATTGTTTGTATGTTCATTGAAACGTTACATTATTGGGTGGATGTGAAAATAAGTGAAAGATTTTTTTGGAAAAATTACTTCATTTGATAGCAGATATTTAATAAACTATTTAAGACAAAAAAACAATACATAATTAAAATATTATTGTTTACTTTGTATTTGTTGTTTCTTAATTCTTCACCCACGAAGTTTTACTAGGGTATTTTTTCACGCTAATTTATTCGTTTATATATGTAATAGCCGTTTACTATTATACTAGTGTGATACTGTGATGGCACCATCTAACGGAGACAAAGTAAGAACTTCTTCCGATCCAGGTATATAAGTTAAAAAAATACAGCACGACCAATTCTGTTGGTACTGTCATGTACAAGAAGGATAGACGCTGTGATCTTAGTCCAAAAAACATTATCATACGATGTTCCGTTTGCAATCGCGAAAGAGACGCATATCTAAGAATTCTTGGATTAAAACAAATGCAACGAACATCACAAAGAAGACGAAGAAGAAAAAGAAGAAGAAGAAGCATAAGAATAAGAATAAGAATGAGAATAAGAATAAGAATAAGAATAAGAATAAGAAGAAGAAGAAGAAGAAGAAGAAGAAGAAGAAGAAGAAGAAGAAGAAGAAGAAGAAGAAGAAGAAGAAGAAGAAGAAGAAGAAGAAGAAGAAGAAGAAGAAGAAGAAGAAGAAGAAGAAGAAGAAGAAGAAGAAGAAGAAGAAGAAGAAGAAGAAGAAGAAGAAGAAGAAGAAGAAGAAGAAGAAGAAGAAGAAGAAGAAGAAGAAGAAGAAGAAGAAGAAGAAGAAGAAGAAGAAGAAGAAGAAGAAGATGATGAAGAAGAAGAAGAAGAAGAAGAAGAAGAAGAAGAAGAAGAAGAAGAAGAAGAAGAAGAAGAAGAAGAAGAAGAGAAAAAGAAGAAGAACAAGAAGAAGATGTTAATAGATTAAGGCCTTACACAATTCGTTTGAAATGCAGCTTGCGCAGAGATATAATATTTAATGTACGCTTAATAATAATTCAGAAAAGTCCTTTTAAAATAAAATAATGCTACTTGTTTGAATATTTTTCAATTAATTTTCATATTAGTACCTATACAGAATTTGTATCATTATTAATTTTATTTCTTTGTTTTATAAAAATCTTTTAACTGGAAAATTTTAGAAAAATTTTGCAAAATACATTTTTAATAGCTATAAGAACGTTTGACTATGATAAAGACCCTTAATTTGAATGTAATTTTAACAGATTTAGATAAAATAAGGATTGACTAGATAAGGAAATTAAATCTTAGGATATTTGACAGAGAATAAATAAGTTTTTTAATTGTTTAAAAATTAATAAACAATATAAAAAATAAATGAAATATAAATCAATTAATTAATGTAATAAATAAATACAAAAAAATAAATAATTAGTTAAATAAATAGTTAGTTGAAAAATAAATAATATCATAATAAATAAATAAATGTAGTAACAAATAAATAAATAAACTAAAAAATTATTTATAAATTAACAAATATAAATAACTTAACAATGAACAGCATAAACATATTAACAAAAAATAAATAATAGGCAGACAAATATATATAAACAATTCGACAAATAAATCAACAGTCTTGTAAAAGAATAAAACCAATTTAACAATAGGTCTCAAGGTCGTAGTTCATCTAACAGTCTAATTTATTAATTTTTATGAGTTATTGAATGTTAAGGGATCTATTAAAACGGTTTTTTTTTAAATTATTGTTTTTTTGGAATAATATACCTACGTATCCAATCTCTCATACCTATAATAAAATATAAAAATTAGTAAAATAATTTTATTCTTTTAAACTTTGTAATCTCAAATTAATGGTGTTTTAATTTTTTATATTTTATTACATTAAAACGGATCTCACGATTTTAGTTTCGATTTTTCAAAAACATCATGCAATGCTACCATACTTAAGTACTCGAAATTCCGCATTAACTATAGAAAACATTAATGAACGTCAGGAGTGCTTTCATTAAACATTGCATTTCATTGGCCTATGTTTGTACCTATTTAAAACTTGTTCTTAAAAGTAACCATCAAGATTATCAAACAAAGATCCCTCACAACATATAGTTTTAGTTTTCCAATTTATGATGTATAACATATTTTCGAGTTGTCAAGACAATTTACTTTATTGACTTGATTTATTATAAATTCTCTTGAAAATGTATCTACAATATAAAAAATCATTCTCATTGCAAATTTTTGATTAAGTGTGATATAATTGCATTGGCAAACATTTAAAAACCACATCACATTCTCAAAAGTCATTTCCATCAAAAACAAAAACAAATAAAAAAAAAAATTGTATCCATATCGCACTTTAAAACTCCCTGCAAGTTGTTGACAACAAATCAATTTGATTTACTCACCCAAATCATGTGCCATGGTAAACATCAGAAAACGCTGCACGCAATAAATAACGTGAATTTCACATTATATTATTATTTTATCCAAACAGGATTTACACACCACGCCCGCGGCCATCAGATATGAAGTTTTCCTATTCATATGCAAAACCAGCGAAAAAAAAAAGAACTTCAGTCCGCAACCCATTTTTACCTCCTTTGTTCCAATATCTACCTACATACGTGTAGGTACTATAGGGGTATTAACTTTGCTGAGCGAAAAAAATCAAATAACATAAAATAAAAAAATGGCATAAAATCAGGAAGATAACGCAACATGCATTCATTGGTTCGTTCTTTCGAAACAAAAAAGAAAATCAGTACCCTGAAAAAAAAAATTCATATACAAATTTGCATATCGTTCAGGAGTTTTTTTTTTTCATTTTAAATGTATAATCGCACTCGCTGATGGGTAAACTGCTGAAGAATTTTCCAAACTATTTCATTCATCGTACTTCTCACGCTCATCGAACAGCGAGTATATACGATCAACGAGCATACTGAAGGCATATTAATTGGCGCCAAATTTAAATACTTCTTCTTTGTCATACTTTCAGATGCAAATATCGCAAAAATACTTTTTGTTTGTCCTTTGATTCATTGGAATTGTGGTTATCATAGATTGACACAGTCGCCGTGGTGTGCAATGCGTTTTATGAATATTAATACAAATTATTCGCGATTTCAATACCTATAGTTTGAGATACATGCGACACCTAGGCGCGAACAGCTGTGACGATCGATATCCAATGGAATGACATGTGAAAGGATAGCAATGGATGGATGGATACCTTTGGAATATAACACGTGTTGATATATTCATAGATATTCAATGCATCATATTGTATATTGTATTGCGAAGGTACTTAAAATTCCTAATCAATTGTTTCCTTATGAGGTGTATTTGACCGATGATAATATTATGGAAAGTATCTTTTTCTCATTATAAATTCAACTCACTAATATTTTACCTAAATAAAAACTATCTAGGAATACACATCGTGGTAGCTACCTACTCTTACAATAATAATAATTGTTCAACGGTAATATAGATGTAAAGATACCAGGTATGTCATAGATATAGATAACTACTTTTTTGGTCAAACCAAAGTCTCATTTGCATTCTAATTGATTGAAAAAATCATAAAGAATAAATGAAAAAGATACAAAAAAATATAATAATCACATTGTTTTATTACTGCATGGAATGAAACAAAATTTAACAATAATTTTCCAATTTGTTTACACATATAGGTGCATATCTATAGATACATACATAATTGCAATGCAACGTACAATATAATAATGATGTTTTTTTTTTTTCTAAAGCCTAATGCCTGATACGTGACATCCCGGTTATGGTTAAAGTTGTGGATACACGTTCTCGTTCAGCTTAAAAGAGAGGTTATGTTAAATGGGTTAATCCACACCTCGAGGTGTACACTGAACCAAAAAGGTACATGGAATTAATGAATATAATCATTCTATTAATGTATCGTTCATTATTATTTGTCCAATGATCCTGTTCATATAGATAATGAACGGCCGTTCATTAAAATCAATGAACGTTCATTAATTCGATGAACCATACATAATTTCATTCATAAAATTTCGAACTTGAAATTTCGAAGATATTTTAATGAATCTTTCATTAAAACAATGAACGCGTTCATAGAAACAATGAACAGTGTTCACTGATTTAATGAATACGTTCATAAAAAAAAAATAAATTCTTTCATTAAATTAATGAACGGATTCATTGAATTAATGAACCGTTCTTAAAAATAAAAATATCCGTTCATAGAATTAATGAATGCCGTTCATAGAATTAATGAACGCCGTTCATAGAATCAATGAACGCCGTTCATAGAATTAATGAACGCCGTTCATAGAATTAATGAACGCCGTTCATAAAATAAATGAATGCCGTTCATAGAATTAATGAATGCCGTTCATAGAATTAATGAATGCCGTTCATAGAATTAATGAATGCCGTTCATAGAATTAATGAATGCCGTTCATAGAATTAATGAATGCCGTTCATAGAATTAATGAACGCCGTTCATAGAATCAATGAACGCCGTTCATAGAATTAATGAACGCCGTTCATAGAATAAATGAATGCCGTTCATAGAATTAATGAACGCCGTTCATAGAATTAATGAACGCCGTTCATAGAATTAATGAATGCCGTTCATAGAATTAATGAACGCCGTTCATAGAATTAATGAACGCCGTTCATAGATTTAATGAACGCCGTTCATAGATTTAATGAATGCCGTTCATAGAATTAATGAACGCCGTTCATAGAATTAATGAATGCCATTCATAGAATTAATGAACGCCGTTCATAGAATTAATGAATGCCGTTCATAGAATTAATGAACGCCGTTCATAGAATTAATGAATGCCGTTCATAGAATTAATGAACGCAGTTCATAGAATTAATGAACGCCGTTCATAGATTTAATGAATGCCGTTCATAGAATTAATGAATGCCATTCATAGAATTAATGAACGCCGTTCATAGAATTAATGAATGCCGTTCATAGAATTAATGAACGCCGTTCATAGAATTAATGAATGCCGTTCATAGAATTAATGAACGCAGTTCATAGAATTAATGAACGCCGTTCATAGATTTAATGAATGCCGTTCATAGAATTAATGAACGCCGTTCATTAATTCTATGAACGGCGTTCATTAATTCTATGAACGGCGTTCATTAATTCTATGAACGGCGTTCATTAATTCTATGAACGGCGTTCATTAATTCTATGAACGGCGTTCATAAAAATAAGAAACCCGTTCATAAAATTAATGAACGCGTTTACGAACGCGTTCATTAATTTTATGAACACAGGCCTATGTTCCGTAACTCTTGCACCGTCATAAGTGCTCGAAAAACATTGTGAATTCGAATGAAATCAATTTTTTTGTACAAATTTCATTTTGATTCAAATTGTTCTTCGACAACTTATTTCGATGCAAGCGTTATAAAACGAAGGCACTGTTTTCAATAAATTTAGAAAGTAAAATTTCTTATAGTCTTATTCCTTGTCAAAGAATTTTTAATCTCCTGTCAAGAAATTAAAAAAATCAACTGACAAACAAAGAAGTCATGGAAGTTTAGCTTTCTAAATTTATTAGGTCGAGATCTGTGAAAAAGAAAGAAAAATTAATGTGAATCGTCGTTTTCAATTTTTACAAACCTGTTAACAGTACATTCATCTTCATTCATTTTTCATCTCTAACCTTCTCCTTTCTGAAATGTTCAAGGTTAAATTAAAGAAATATTTACATTTACATTAACTCTTTTATCTTTATTTGATACTCTTTTATTTTTTATTTGAATTTACATATAAGAATTGAAATTTTATGATCTCATGATCTCATCAAGCAAAACATAAATTTTTTTATTTGATTGATAAATCATAAAATTGATAAAATTGATAAAATTTAAGATATTAAATTATAAGGGTTAAATTAAATTATAAGGATTTAATTTTTTTTTTAAATAAATTAAGTGAAACAATCCATAAGAAGTGAAATTCAGTGAAGTTATGAGATCTCATCAAGCAAAACATACATTTTTTTATTTGATTGATAAATCATAAAATTGATAAAATTGATAAAATTTAAGATATTAAATTATAAGGGTTAAATTAAATTATAAGGATTTAATTTTTTTTTTAAATAAATTAAGTGAAACAATCCATAAGAAGTGAAATTCAGTGAAGTTATGAGATCTCATCAAGCAAAACATACATTTTTTCAGTCAGTTTTGGACACATTAGACTTCATTTTAGAGTAAAGTAATTATGCAATACGAAGAAAACGTATTGCGACTAATTACAATTTAAGTAAAGTTCTTACAATCTAGATAATTTTTGGAATATAGTAATAACATATGAATAATAACATACTTATTTCAAGAGTTTCCTTTTCATTTTGGTCAACTTTCGGCGAAGAGGATGAATTATTTACTTTTGTTCTTGAAGTGGATTTAATGTTACAAAACTTAGCGTAAATTTTACCCCTTTTACTTGTTCGATAATATTCCTGCAAAAGTTTAGAAATATCAAGTTAATATTGTTCGAACATAAATTATGTGTATATTTTGGATGCCAATAAAAACTTAGAAAATTTTTTTCAAAGATGAAAATGTTTTCCCCATAGAAAAATATTTTTCTTGGGACTTAGAAAATTTTCTAAGTCCCAAAAAAAATTTTTTTCATTGAAAAATTTTTTTTGGGACTTAGAAATTTTTTGATCCCAAAAAAAAAGTTAATTTCTTTTTCGGGACTTAGAATATTTTTCAATGAAAAAAATTATTTTTGGGACTTAGAAAATCTTCGATGCCAAAAAAAAAGTTAATTTTTTTTTGGGACTTTTTCAAATTTTTCAATGAAAAATATTTTTCTTGGAACTTAGAAAATTTTGGGACTATTTTGGGAATATTTTTCAATGAAAAAAAATTTTTTTTTGGGACTTAGAAAATTTTTGATGCAAAAAAAATTTTTCAATGAATTTTGGACTTAGAAAATTTTCGACGCCAAAAAAACAACTTTTTTGTGACTTAGAATATTTTTCAATGAAAAAAATTTTTTTTGGGACTTAGAAAATTTTTGATGCAAAAAAAATTTTTCAATGAATTTTGGACTTAGAAAATTTTCGACGCCAAAATAACTTAACTTTTTTTGGGACTTAGAATATTTTTCAATGAAAAAAATTTTTTTTTTGGGACTTAGAAAATTTTTGATGGAAAAAAAATTTTTCAATGAATTTTGGACTTAGAGAATTTTCGACGCCAAAAAAACAACTTTTTTGTGACTTAGAATATTTTTCAATGAAAAAAATTTTTTTTGGGACTTAGAAAATTTTTGATGCAAAAAAAATTTTTCAATGAATTTTGGACTTAGAAAATTTTCGACGCCAACAAAAACTTAACTTTTTTTGGGACTTAGAATATTTTTCAATGAAAAAAAATTTTTTTTGGGACTTAGAAAATTTTTGATGCAAAAAAAAAATTTTTCAATGAATTTTGGACTTAGAAAATTTTCGACGCCAAAAAAACTTAACTTTTTTTGGGACTTAGAATATTTTTCAGTGAAAAAAATTATTTTTGGGACTTAAATTTTTGATCCCAAAAAAAAGTTAATTTCTTTTTTGGGACTGAGAATATTTTTCAATGAAAAATATTTTTTTTGGGACTTAGATAATTTTCGATCCCAAAAAAATTATTTTTTTTTGACATTTGAAAAAAAAATTTCGCATAGAAACATATTAATTTTTGGGGATTTGGAAAATTTTTTAACCCAAAAAATGAAGCAAAATATAAAGATGTATAATTTTTACCAATTTTTCAGTCGGGAATCTTTCTAAAATCTCCTTTTCAATTTTGTAAGTTGAATGTAAATCCAAATGAAGGTTGTTCTGGTCAAAATAAATGGCTATTGCATTGATAAGTTGTTTCCTATGGTGTTCCTGAAATTTTTTCGACTTCTCATAGCTTTCAGCTAGTGCCAAAGTTTTGGGGTTGCTGTTCAAGAAGCTACGACGTTTTGTATCCAGATTTTGTTTGTTGTAGCACATAAAACGGTTCAATTACAACATTTTTTATTCAATTTTAAAAATTTAAACGCCATTTAGTTACAATGCGTGTCCTTCAAGTGTGTTTAAACCGTATTTATGATTTTGATAAAAATTAAAAAAAATCTTCTAATAAAAGTGATTTTAAAAATCAACATCTGCCTAAGAACTGATGAAATAGGTTTGTGATGAAAATTTTTTTAATCTGGATTTTAATTTCAAAATTACTTTAAAGAATAGTTAGTAGACTTGAATTCTGATTAGGAAACGCTTCACTCATTGAAATTGAGTAAAAAATATTGAAGCTACAACGTTTTGTATCCAGACTTTGTTCTTTGTCGCACATAAGACGCTTCAATTACAACATTTTTTATTCAATTTTAAAAATTTAAACGCCATTTAGTTACAATGCGTGTCCTTCAAGTGTGTTTAAACCGTATTTATGATTTTGATAAAAATTAAAAAAAATCTTCTAATAAAAGTGATTTTAAAAATCAACATCTGCCTAAGAACTGATGAAATAGGTTTGTGATGAAAATTTTTTTAATCTGGATTTTAATTTCAAAATTACTTTAAAGAATAGTTAGTAGACTTGAATTCTGATTAGGAAACGCTTCACTCATTGAAATTGAGTAAAAAATATTGAAGCTACAACGTTTTGTATCCAGACTTTGTTCTTTGTCGCACATAAGACGCTTCAATTACAACATTTTTCCTTCAAGTGTGTTTAAACCGTATTTATGATTTTGATAAAAATTAAAAAAATCTTCTAATAAAAGTGATTTTAAAAATCAACATCTGCCTAAGAACTGATGAAATAGGTTTGTGATGAAAATTTTTTTAATCTGGATTTTAATTTCAAAATTACTTTAAAGAATAGTTAGTAGACTTGAATTCTGATTAGGAAACGCTTCACTCATTGAAATTGAGTAAAAAATATTGAAGCTACAACGTTTTGTATCCAGACTTTGTTCTTTGTCGCACATAAGACGCTTCAATTACAACATTTTTTATTCAATTTTAAAAATTTAAACGCCATTTAGTTACAATGCGTGTCCTTCAAGTGTGTTTAAACCGTATTTATGATTTTGATAAAAATTAAAAAAAATCTTCTAATAAAAGTGATTTTAAAAATCAACATCTGCCTAAGAACTGATGAAATAGGTTTGTGATGAAATTTTTTTTAATCTGGATTTTAATTTCAAAATTACTTTAAAGAATAGTTAGTAGACTTGAATTCTGATTAGGAAACGCTTCACTCATTGAAATTGAGTAAAAAATATTGAAGCTACAACGTTTTGTATCCAGACTTTGTTCTTTGTCGCACATAAGACGCTTCAATTACAACATTTTTTATTCAATTTTAAAAATTTAAACGCCATTTAGTTACAATGCGTGTCCTTCAAGTGTGTTTAAACCGTATTTATGATTTTGATAAAAATAAAAAAAAATCTTCTAATAAAAGTGATTTTAAAAATCAACATCTGCCTAAGAACTGATGAAATAGGTTTGTGATGAAAATTTTTTTAATCTGGATTTTAATTTCAAAATTACTTTAAAGAATAGTTAGTAGACTTGAATTCTGATAAGGAAACATAACAATCGGTGAAATCGAGTAAAAAATGTAGAAGCTACGACGTTTTGTATCCAGATTTTGTTTGTTGTAGCACATGAAACGGTTCAATTACAACATTTTTTATTCAATTTTATAAATTTAAACGCCATTTAGTTACAATGCGTGTCCTTCAAGTGTGTTTAAACCGTATTTATGATTCTGATAAAAATTAAAAAAAATCTTCTAATAAAAGTGATTTTAAAAATCAACATCTGCCTAAGAACTGATGAAATAGGTTTGTGATGAAAATTTTTTTAATCTGGATTTTAACTTCAAAATTACTTTAAAGAATAGTTAGTAGACTTGAATTCTGATTAGGAAACGCTTCACTCATTGAAATTGAGTAAAAAATATTGAAGCTACAACGTTTTGTATCCAGACTTTGTTCTTTGTCGCACATAAGACGCTTCAATTACAACATTTTTTATTCAATTTTAAAAATTTAAACGCCATTTAGTTACAATGCGTGTCCTTCAAGTGTGTTTAAACCGTATTTATGATTCTGATAAAAATTAAAAAAAATCTTCTAATAAAAGTGATTTTAAAAATCAACATCTGCCTAAGAACTGATGAAATAGGTTTGTGATGAAAATTTTTTTAATCTGGATTTTAATTTCAAAATTACTTTAAAGAATAGTTAGTAGACTTGAATTCTGATTAGGAAACGCTTCACTCATTGAAATTGAGTAAAAAATATTGAAGCTACAACGTTTTGTATCCAGACTTTGTTCTTTGTCGCACATAAGACGCTTCAATTACAACATTTTTTATTCAATTTTAAAAATTTAAACGCCATTTAGTTACAATGCGTGTCCTTCAAGTGTGTTTAAACCGTATTTATGATTCTGATAAAAATTAAAAAAAATCTTCTAATAAAAGTGATTTTAAAAATCAACATCTGCCTAAGAACTGATGAAATAGGTTTGTGATGAAATTTTTTTTAATCTGGATTTTAATTTCAAAATTACTTTAAAGAATAGTTAGTAGACTTGAATTCTGATAAGGAAACACAACAATCGGTGAAATCGAGTAAAAAATGTAGAAGCTACGACGTTTTGTATCCAGATTTTGTTTGTTGTAGCACATAAAACGGTTCAATTACAAAATTTTTTATTCAATTTTAAAAATTTAAACGCCATTTAGTTACAATGCGTGTCCTTCAAGTGTGTTTAAACCGTATTTATGATTCTGATAAAAATTAAAAAAAAATTTCTAATAAAAGTGATTTTAAAAATCAACATCTGCCTAAGAACTGATGAAATAGGTTTGTGATGAAATTTTTTTTAATCTGGATTTTAATTTCAAAATTACTTTAAAGAATAGTTAGTAGACTTGAAATCTGATAAGGAAACATAACAATCGGTGAAATCGAGTAAAAAATATAGAAGCTACGACGTTTTGTATCCAGATTTTGTTTGTTGTAGCACATAAAACGGTTCAATTACAACATTTTTTATTCAATTTTAAAAATTTAAACGCCATTTAGTTACAATGCGTGTCCTTCAAGTGTGTTTAAACCGTATTTATGATTCTGATAAAAATTAAAAAAAATCTTCTAATAAAAGTGATTTTAAAAATCAACATCTGCCTAAGAACTGATGAAATAGGTTTGTGATGAAAATTTTTTTAATCTGGATTTTAATTTCAAAATTACTTTAAAGAATAGTTAGTAGACTTGAATTCTGATTAGGAAACGCTTCACTCATTGAAATTGAGTAAAAAATATTGAAGCTACAACGTTTTGTATCCAGACTTTGTTCTTTGTCGCACATTAGACGCTTCAATTACAACATTTTTTATTCAATTTTAAAAATTTAAACGCCATTTAGTTACAATGCGTGTCCTTCAAGTGTGTTTAAACCGTATTTATGATTCTGATAAAAATTAAAAAAAATCTTCTAATAAAAGTGATTTTAAAAATCAACATCTGCCTAAGAACTGATGAAATAGGTTTGTGATGAAATTTTTTTTAATCTGGATTTTAATTTCAAAATTACTTTAAAGAATAGTTAGTAGACTTGAATTCTGATAAGGAAACATAACAATCGGTGAAATCGAGTAAAAAATATAGAAGCTACGACGTTTTGTATCCAGATTTTGTTTGTTGTAGCACATAAAACGGTTCAATTACAACATTTTTTATTCAATTTTAAAAATTTAAACGCCATTTAGTTACAATGCGTGTCCTTCAAGTGTGTTTAAACCGTATTTATGATTCTGATAAAAATTAAAAAAAATCTTCTAATAAAAGTGATTTTAAAAATCAACATCTGCCTAAGAACTGATGAAATAGGTTTGTGATGAAAATTTTTTTAATCTGGATTTTAATTTCAAAATTACTTTAAAGAATAGTTAGTAGACTTGAATTCTGATTAGGAAACGCTTCACTCATTGAAATTGAGTAAAAAATATTGAAGCTACAACGTTTTGTATCCAGACTTTGTTCTTTGTCGCACATAAGACGCTTCAATTACAACATTTTTTATTCAATTTTAAAAATTTAAACGCTATTTAGTTACAATGCGTGTCCTTCAAGTGTGTTTAAACCGTATTTATGATTTTGATAAAAATTAAAAAAAATCTTCTAATAAAAGTGATTTTAAAAATCAACATCTGCCTAAGAACTGATGAAATAGGTTTGTGATGAAAATTTTTTTAATCTGGATTTTAATTTCAAAATTACTTTAAAGAATAGTTAGTAGACTTGAATTCTGATTAGGAAACGCTTCACTCATTGAAATTGAGTAAAAAATATTGAAGCTACAACGTTTTGTATCCAGACTTTGTTCTTTGTCGCACATAAGACGCTTCAATTACAACATTTTTTATTCAATTTTAAAAATTTAAACGCCATTTAGTTACAATGCGTGTCCTTCAAGTGTGTTTAAACCGTATTTATGATTCTGATAAAAATTAAAAAAAATCTTCTAATAAAAGTGATTTTAAAAATCAACATCTGCCTAAGAACTGATGAAATAGGTTTGTGATGAAATTTTTTTTAATCTGGATTTTAATTTCAAAATTACTTTAAAGAATAGTTAGTAGACTTGAATTCTGATAAGGAAACACAACAATCGGTGAAATCGAGTAAAAAATGTAGAAGCTACGACGTTTTGTATCCAGATTTTGTTTGTTGTAGCACATAAAACGGTTCAATTACAAAATTTTTTATTCAATTTTAAAAATTTAAACGCCATTTAGTTACAATGCGTGTCCTTCAAGTGTGTTTAAACCGTATTTATGATTCTGATAAAAATTAAAAAAAAATTTCTAATAAAAGTGATTTTAAAAATCAACATCTGCCTAAGAACTGATGAAATAGGTTTGTGATGAAATTTTTTTTAATCTGGATTTTAATTTCAAAATTACTTTAAAGAATAGTTAGTAGACTTGAAATCTGATAAGGAAACATAACAATCGGTGAAATCGAGTAAAAAATATAGAAGCTACGACGTTTTGTATCCAGATTTTGTTTGTTGTAGCACATAAAACGGTTCAATTACAACATTTTTTATTCAATTTTAAAAATTTAAACGCCATTTAGTTACAATGCGTGTCCTTCAAGTGTGTTTAAACCGTATTTATGATTCTGATAAAAATTAAAAAAAATCTTCTAATAAAAGTGATTTTAAAAATCAACATCTGCCTAAGAACTGATGAAATAGGTTTGTGATGAAAATTTGTTTAATCTGGATTTTAATTTCAAAATTACTTTAAAGAATAGTTAGTAGACTTGAATTCTGATTAGGAAACGCTTCACTCATTGAAATTGAGTAAAAAATATTGAAGCTACAACGTTTTGTATCCAGACTTTGTTCTTTGTCGCACATTAGACGCTTCAATTACAACATTTTTTATTCAATTTTAAAAATTTAAACGCCATTTAGTTACAATGCGTGTCCTTCAAGTGTGTTTAAACCGTATTTATGATTCTGATAAAAATTAAAAAAAATCTTCTAATAAAAGTGATTTTAAAAATCAACATCTGCCTAAGAACTGATGAAATAGGTTTGTGATGAAATTTTTTTTAATCTGGATTTTAATTTCAAAATTACTTTAAAGAATAGTTAGTAGACTTGAATTCTGATAAGGAAACACAACAATCGGTGAAATCGAGTAAAAAATGTAGAAGCTACGACGTTTTGTATCCAGATTTTGTTTGTTGTAGCACATAAAACGGTTCAATTACAAAATTTTTTATTCAATTTTAAAAATTTAAACGCCATTTAGTTACAATGCGTGTCCTTCAAGTGTGTTTAAACCGTATTTATGATTCTGATAAAAATTAAAAAAAAATTTCTAATAAAAGTGATTTTAAAAATCAACATCTGCCTAAGAACTGATGAAATAGGTTTGTGATGAAATTTTTTTTAATCTGGATTTTAATTTCAAAATTACTTTAAAGAATAGTTAGTAGACTTGAAATCTGATAAGGAAACATAACAATCGGTGAAATCGAGTAAAAAATATAGAAGCTACGACGTTTTGTATCCAGATTTTGTTTGTTGTAGCACATAAAACGGTTCAATTACAACATTTTTTATTCAATTTTAAAAATTTAAACGCCATTTAGTTACAATGCGTGTCCTTCAAGTGTGTTTAAACCGTATTTATGATTCTGATAAAAATTAAAAAAATCTTCTAATAAAAGTGATTTTAAAAATCAACATCTGCCTAAGAACTGATGAAATAGGTTTGTGATGAAATTTTTTTTAATCTGGATTTTAATTTCAAAATTACTTTAAAGAATAGTTAGTAGACTTGAATTCTGATAAGGAAACATAACAATCGGTGAAATCGAGTAAAAAATATAGAAGCTACGACGTTTTGTATCCAGATTTTGTTTGTTGTAGCACATAAAACGGTTCAATTACAACATTTTTTATTCAATTTTAAAAATTTAAACGCCATTTAGTTACAATGCGTGTCCTTCAAGTGTGTTTAAACCGTATTTATGATTCTGATAAAAATTAAAAAAAATCTTCTAATAAAAGTGATTTTAAAAATCAACATCTGCCTAAGAACTGATGAAATAGGTTTGTGATGAAAATTTTTTTAATCTGGATTTTAATTTCAAAATTACTTTAAAGAATAGTTAGTAGACTTGAATTCTGATTAGGAAACGCTTCACTCATTGAAATTGAGTAAAAAATATTGAAGCTACAACGTTTTGTATCCAGACTTTGTTCTTTGTCGCACATTAGACGCTTCAATTACAACATTTTTTATTCAATTTTAAAAATTTAAACGCCATTTAGTTACAATGCGTGTCCTTCAAGTGTGTTTAAACCGTATTTATGATTCTGATAAAAATTAAAAAAAATCTTCTAATAAAAGTGATTTTAAAAATCAACATCTGCCTAAGAACTGATGAAATAGGTTTGTGATGAAAATTTTTTTAATCTGGATTTTAATTTCAAAATTACTTTAAAGAATAGTTAGTAGACTTGAATTCTGATAAGGAAACACAACAATCGGTGAAATCGAGTAAAAAATATAGAATCTACGACGTTTTGTATCCAGATTTTGTTTGTTGTAGCACATAAAACGGTTCAATTACAACATTTTTTATTCAATTTTAAAAATTTAAACGCCATTTAATTACAATGCGTGTCCTTCAAGTGTGTTTAAACCGTATTTATGATTCTGATAAAAATTAAAAAAATCTTCTAATAAAAGTGATTTTAAATATCAACATCTGCCTAAGAACTGATGAAATAGGTTTGTGATGAAATTTTTTTTAATCTGGATTTTAATTTCAAAATTACTTTAAAGAATAGTTAGTAGACTTGAATTCTGATTAGGAAACGCTTCACTCATTGAAATTGAGTAAAAAATATTGAAGCTACAACGTTTTGTATCCAGACTTTGTTCTTTGTCGCACATAAGACGCTTCAATTACAACATTTTTTATTCAATTTTAAAAATTTAAACGCCATTTAGTTACAATGCGTGTCCTTCAAGTGTGTTTAAACCGTATTTATGATTCTGATAAAAATTAAAAAAAATCTTCTAATAAAAGTGATTTTAAAAATCAACATCTGCCTAAGAACTGATGAAATAGGTTTGTGATGAAAATTTTTTTAATCTGGATTTTAATTTCAAAATTACTTTAAAGAATAGTTAGTAGACTTGAATTCTGATAAGGAAACACAACAATCGGTGAAATCGAGTAAAAAATATAGAATCTACGACGTTTTGTATCCAGATTTTGTTTGTTGTAGCACATAAAACGGTTCAATTACAACATTTTTTATTCAATTTTAAAAATTTAAACGCCATTTAGTTACAATGCGTGTCCTTCAAGTGTGTTTAAACCGTATTTATGATTCTGATAAAAATTAAAAAAAATCTTCTAATAAAAGTGATTTTAAAAATCAACATCTGCCTAAGAACTGATGAAATAGGTTTGTGATGAAAATTTTTTTAATCTGGATTTTAATTTCAAAATTACTTTAAAGAATAGTTAGTAGACTTGAATTCTGATAAGGAAACACAACAATCGGTGAAATCGAGTAAAAAATATAGAATCTACGACGTTTTGTATCCAGATTTTGTTTGTTGTAGCACATAAAACGGTTCAATTACAACATTTTTTATTCAATTTTAAAAATTTAAACGCCATTTAATTACAATGCGTGTCCTTCAAGTGTGTTTAAACCGTATTTATGATTCTGATAAAAATTAAAAAAATCTTCTAATAAAAGTGATTTTAAAAATCAACATCTGCCTAAGAACTGATGAAATAGGTTTGTGATGAAAATTTTTTTAATCTGGATTTTAATTTCAAAATTACTTTAAAGAATAGTTAGTAGACTTGAATTCTGATAAGGAAACACAACAATTAAAAAAATTTTCATCACAAACCTATTTCTTCAGTTCTTCAGTTCAGCGGAGGCAGACATAATAATGTGGCGGCAGCGTGGTGGTTGCAACGTAGTTTAAGAAGAGCACTACATATATAAAAATATAGTAATACCTACAATTTACACATTCTAGGGATGAAAACATTTACCTTAAATTTTGGATGCAGAAAACGACGTGTTGGCAGCAGGCGACGGACGGGCGGCGGCAAATGGTTCTTCAGTTCAGCGGCGGCAGACAATTATGTGCCGGCAGCGTGGTGGTGGCAACGTGGTGTAAGAAGAGCACTACATATATATAAATGTATTAATACAATTATAACACATTTTAGTGATGAAAACATTTACCTTAAATTTTGGATGCAGAAAACGACGTGTTGGCAGCAGGCGACGGACGGGCGGCGGCAAATGGTTCTTCAGTTCAGCGGAGGCAGACAATAATGTGCCGGCAGCGTTGTGGTGGCAACGTGGTGTAAGAAGAGCACTACATATATATAAATGTATTAATACAATTATAACACATTTTAGGGATGAAAACACTTACCTTAAATTTTGGATGCAGGAAACGACGTGATGGCAGCAGGCGACGGGCGGGCGGCGGCAAATGGGATATCGAACAAATCTCCTATATTTATGATGAAAAACAAATTATTTATCAAAATAAATACATACTTTCAATAAATAAATAGTTTTAAATAATAAATACTACGTAATCTAATAAAATACTTACTTTTTATTTTTTCTTCAGCTCTCCGTTGTGTAGCTCCTCTTTTTCAGACATTCACTTATCACTTCACACTGTAACTGAATGGCTTGGTTTGGCTTGGGGACGTCGGCAACATGATTTAACGAAAGAAATTCTTTCGTTCAACGTTACTACGTTTATATGACCGGATCCAGTGATCGGATTCAATTCAATCTGAATCGAAATTTCGATGCAGGTATCGAGTGATTGAAATAATATGGGATCGAGATGTTTGTGTAAGTGCAATGTGTGAGCTAATAATAAATTATTATTTTGCAAGTATGGCGACACCAATTGAAATAAAATATTATGAAATTATTCACACAAACCCACATGCATAGCAAAACAAGTAAAAATATACCACAAACCGTCTGAAAACAAAACTGCACACACTCACACAAACCCCGATTCTTCAATTCCTCGATCTAGGTATACATGCATGTTTTCGATTCGATCCAGCTCGCAAGGTAGGATCGGATCGAGTAATCCTATTTCGATTCGATACGCGTTGATACAGACCTAAATCCTGATTTAATTCAGATTCAATTCTGCATATAAACGTAGTACGTATCAACAAGTAGTGTTCCCACTTTATTTTACGCGTTCTTTAAAATTTAAGGGTGATGATCAATATTCGATTTCGTTTCAACTGGAAGGCGATAAATTGGACTGTCAAAAAACATGTCATTCAAGAAAATACAAGTAATGGGTATTACTGGGTCGCACAAACATGTTCTTCTATCTTGTTGTTAACACAAACAAATTTTTAATGATAAAAAAAGTTTTATTTTCTTTAGAAAAATATACTTATTAGAGACAAGCACCATAATAAGTTTTTCTAAATGTAAATTTCACCGGAAAAGTGATCCGGAAAGGTTAAATTTTAAATAAAATAAAAATGTTCACCGGAAATCAAGCCTTTTTTAATTATTTAACGACCAATCTTAATCCGTCCGTGTTTCAGCAATCACTTAACCGATTTGCACGGTTGACATGCTGTCGGATAGAGGAAATGTCGAACTAGGTCGTGGAGACTATATTTCTGTGCGGATGTCCACGATTTGGCTAAAAAACGAAACCAAAATTACACTTCCGAATCTGGAAAAAATAGGACAAAAAATAATTATTTTAAGTAAAATAAGAATTTTTATTGGAAATTAAGCTTTTTTAATGATTTAACGATCAATCTTAATCCGTCCGTATTTCAGCAATCACTGCACAGATTTGCACGGTTGACATGCTGTCGGATAGAGGAAATGTCGAACTAGGTCGTGGAGACTATATTTCTGTGCGGATGTCCACGATTTGGCCAAAAAACGACACCAAAGTTGCACTTCAAAAAATCGAAAAAATAGGGGAAAATACAAATTATTTTCAATTTTATTTTCCAAAATACTTATAAAAAGGCAACTTCAAAGTTGGAAACTAGTTGAGCCATTACTCAAAATTACATTTCACAAGAATCCATTCACAGGTTTTCAAAATATTGGATTAACAAAAAAAAGATTTTTATCAACCTCATTGAGGCGATAAAATGAGTTTTGGTCCAATTTCCACCGTTTCTCAATAATTTATATCGATGCGATAGCTACAGAACATGGGCACAGAGCACAGTTAATACACAAAAGGAAATTTCAAAAATTGAATATTATATTGTAAAAATATTGACAATCACAGTAAAAAAAATCAATTTAAAATTAGCTTTCATGTTGAAAGCACAAACAACCGATAAAACGACACCAAAAAATAAGAACTAAAGGGGTTTTCACATTCAACAACATTTACATCTCCTTGTGTCGTTAACTACTGTTCACATTGATACGAACAGTTGTTCAACCGAGAAAAATGTTTGTGTGAGCAAGAAAACTTTTAAAATGAGAACGAAAAACAACACAAAACTACTTATTACGTACAAACAAAAAAAAAATACAATAGGTAATAAGCCCCGTCTTATTTGATTCCCCAACTCGGTTAAAAAAAAATGATATTTCGACACCTGTCAAATGTGGTCTCAAACATTTTATTCTCATACTCATAAAAAGGGTTATTTTGAAACCTGCAAACTGAATAAAATTATTACTTTACTAAAAAGTTAAATGATATGAAAATCTTGTTCATAATTTGATACACTTTTTAAAAGTGTGATCACTGCAACACGCAAGTTGCCCTTCGTTAAGTTTTGATTAACTATGAATTGAATTAATGAACGGTTCATTAAATCACCACGTTCATTAACACGAACATTAAATCTATGAACACGTTCATTAAATTCATGAACACGCTCACTTCGACAATAAATGTATTCGTTAAATATGAATCTTAACGAATAATTGAAATAATGAATGGTTCATTAAAATAATGAATGGTTTATTAAGTTTTGGCGCCTTTTTAAAAAGAAGAAAAAAAGATTTATTTTATTTTCGTCATATCTTTTCTATTTTTGCTTTTTTTGAAAAATTGTCGGATATAAAAGTTGTAGATTTTTTAATTTCCGATAGAATATGCCAAATAAATTTTTTTGATTTTCGCTTTTGTTTAGAAGTAATAGCGACTTTTGTAAAATAAAACATCTCGCAAACAAAAAGACATGAAATTTTTTCTTTTTTCGTCATATCTTTTCTATTTTTGCTTTTTTTGAAAAACTGTCGGATATAAAAGTTGTTGATTTTTTAATTTCCGATAGAATATGCTAAATAAATTTGTTTGATTTTCGCTTTTGTTTAGAAGTAATAGCGACTTTTGTAAAATAAAACATCTCGCAAACAAAAAGACATGAAATTTTTTCTTTTTTCGTCATATCTTTTCTATTTTTGCTTTTTTTGAAAAATAGTCGGATATAAAAGTTGTTGATTTTTCAATTTCCGACAGAATATATGCTAAAAAAGTTTTTTTGATTTTCGCTTTTGTTTAGAAGTAATAGCGACTTTTGTAAAATAAAACATCTCGCAAACAAAAAGACATGAAATTTATTCTTTTTTCGTCATATCTTTTCTATTTTTGCTTTTTTTGAAAAATTGTCGGATATAAAAGTTGTAGATTTTTTAATTTCCGACAGAATATGCTAAATAAGTTTTTTTGATTTTCGCTTTTGTTTAGAAGTAATAGCGACTTTTGTAAAATAAAACATCTCGCAAACAAAAAGACATGAAATTTATTCTTTTTTCGTCATATCTTTTCTATTTTTGCTTTTTTTGAAAAATTGTCGGATATAAAAGTTGTTGATTTTTTAATTTCCGATAGAATATGCTAAATAAATTTTTTTGATTTTCGCTTTTGTTTAGAAGTAATAGCGACTTTTGTAAAATAAAACATCTCGCAAACAAAAAGACATGAAATTTTTTCTTTTTTCGTCATATCTTTTCTATTTTTGCTTTTTTTGAAAAATAGTCGGATATAAAAGTTGTTGATTTTTCAATTTCCGACAGAATATATGCTAAATAAGTTTTTTTGATTTTCGCTTTTGTTTAGAAGTAATAGCGACTTTTGTAAAATAAAACATCTCGCAAACAAAAAGACATGAAATTTATTCTTTTTTCGTCATATCTTTTCTATTTTTGCTTTTTTTGAAAAATTGTCGGATATAAAAGTTGTAGATTTTTTAGTTTCCGACAGAATATACTAAATAAGTTTTTTTTGATTTTCGCTTCTGTTTAGAAGTAATAGCGACTTTTGTAAAATAAAACATCTCACAAACATTGAATTAGTGAATGTGTATTGATTCTAATGGATGGCGTTCATTGTTTTAACGAACAGATTCATAGAAAACTATGAATCTTTCACTTAAAAGTGTATCGGATACTTATTTACGTTCATTGAATTAATGAATGGTTCATTGATTTTAATGAATGGCGTTCATTGTTTTAACGAACAGGTTCATTGAATCTTTCATCAAAAAGTGTATCGGATATTTATGAACGGCTGTTCATTGAATAAATGAATGGTTCATTGATTTTAATGAATGGCGTTCATTGTTTTAACGAACAGGTTCATTGAATCTTTCATCAAAAAGTGTATCGGATATTTATGAACGGCTGTTCATTGAATTAATGAATGGTTCATTGATTTTAATGAATGGCGTTCATTGTTTTAACGAACAGGTTCATTCAATCTTTTATCAAAAAGTGTATCGGATATTTATGAACGGCTGTTCATTGAATTAATGAATGGTTCATTGATTTTTAATGAATGGCGTTCATAGTTTTAATGAACAGGTTCATTGAATCTTTCATCAAAAAGTGTATCAGATATTTATGAACTGCTGTTCATTGAATTAATGAACGGTTCATTGATTTTTAATGAATGGCGTTCATAGTTTTAATGAACAGGTTCATTCAATCTTTTATCAAAAAGTGTATCGGATATTTATGAACGGCTGTTCATTGAATTAATGAATGGTTCATTGATTTTAATGAATGGCGTTCATTGTTTTAACGAACAGGTTCATTCAATCTTTCATCAAAGAGTGTCGGATATTTATGAACGGCTGTTTATTGAATTAATGAATGGTTCATTGATTTTTAATGAATGGCGTTCATAGTTTTAATGAACAGGTTCATTGAATCTTTCATCAAAAAGTGTATCAGATATTTATAAACTGCTGTTCATTGAATTAATGAATGGTTCATTGATTTTTAATGAATGGCGTTCATAGTTTTAATGAACAGGTTCATTGAATCTTTCATCAAAAAGTGTATCGGATATTTATGAACGGCTGTTCATTGAATTAATGAATGGTTCATTGATTTTTAATGAATGGCGTTCATAGTTTTAACGAACAGGTTCATTGAATCTTTCATCAAAAAGTGTCGGATATTTATGAACGGCTGTTCATTGAATTAATGAATGGTTCATTGATTTTAATGAATGGAGTTCATTGTTTCAACGAACAGGTTCATTGAATCTTTCATCAAAAAGTGTATCGGATATTTATGAACGGCTGTTCATTGAATTAATGAATGGTTCATTGATTTTTAATGAATGGCGTTCATAGTTTTAACGAACAGGTTCATTGAATCTTTCATCAAAAAGTGTATCGGATATTTATGAACTGCTGTTCATTGAATTAATGAATGGTTCATTGATTTTAATGAATGGCGTTCATAGTTTTAACGAACAGGTTCATTGAATCTTTCATCAAAACGTGTATCGGATATTTATGAACGGCTGTTCATTGAATTAATGAATGGTTCATTGATTTTAATGATTAGCGTTCATTGTTTTAACGAACAGGTTCATTGAATCTTTCATCAAAAAGTGTATCGGATATTTATGAACGGTTGTTCATTGAATTTATGAATGGTTCATTGATTTTAATGAATGGCGTTCATTGTTTTAACGAACAGGTTCATTGGGATAGTGAACAGATTCATAAAATTTTTTTATGAACGGCTGTTCATTGATTTAATGAACGTTCATTGATTTTAATGAATGGTATTCATTGTCTTAATGTACAGGTTCATTAATTCAATGAATAGCCGTTCATAAAAAAAAATTTGGACAAAAACAGATTTTAATGAACGAGATTAATGAACGTTCATAGGTTCATAATTTTATTTTTAATGAATAATTCATTGAATTAGGGTATGGTGCATTAATTCCGTGAACCGTACATTAATTTCAAGTTAATGATCGCCGTTCATAAATTTTATGTACAATTTTTGGTTCAGTGTATCTATAGAAGCTTTGCATATATACGTACAAAAATCCACCTGTTGCATTAAATTAATGAATTTTTTTTTTCGTTAAATTTTAATAATGATTCTGATGATTTGAGTGCCCTTTTGTGTGTGCGGACTTATTAGTGAAATCGAGATGTTGTTGCGGTAATTCGATAATATGCAACGTTTCATTGTGTTCGATTTATTGGAAAATTGGTGACAAATGATAAATCGATTTATGTATTTTTTTTTTATTATTTTGTGAGTCAAAGAATTAAATAAAATTAAATTAATATTCAATGTTGGTTTAATAATAAAATGAATAAAGATAAAAATGTTGTTTGTAACGGAATATTTATTGTACTTAGTGCCTGCACGAATTGTGTTACTCTTTTCGTCTTTGCAATTTATTAGAAATTTATGTAAAGTTTCTGTGTCTAGACATTTTGTACATTAAATATCATTTTTTTTTAGTTGTTAGAGTAACAAAAATTTTATACTTATTCAATACCGTTCTTACCAACAATATTAATGATCGTCGTCAGATCGTGTGTTTGTCATTCGTTTAATGCTTTTTCAAAACACAGTGTTGGAAAATATAATTATAACATACCACCTTTATTGTTGAACAATACTTAACTCGTTTCTTTAAATTGCGAACATAAAATCGTCAGCATAATTATTGTTTGGTAAGGTATCTTTCTTAATCATTCTTCAACGAAGATCTTTTAGAATGGATTGGTAAGGTTTCAAGTTTTTAAATTAGCAGAGACAGTTAGGTACTCAAAATGTATGTTATGATTTATTAGCTTATGTTCTAAGTTTAATTTTTAGGAAAGTTTTGTACTGTGAATGTGAGGCGTTTATGGTTTTATTGTGATAAGTAATTTTTTTTAGAGTGTAAGTTAATAAAGTCATCTTGGTTTCGTGTTTCTTTTGTATAGGTAGGTACATAAATCTAAAGTTGTTAAATTTGATTTTTTAAAATTTATTTGTGTTTTTTTTTTAATTAAATGCTCAACCATTGATTCTTTAAAACCATTTAAATTCGCAACTCTTTTTAGGTAATTTGATACCGATGATATGGTAATTTACATATATGAATGTAGTCGATGAATCATACAGTAGAAAGCTATGCGGATTAATGCTGAACAGAACAATGAGAAAATCATTCGTAGTTGAAGTGGATTTTCGAAAGATAGAAAAATTTGTTGTTTACTTTTGTAACGAAAACTTCATAGATATAGGCAATTTGTTGTTTTCTTTTCTTCTCGTTGAAACGTGCGAAGTTTATATGCTACTAAGTTGGGAATTAGTTCTCTTCAGCACTACGTTGACTTTGTAATTTTTTTTATCTACGTATAGTGCAGTCAAGCAAAGCTTTTTGCTTTAGGTTAATTTCAAAAACTTCAGCTTCAATCTTCTTGAAATTGGTATTGGGAAAACTACACAATCAGTCAGTGAAGTTGATTTTAATTATATTAATGAAATGTTCATTTCATCCGTCCCTCAACCAACATATTCTGAAGAAGTCTTTTCTTCATTTTATACTGAGGATTCCTTGTCACCCGATTAACAATCCTTCAGTTTTTCAAGGGTTGGTCCAGAAGATGTTGTGGAAAGTTTTATTTCTATCAAGTCAAATGCTACAGGTCTTGATAATATGAACCCAATTTTCGTTAAAGCGGTTCTTCCACATATTTTACCATTTGTGGCACATATCATTAATACCGTTTTTACAAAAAGTATTTTCCCTTCTCAATGGAAAATTTCAAAAATCATACCGATTCCAAAAAACAAAATCAACCATGAATTTCGTCCAATATTAATTCTACCTTTCATTTCCAAAGTTGTGGAACGGCTCATGCATAGGCAGATATGTCAGTTTTTAAACTCTAATAACCTTTTAAGTCCAAAACAGTCTGGTTTTCGAGCGAAACACAGTTGTATCACTGCTCTATTGGATGTGACTGAAAAATCAAGGAAAGCCTTGGATGATGATAAAGTCACATTCCTGGTTCTTCTTGATTATTCAAAAGCATTTGACACAATAAATCACATCATTTTGTGTAACAGACTTTTGTCACTTTTTAAATTTTCTCCGGAGGCTGTCAACCTTATTTTTTCGTACCTTTCTGGCCGTAGCCAGGCAGTGGTCATTGGTAACCAGATGTCTGAGTACCTTTCCCTTACACGAGGTGTGCCGCAAGGTTCAATCTTGGGGCCACTTTTGTTTTTCATCATATGTCAACGATATTCCCGGTATTATAAAGTATTGCGACGTAAGAATGTTCGCTGATGACGTCCAGCTAGTAATAAGTTGTGATTTGGGCTTGATTGAAGACTGTGTTCTTAGATTGAATGAAGATCTTAACGCGATCTCAGTGTGGTCAACCCAGTGTGGTCTAGTGCTTAATCAAAAAAAAAACAAATGTCTTGTGATCTCAAAAAAACCACTTGATCTGGCGTATTTTCCGGTTGTACAGGTAAATGAAACACCAGTTGAATACGTAGATAAAGCAAAAAATTTAGGAATATGGTTCAATAGGTCACTGACGTGGAAGGATCAGGTGAATGCAGCTGTTGGTAAAACGTATGGGGCCCTGAGAACTCTTTCGCTATCAAAAAATCTCACTCCCTTCGAAACCAGAACATTGCTGGCAAAAACTTTAATTATACCATCTCTTACATACGGCAGTGAAATTTTTTGTTCGTTAGATGCGGTATCACAAAGAAGACTCAATGTTGTGTTCAACAATGTTGCCCGGTACGATTTTGGTCTCAAGAGACGCGATCATATTTCGGCTCATTCCAAAAGTTTGTATGGCATTTGTTTTGATAATTTTTTGAAGCACAAAACATTAACAACCTTTTTCAAAATCATTCTTAACATCGAACAGAACAAATCAAATTGCTATTCCAAGACACACATGTCTTAATTCCGAGAGGCAATTTTTGGTTGATGCGGCTCGCCTTTGGAATTCTATACCTCTTCAGTTAAGAAGAACAGATAGCATTAATAAATTTAAAAAATACCTTCATGCTTATTTTTCAGGGTTTAACTAATTCTTTTTATTTTTTTAAGATGAAAATTGCAAAATGTCACTATCTAAATTCAATAGAATTTAACTATTTACTCGTTTTTTGCTACACATGTTAGGCTTTTTGATGGACTTATGTTTTTCAAAACTTGTATGTATTAATTATATTCTTTGATACCTACTATTTGCATTATTGTACTTTGCTTTTATATAAATTTAAATCAATATTCTGTTGACTCCATATCAAACTTAGTTATTAAAAGATTGTATCTTAAAATTTAGCTCCTCTTGAAATAAATAAATAAATAAATCGGAGAAAGTACGGGTTTCCAACATACTTGTGCGAAAATCTATCTTACAAAATTTTCCTTTAAATTGAAAATAATTGTGTGACATAAAAATTTCTGTCGATAAGTATTTTTTTGTATTTTTTCCACATATTTCAAAGTGAAATTTTAAGTTGATGGCATCAGGAATGGGGATACTGGGGTAGTCGGCTTCTACGTCAAGGGAAATCTTAATTTCGTCATCATAGTGACTTGATCCTTGTTCTTTTTGAACGAAGTAAAAGGTGTTTTTGACCGATATAGGCTCTCGAAAGTGAACTGCTTCATCTTGACAACTAACCATTTAGCTACTTTAATGGATGGGGATTGGGGAATCAATGTTAAAGAGACATGTTTCTCATTTTTTCAATCAGTTTGTGTACTTTTAGAAAGTACCTAATACAATTGTAGAATTTATGTTTTTAGATTTTTTGATGACGACATTTGATTCTCTAATTATTCGTGGCAGTGGTGTTTTTGTTAATAATCTGAAACATCAGTCAGTTGTGTTATTAATTTTTGGACTTTTTGGTCGTTATTAAGTTTACTCATGACTACTAATTTTTTTTATTAAATTTTGTTATCTTCACTTCGCAGTGTTTTTTAGTTTTTTTTCTTTTTTAACAGTATCGCATAAGGCAGCTTAGTGATAAAAGGTTTGTAATCTTATGTTACACTATCAGATCTATTTTCAAATAGAGCTTAAAGCAAGCATCAACATATGAAAGAAAGATTTGCCAACACATGTAATCTGTCCCACTGACTCATCACTTAGTGCAGGTGTTAGTTGTTAGTAAGCACAATGGTACAAAAACAAAAACACATGCACATAAATACAACATAAATACATTATTACAATACAACACAGAAACAATTATGATCGTGGATCACTGGTTCTAAAGAGAGTTTTTAAATTATTTTTATTTAAAGTCTATCAGGCTCTCATTCAACTTACTCATCCGTGTGAGAGGCTCATGCATTAGATCTGTGGAGTTCAACATTCAAAAGTTCAGATCTTCGCAGGTGGAAGTAAACTAAGTATTGAAACGACTGAAATAAAAACAAATTTTTTTTAGTGGCACTGACAGTTCCGAAGAACCACGGCCTAGTGACTTACAACTCTCAACCAATCCTTTTGTGTGCGTTGTTAGTTCTACAGGATTGGAGGGGACCTACAATTTTACGTCAAATCCTAACCACTAAGGGGTGGGAGCACTTTTCATGACAATGATACTCTTGGAGGATTGAAAAAAACATTATATGTTATCGAAATTGGAAGTTGGGCTTGAACCCAGACCTCCGGCGGATAGTCACACTAATAGCCACGGTAATATAATTGTTGTATTTCTGTCAATACACAACCCACAAAACACAAATGTAGGTATGCACAATGTTAATGGAAAACACTATAACCCTGTATTCCCCATAAAAATCTTGAGTTGGAAAATTGAATCTTCTATTAGCGGAAAATTAAATCTTCTATTAGCAGAAACATATGCGCATTGCATATATACGTCTCATAGAATATAATTGTGTGACTTATACCGTGAGGATTCCCAGTTCTCCAATGTTTATAATATGACATAGAATAAAAAAGATTGTGATTAAAGGTCAGTAGGCAGAGAATAAATTTGGTTTCCATAATGCAACAGAATAGATAACTCATCCAATTTCATGATTGGATATTGTTCTTTTAGCCTTTCAAGAGTATAAAAATATATGAAAAAATGGTGGGATGCTGTGAGATTTGCATTAGTCGCCATTTTGAAAAACGCGTTGTCTCGAATAGCTAAAGAATGGCTTAAAGGAGAAAATGTGAAGGCATGAAAAAAGGAAATCATCTTTTTTATCGAAAAGCTTTTATTACTATTTTTTCGTCTGATAAGCCATTCTTAAAGTAAGTTGAGAAATGGCCTTTTTCAATACGGTGGGCGGTCTATGTTTCACACCGATGTCATCGTGCCTAATTTTTTCAAGAACTCCTTTGGGTAAAATGGGTACTGTGATGTTTAAGCGAAACAAAACCACGGCCAACGAATTTCGAATGCCGCAAATTGATGAACCAGATCTGGAAGACATGTACTTTCAACAGGACAGTACATAACTGCTAACCACAGCTCGCTCAACAATAAAAATCTCAAAAGATGCGTTTAAAGCAGTTCGCCTATACCTACCTATCAGGTTTTTTTGAGATTTAATTTGGATATTCTTACTTCGTTTTGTTTTTTCAATGCTTTTCAAAACCGCACGGTGTCTTTCAAAAACTAAGGTACATTTTGGGATCCAGTTTTCTATTTTTGACTAAAAATTAATAAGAGCATTGAATTTTGAAAATAAAAATAATAGTTAATTTTATAAAATTTTGAAAAATATTTGTTTAAAAAAATTTTTTTTTATGTTTTTTTTATCAAAATTTTAAGTTTGAAAATTAATTTTTTTAAAACTGTTCACTGGCTTTCCAAAAAGATATAACAAGGCTTTGTATCATTCACCGTTGTTTTTAAATAATTTTTTTTCTGATTTAAGTTAATTTTTTAGAAAATTGAACCTCCCGCCTATACGGGGGCAAATAGACACCCCTCCTGTACGAGTTTTTTCACCATGTATTATGATGATAAGCCACAGACTCTAAAAAAACTCGACAAGAATACTAGAACTTACCGTCTGAAGATTTCCCTAAAACGGTTAAAAATTTGGTAAAAAAAAACCCAAAGGGTCATCAACAGTTATGTTTTTGTGGTCTGTGGTGGTATCTTTCAAAGAGGCTTTAAATTTTTCTAATCATTGATTTAATGTATTCCTTCATATCATAATGAAGCACCAATGCTTACTAAACTATTCTAGGTTTTTTTATATTAATTTTATTATTAAATTTCGCTAATGTCGAACCCATTTTAATTGTGCTATGTTTTTCTCAGTGTAAGTGTAAAATATAAACGCAAGCATGTTTTTTTTTTAATACTCCACATCTTATGTTCAAACACCACATAAGATAGTGTAAAGGAGCACCCAAATTCGTGCACAATTCATATTCTTATATCGACAACTTATTACACTAAATATATTCAAACCTGATTTAACTTAAAAGACCCGTTCACTAATATACCGATATCAACATAATTAACATTAAATGTGCGATCGATTGATTGAATTAGCTGGTGATCCATACCAATTTCGCTATTCATGATATGTTTCTTAAGATATGCCTCACCTGAAAAATTGTTTACAAAAATTAATACCATAGGTACCTACTTACATTTTGCTTATAATGTGGCGCATTGCGATCGTGACTATGAAAGACAAGCTCCACGATCATTATACAAATGCGTTCTTCAATTTAAAAGCGTGTTCACACTTTTTCGTGACTAAAGTATTAATTTATTGTAACTGATATAGTAAAAGGCTCGTCAAGTCAGAAGCAACACAACTTGTTTCCAACATTGTTTCGATTCGATTCGAGTTCCACCAATCCAAGCTTATATTAACAATACCCACTGACAGCTTTTAATTAATTAGCTTTCTAGTTGCAATGATCAATTGAACAGCAAACAAAGAAGATCCATTCAGAAATAAAATGCATTTTAAATTTTATTTTTAAATTTTTTCATAAGAAAATTATTTTTATTTTCAGTTATTTTTTTTTTTTTTTTTTTGTGGTATAGTTTTAGGAGTGTTTCCCAAGTTTTTTTCTCTCTTTTTAGAATTTTTTTCTTTTTCATTTTTTTAGTAATAATAGAATACATTGAATTTTTTTAAATAACTACTAAACAACTATTAGAATGATTACTTATTTTGTTTTTATTTAAATACTTAACAATAATTTTTAGGCAATTTACAAAAATAAAATAATGATATTAAATAAAAATTAAATAAAAAGAATTTTTTTAATTTATAAAATTTCTAGCTAATTAAAGAAATGTTACATTTTACAATTTTTAATTACAACATGCGTATTTATATAGTTATGATTTTTGTGTAAATATTACAAAAATATTTTTTTTTTTTATTATTTTTTACAATTTTTGTTAAAACAATTTTTAAGATATTTTTAGAAATCTATCAGTCCGCTTAAAAGATTCAGTTTATGTCTCGCATGGAAATATTTACAACAAAATGACACACTACATGGTTAATAATACTATAATTAATTACATAGAATAATTATGATTTCTTTTTTACAAACTTTAATACATTTATATAATATCACATTGATTTTGTTTTTTTTATTATTTTAATTTTAAGAAGAAGATAATAAATGGTTGGGTTAAACTAGGAACGCCTGATTGCCCGAATTGGAATTGCTCGCACTCGGAGCTGGTGGTGCTGAAGCTGTTGTGGCTGTAGAGGTTGGTTGGGGCGCCACCGCCGCTTGGGGTTGCGCTTGTGTTGACTGAATAGCTGCCGACGTGGACTGCGTCGAAGTGGAAGCATTACTTAGATTGCTATTAGTTCGCAGATGCACTGGAGCCTGTTGGATAGGGCGCCATTGTGCCGATGACGAAGGATGATGGGGATTCCTCAGATTGTGATGAGGACCACCACCAGATCGAAAGTGTGGATGACCAAGTAGCTGCTGTTGTCCACTTGGAATCATGGACAAGTTTTCCTGCTGATCGTAAGCACTGTACTCTGATTCGATGCTGGAGTAGATGTGCTCCGAAGGTGGTCGCATGGCAATGTTTTCACATGGACGAGCAACATGCCGGCTGGGTCTGGGACTGGGAGTCGCAGTAGTGGCTGATGAGTAGTTGGCTTCCATGTCCTCCTGGTAGTAAGCAGGAGGAGGTGGAGCCTGTCGGAAGATCACTCCAGGACTGACAGGTTGCTTGAAGCGTTCGTGATGATCCAATGTGTAATTGTTACCGCGTGGTGACAGCTCAATTGGTATGGCGTAGCGTAGTTTTTCCCAGAAATAACGATCGCAGGTGAGAAGACGATTAGATGGCACCGATTTCAGATATGGTGCCAGTTCGGGAACATCTTCTGCTTCGGCACTAACTGCTGTTTCTTCGATGATCACCAGTTTGCTTGCGAGGCCACGGAGTGCTTCATGGAAGGCATTTCGGAATTCAATGCGATTCCATTCAGTCTGAATGAGGTTTCTGGTCAGCACGAGGATAATCTTGCGGGAGGCTCTCGACGCTTCGACTATTTGCAGATGAGATGCCTCTGGTGGAAGATCTCTTTGCTGAATGCACAATCGGAATGGTGGTCGGCCGTGTTCAAGCTCAGCGGCAATATTTCTGCATACAAATTCATAATCTTTCGCGGAGTGTAAAATGATGGCATCATAAAGTTTGCCAGCATCTTCAAAGCGGGGTTCACACACACGAACACCATAGTGAGCAAAGAGCCACATTCTCACAGACTCCCTGAAGACGAAAACAATGATCAGCACAACAATCAGGAAGATCAGTACCAAAACTGCAGCCAAAAGTGGGACATATCCGCCGTTGACGTCTTGCGATGCGAGGTTACTGCTGTTTTCCAGAAGTTCACTGCAATCGGCTTGGGCAGTCAGATCTAATTCGCGTTTTACTGCTCCATCAACACAGTAAATCTCCTGGGCATCCTTGATGATCATGGCATTGTCGGAGGCAAACTGTGAGAATTCTTGAAGGAAACGACACCGACATGACCACGCGTTGCGTCCGATTGTTAAAGCTTCTAAGCCGTTTCGATATTGTAGATTGACGAATTGTGGAATGTTGATAGATACCAGACGATTATTGTCCAAACGGAGGACCTTCAATGAAACCAAAGGAGCAAATGTGGCATTGCCAATCTGGGTTAGAAGGTTATTTTGCAGATACAGCTCTCTGAGAAGAGACAGTTGGCCGAACTCATGACCAACCAACGATTGGAGTTTGTTGTTTTCGAGGTGCAGAATCCGGAGCATGCCGAGATCACTGAAGGTTTTATTTTCGATCGTCATTACATTACTTGAGTTCAGATAGAGAGCTCTCAAATTTCGTCTTGCTTCGAATACATGGGAATGAAGAACAGGCAAGTTATTTCCATCCAGATACAAATCTGTTACATCTAGAGGCAGCTTGTTGGGAAGATTGTTGCGATTCTGCTTGCCACAGTCAACAATGTTGGTGGACCATGTGGCATCATGGAAACACGAGCAGTTCTGTGGACACTTCATTTCACATTGACAGGCTTCAAAGTCACAGCAATGACAGGACGTTGGACAGTGAGATTCATATTTACAAACGAAATCCTGGCTGCTTAGAGAAGTCAATGGCCGAATAGGAGAGTTTCGGCTATGTGGCATCAAACACTCGATGTTGGTTAAATCGATGATCTTTGGATGTTGACGTGTTGTTAGATTGTTAATTCTTTGCAACCATTCCATGGAACAGTCACATTCGAAAGGATTTCCACCGAGATAGAATTCGGGAACTGATTTTTCACTCGACACTGGAGCCACACGAAGGGAGTTCAATGGAATTTTGGACAGGACGTTGGCATAAAGATCAACTCTGGCAAGTTTCGTCTTATCCACAAATGTGTTAGGCTGAATGGAACTGATTATATTGTTGTTTATGAAAAGCAGTTCAATCGAATTGGGTACAGACATCGGACCAATTTCTGTAATACGATTATGGCTGGCATCGAGAGTTGTCACACGGATTTCCTCCTGCAGCTTGTAGTAATTGCCCAAAGCTTCAATATAATTGCCATGGATATCGAGCCACTTTAAATTACTTGGAATAAAGGCATAATCGAACCAAACCAGATGATTCTCAGACAGATTCAACCACAATAGCGAAGCTAAAGTTGCGAAAATTCCATTTATGTCGGTTAGAAAATTTCGATCAAGACGAATCGCCTCGATCTCGGTATTTTTATCCAAAGCACCTCGTTCAATAGCCTGAATGCGATTTTTGGCTAAATTCAGCACACTCAGTCTTGGCAGTTCAGCGAACATATCCTTTGTAATATTGCCGATTCTATTGTCAATCAATCGCAGACCGGTCAATTGATTCAAGTTGCGGAATGTTCCATTCTTGAAGTCTGAAATTTGATTTTCACCCAAATCCAGAGTTTTTAGCACCGTCAAGTCCTGTATAGCTTCAGGGACTTCAGCAAGCTGGTTAGAACTTAAATCAAGTTCTTTAAGATCTGAACAGTTGCGGAAAGCTTGACCTTCGATGATACTGATGAGATTATTATTCAGTGTAAGCTTAGTTAACACGTAAAGCCCATTGAAGATATGATTGTCTAAAGTATGTAAGCGATTTTCAGCCAAATTCAAAGTATGGAGATTGTACAGAGGTAAGAAAGCTCCATCTTCGATGTGACCAATGGAATTATTGCGCATATCGAGGATCTGAAGGAAGTAAAGCTCTTTGAAAGTTTTCGAGCCAATTCTAGTCAAAGCATTATTAGCCAGATTCAGAACGATCAACCGAATCAAACCGGCGAATGTTGTATTATCGACATGATGACTGGTCAGCTGATTGCCGGAAAGATCCAAAACAAGCAACTGCTCCAAACGATGGAAGATACCTTTTGGAAGATCATACAGCTCATTGGATTGAAGGTGGATCTCTCGTAGTTCTTTATTATTGGCGAATGTATCAATTGGAATGGTCTCAAGGTGATTATAACTTAAATTCAACGTACGAAGACTGGTAAGACCACTAAATGCATCCGCAGCTATACTTGTAATATTATTATGTTGCAACTTAAGTTGCTGCAGACGGCGCAAACGAGAAGCACCCCAATTTTCCGGCAACGAACGAATTTCATTTGAACTCGCATCGATCACTTGTAATTCCGATCCCGAACCCTGCATTCCACCGACCGAACATAATTGCTCCGAAAATCCCAAACTATCAGCCGATCGGATACGATTTGCCGTCAAATTCAGAACCTTAAGACTGTGCAACGGACACCACACACCCTCAGGCAATTGTCTAATATTATTTTCACTCAATTCCAATGTTTGGAGATCTCGCAAACCGGCGAATGTATTTGTCAAAATGTCTAAACTTTTACCCGGTCCCCAGATAGAATTCCGAGTGCGTACCGTTAATTTTTTTAATGACACCAAACCTTCAAAAGCATTTTGTTGCAAACGTTGCAATTTACACGAATCCAGACGTAATTCGGAAAGCTTTTGCAATCGAACAAATGCATTTATCGGAAGTTCACTCGCGTATAATAAATCATCGGCGCACTGTATATCCAAATTGTTGGCCGTTTCGGCCACTTGTAGATCTAATCCATGGGGGGTAGCGTCGATAACTCGTAAATTGCACTTGATATCCATTGTTGTGCGTACGAATTCCCACGAGCATTGCGCAGTCGCACTTGCCACTAATGTTAAACACAGGAATATGATTTTTGCCATTTTTTTTTTTTGAATATTATTTTTTCAGAAAATTAAACTAAAACTATTTTGAAACAAAAAAATTTTGTTGGGTCATCAAACACTTATATCGCTTTTTTTTTTAATATTTTGCGATTTTTTTTTAAATTTCTAAATTTTGTCAAAAAAAGACATTTTTTTTAAACACTTTCTCGGGCATTTAACCCCGTTTTCGACGTCTTTTTTGACACAAAAACTTAACAATTTTTCTTATTTTCTTATAAAGTCGAATATTTTCTTTTAATCAGAATATATTTATTTTTTTTTAAATTACAAGTTGCGCGGCGGTATTAAAAATTTTAAAATTTTAATTATACGGTATCTTTAATTTTACAAATGCATGATAACCGCTCAACGATCAAACTCAAACTGATTATTCGGTTTGCTGCTCTCGAATCCATCGACTTCGTTGTCGGCTTTAACAAAATTTGTTCAAGTAGAGTGTATCTCCCAGATACAATATCTATCTGTACACATGCATATAAGAGAATATTTGTATTCAATATGTGTGTCCAGTAAAGTATTATAGTTTCCAGTTTATACTATTTGCTTCATTTGATGGCAAATGTAAGGAGGGGAAGTTCAGTTCGAGTCCAAGTAACACACAAATACACACAGAGGAGCGAGTAGTCCTCTTCGTCGTCATCGTCGTAGTCGAACTCATAAATTCGATTGTCAAATTGTCCAACAGGCAAACATTGAAAATTACAAAATATTTGTGTAACTGTGTGTGAGTTGTTGTGACTTCGAGCAGGACGAAGATTGCATTTTGCATGAAAAGTGAGGTACAGAGGAATTACCCCTCCAAAGCAAATGACCCTTTTGTTTATTAACACGCTCTGATGTGTGTACTCTCGTTCTCCTACACTTCGTTGTTGGTGCAGTGTTAGTGTCACATCTTTTGCATGGTGGAAATGTGCATTCATGCTGTTGGTTTGTAACATTGTAACACACATGGTGTTGCACATATTCTATAAACCGCATGTATTTGTATGTTACAGTTAAAAAGAGCAGAGAAATGAGAGTGTTTTTTTTTTTTTTTGTATTCTCCTCAAATAAGCCTCCCACCCACCCCCAAGTATGATTCCACCTTACAATGCAACAGATGCACATTGCATACACCGTACTGTGGGTTAGGGGAGTCGTGGACAAAAAGGGGGTTTTATATTTGTTCGTATTTTTTGTCTTAAAAAAACAGAATACTAAAAGATACAAGCTAGATACAATACACTTGTGTAGTATAAAAAAAAATAATATCTGACATACAAATACCTACATGGAATAATCTTCTCTTATACATTGATATAGTTTGTTGTGACTTTTGTTTTATTTTTTTTTTTATTATTATTATTTCCTTCGTTTTCTACACACTTGACAATTTTTTCCTTCATTCTTGCCCATTTCCCTTTAATTTTTTTTTTTTAGGTATTTTTCTTCTTAGCCCCATTGCCCATTGTGTGCAGTTTATTTTTTGTTGTTGTTATTATTTTTGTTTGCCTGTGTTATTCTTGTGCAGAATTATATTGCAAATTATAGAACAAGTTGTTTAGTTTCGCATGTAAAGATAGTTAGAAGGGGCGCAGGCAGTGCACACTGGCGAGAGTTTTGAGATACTTTTAATGTAGTTTTGAGAATAAGTAAGGGACTTTAGCACGAATTGAGAGAAGTGAACTATTATGCGGGTGAAAATAGTTGAAATTATGCTGATTTTATGATTGCGATACTTTTGTTTAAGTTTTTTTTTTTTCTTTACTTTTTAACTTTAAAGATTTTTTTTAAGTGGATTTATAAATATCTTATTGGCATATTATGAAAGATACATTTTGTAGAGTAGCTTTGAACGAAATTGACCTTCAATATATTATTATCCTGAGTATCTTATTTAATCAATTTACAAAAATGTTTATAGATACAAATCTATCTACATATAATGGTGTAAGATGAAACTTTTCCACTTTTGAACTTAACCTCGGTAATGGAAAATTTCATTAACATATCGAATTTCTTGATAAATGTGCAGTAATACCTACTATATGAAGATATAATATGACACAATTAACCTAAATTATTGGTCAGACATTGACACTATATGTAGCGCCATGATACGACCATGCATATCTAGATATGTAAAATAATACCTATGCATTGTGTTTTAATAATATTATTGCCTTAGGCATTTTATATATTTAGCTATATGTATAAATATATATTGGTTATTTTAGTTCGATACTTGCTTCAACTTATATAGTTATAGATACGTGTATACCTCATTTTACATTATTGTTTTTATTATTTGTTATGGTATATTCAATTCATTTAATGACAAATATAATTATTCATCACAACTGTCAGCAGAAATAATGTACATAACTAATCAATTTTTAATGGATAATTTATGTTAAATACCGTGCAGTGAACTTGTGCATTGCATTTTAGATACGAGATAAAAGTGTTTAATGAAAAACTTTATGCATATAGGTATGGAAATGTGTTTGATGAATGTTGCAAATAAGCATTTGAGCAGAATTTAATTTTGTATTATTTTTTATTGATTTCAATGAAAACTAATGTCACACGAATGAAGTTTAATAGTTCTTGGAGAAAACTATACTATATTTCAAGGTGAAGCACATTGAAATGTGGAGGAAAATATTTTTGCTCTAATTTTTGCTCTAACTTGGAGTGTTAATTTTTAATATTTTACTCACTTGTTATTGTGATGTGAGACGCGCATATTTGAAAAGATGTAAGTTATATTATCGTAAGAAATTTTAATTTAAATAGCATTTTTACACTATTATATCATTTCTAGGGATATAAAATGAAAAAATGAAAAAATCTTGTCCAACGCTTCGCTGATAACATCCAGTTTCATAAAATCTTAGCGCAGCAATAATTTTCATAGGTGCACTGGTAATTTTGTAGCGCGTTGTTGAACACATAAAGTTTGGCTCTAGCTTCTCTTTCAAAAAATTGAAAACTTCCTTAGAAACTCGAAATAATTCTCTAAATCTATAAATGGATTAAAATATTATTCACTTTATAATATAATGTTGAGAAAAATAAATAATTTACCTTTCTTCTGGAATACTAAGTGGGTCACTAGCATCTCGGAGAGACTTTCTTTGAATTATTAGTAACCTAGAATTCCTTCTTCTCTAATTTCGGAAACTTATTTCTTCATCTTCGGCCAAAAATGCGTATATAAATGTCATTTTAGAATAACTTTCACAATTCTTATTTAATAATAAAATAAATTATGCGTTCGTCAGTGAAATGCGCCTTTCTGATTTTGGTCGTTCACAAACAAATTGGATGACAAGTGTCAATTCGTAGAATTACAAAAAATCTAGTACTTCTGTCTAAGTCCATTACATGGAATTACAGAATACCAATTTGCTCTAAGTTAGAGAACAGAAGGACATTTAGAGTGTCTCTAAACTCTAAACTCTAAATCGTTAGAGAATCCCACTGCAGATAGGATGTGTGTTAATATTTCGAAGTAACTTATGTAAATTTGGAGATCATTTTTGAGAAAATGTTTGAATTTGATGATGCTATTAATTAATTAGAAATATTACAAAATTGATATTATTTTTATTACGCGAATTAGGACCAAATTGAGCTATTTTTATAGAAAAATTCTATAATTCATTACTTAACTTCATATTAATACCAATTAACACCAAGAATGATGGATAATATGCCTTGAAATCGAATTCAATGATGAGTTTCAATAATAGCTATAACTGGCCCCTTGACATCGACTTGCAAACCATCAGCGAGCAAGAGATTAGTAAAAAAAAAACCGAGACTCCATCACCACTTAAAACATTTTGTTATATTCTAATTGACAGAGTGACAAACATTTTCTGTTAAAGATTTTACATCAATTCAGTTTAACATCAAAACATGATTGCTGGGTATATAAGCTATATATTTGAATACCCTTAATGCCCGATTAGCGTATTTTCACAACTTTCTGTGTTTTTCTTAACAAAATGAAATTTAACTTCAAAATTAATCTTGAGGTCTAATTTCATTGGGGGTAAAAAATTAACATAATTGAATACCGCTCAGAAATTAGAGAAATTTTGTTGTTTATGTGCATATTTATGAGGCCTTATTTTCTAAAGGTAGGGCTTAATTTCGTACAGCTGATTCCGAATACAGCTTTCTCACCAAAAACCACTTCATCTAGTGATCTGGTTGTTGCGTTCGCCAGCCGGCCAAAAATATTATTTATAAAAAAATTTATTTATTTTCGGGCAGAAGAAAGCACATAGAATTTGGAGTTCAAAGGGCGGTCTTTACAAAAAAATTTGCTAAAAGTTTTGAAGATGTTTCCGATATTGTTATAAGCTGGCGGATTTTGACCGCCAAGTACGTGTAACCTTACGTCCAAAGCTGTCTCAGTTTTTAACCACATTTTTATCGAAAACCATTATCTCTTCTAGGGCAATTAATAAGGCCACAAAAAGTCATTATATATATTGATTCGCGTGATGTTTACGCTGTTTCTATTTTTTTTTTTTAATGCTGCCAGCCAAAAGACTACTGTGAACGGTGAGCGGTGATCGGTACAGAACCATGCAAATTGATTTTCTCTTTCCCAATTGGTTGAATCAGAACTCGAAAATATGTATAACTAGTTCTAACAAAATTAATGAATGGCACATTCTTATACAGTGCACAAGCCAAAATCGAATTTATTTCCAGGTCGCGCATTTTTGGTCGCCTGATCTGTTATTTTGACGATTTGCACTTTATTACTATTACGTTTTATTAACTTTATTTGTTGAGTTTTTTTTGAACTCGTGAGTTTGTGTCAACAAGGTTCAGAGGGTGACGTGAAATAGCGCCAAACGAAATAACGCCAAATTGGTCTTATTGCATTTTCAAAAACGAAATAAGATCAAATTTGGAGTTTGGCTTTATTTCAATTTAGAAATGGAAATAAAGCCAATTTGGGGTTATTTCGTTTCCAATGATCAAGAACAAGACATTTTAAATTATGGCGTATAAACAGCGAGGTTCGTATGGGGGGGGGCATGATGCCCCCCCTGCAAACCCCCTGCCTGGCCTACTATAGGATTTGGGGTGGGTGCGAGTTTGGGTGTATGCAGAGTTGTTTATTCAGAAACTTTTCATATACCTAAACTCGCACCCACTGCGATTCTTATAGTAGCCCCACGAAAAGAGGGTGCGTTATTTCGTTTGACGTTATTTCACGTCACCATCTATATATGAAAAATTTGGCTTTATTTCCATTTTGAAATCGAAATTCCGCCAAATTTTGTATTTAAACAAATTTGGCGTTATTTCCATTACTTTTTTGGCATTACTTCGTTTTAGTTATCGAAATAAAGCCAAATTGGTATTATTTCGTTTCGAAAAACGAAATAAGACCAAATTTATTATTTGGTGTTATTTCGTTTGGTATTATTTCACGTCACCGATTCAGAGTTCAGACACTTGAATCTCTCAAAAAGAATATTCGTCAAGAATCCGAGGACCAGGCGCGTTGTCGCAAGGGTGATGGACTTGATTACTATTTCTGTCACTTTTTATTTTCTCTTTATGAGTATAGTAAGTAGGTTCCACTTAGGATAATCAATATCATGTTACTGGGTTACAGACACTTTTTGAAGAAAAAAACACGATTGCTATTTTGACAATATTTGGGATATTATATAAAAAGTTAAACTGATTTGTTCATCAGTGTCATGGCATTTTTCAGATTTTTCTTAAATCATCGACAGCAACTGTAATTTGCAAACAAACGTCTTTTTATTGTCCTACAGTAGATACAATCCTAACCAGATGTTTCACAGTAAACCACTTGGCTATTAGAACGAAGATAACCTATTCTCCCGAAGGTTAATCCATATAGGGCCTTACTAATAATCAAATTTAGTAACAGTTTAAATTCAAATCTGCACAGTTTTTGAAAAATTTGGTATATTATATTTTGTCTAAAGTGAAGAAATTTTATTTAAGCTGTTACTAGTAGGACTAATAGTGTTTTTATTTTTTTTTTTAATCACAAGTTTTAATAGTTATATTATAATCTGGTATATTTCAGTGTTTTAAAAATAATGAGCAATAATTATATTTGTATTTCAAAAAAGTTGAAAAAATTGATAATTATTTAATTTTGTGAATTGAAAGGATCATAGATGGTACAAAACAGCATCAACTATAGGTACTTACTCGATAAAAATTTGTGAAATATAATAATCTTTAATTTTGGAATTTGTCTATATTTCCTAGCACTTTTCATTGATTTCAGAGTAAATTCTAGTTTTCAAGGATCGATCGCATGAAGATTATCCACAATTTTATTAAAATTATTACTCATATCTACGTTTTGCCAAAACATTCTATTGACCTTGTTTAATATGATTTTCATACTGAATACCTACTTTCAAATATCTTTTCTGTTGTTATTAATATTTCCTGTTTTTCATTCTTAATCCACAACTTCTACAAAATCATAATAAATTTAAAAAAATATACATCAACTAATAGAAGATAGATTCGAAACAAAACACTCCAATAGAACAGTTTAATCTTCGAAAAAGATCAAAGCGATGTCATAAGGTCTCCTTTAAAAAAAATAATTTTAATAACAATAAAAATAACCACACACACCACTCCCAATTGAACCAAAAATAGAAGAAAAAAAAATAAAATAAGACGACTTCCAACAAAACAAACTAAATAAAAAAAAACTAGAAAACTCTTAGAATCCATTTAATTCCCAGACTCCTATAATATCTCTTCTAGCTTCTCTCATGCTCTCATCTATTTGTTGTAGTATAAAAGATCATTGAACACCATACATATCATCATCGTGTCGTTTTCGTAAAAAGAAGAAGAACTGTGTCGTCTACAATGTTCTGGTGTCTTCGTTGTCGTCATCGTCAATTCAATTTCCCTGAGTCCAGGGAATCTTCTTCTTTTTTTAGTTTGCCCATCAACATCATCTTCTTCATCTTGTCTCCAACAAACTTTACCTACAGCTCCACTCAATAACTATGAAGCATAACAAATTTCTATCTATAAAAGCCCGCACGCCGCTCGTCGGTCGTTGTGGACTATAAGAAAGTATCTTTTCTTATTCTTGTTCTACTACAACGGCGATAAGAAAAAAAAAATTATATCTTTTCCATTTAATTTTTTTTTTGTGCCCTGTGCGGTTATTTCTTGTTCATAATTCATAAACCAGTTGAACAAAAACAGCAGGTAGACAACAAGTCGATGGAATACTATTACTATCTGAGATGAGCGACAAGAAATCAAAGCACTAATACAGATATCTTTGAGGGGAAATCACTCATACTAGAATAAGACTCTCTTTTACAAATACAATCTCAAGAAAGAGAATATTTCACTCTGATTGTGGGTCTCTTTCGATCCTTAGTGATCTTGTATTTTCTGTCACATTGTTGTTTGTTGGGCGCCATTAAAAAACTCTCTGAGAGTCTCACCACCACAGATGGAAATATTATTTTTCTCACTCTCTGTCGAAGTGATCTTTTTGTATGGTTTTTTGCAAATGATCTTCAGCCAACATAACCACCGATAGATGTCGCTAGATACACCGATCTCGAAGAAATTTCGATATAATTTTTGTTCATTCTCATGGATTTCTCTGTATCTTTTTTTCCTTATTAAATATCTGCGGCAATTTGTGGTCAGTTTTGTGGTTTTTCAACTTTTGCGATCAAACGATATTGTATTGTTTGTTGTTGTCTCGCCTGGAATTTGATCGTGCGGCAATTTAGTATAAGACTAAGATACACTTTATACTTACAAGAGATATTTAAACTTTTTTTTTTTTGTGCCTTTTTCACACACTTTCTGCTTAATTAAGTTATTGCAATTCAGGTTTAGTCAGTTGTGTACACAGATTTTGACAGTTTCGTTTTTATTTTTAATTTTATGCGTCTGCATTTTTATGATGCTGATGCTGTCTCAAATTTCACTTCCAACTTCCACACAAAAGGCGCCACAGTTCGTTGCATTTCAATTAAGAAACCAACAAATTTCAAAACAGGATAATAAAAATAAAATCCAGAATTTTTTTTTTTAAATATTTGCTAACAGTCTCGACCTACAAGATTGAGATGTAAACAAATAAGAATATCAAGTTGAGAAGACTTGATAGAATGGTGTGCCGCCACAAGTGGTTTTGAAGACAGTCCGCCAGGCCAACGCCGCCACCGCCACCGCCACCGGTGAACTCATTAAATCGAAATTCAAAAGAATTTCGTAAGCAAATACCTAATATTATATAAACAATTTATCTGTATACCTATCTGTGTTATCCTAGAAAATTTTGATAGCGGTAGGTCAAAGATACAATAGGTAATTCTTATAAAAGATACAAACAGTAGCTATATAAAAAAGTGTATGCACTTGTAGTTGGCCCTTGAGAAAAAAGGACAAAAAAGGAAAAGATATGAACTTCGAACAGGACATGGTTTCCCACTGTTTTATGACTCAATTTATATCTTTTTATCAATCGTGAAAAAATTATAACGCAAGGAAAAAAAAGTCAAAAGATACAGTAACAGTAGCTGTATTTTTAAGAATACACTAACGACGACGTGTACCGACTTTTTAGGACTCATAAAACCCTTGCTTGAGTATCTACCTTTATTCGCAGAATAATCCTAAAGCAGCCACCAAATTATTCACACGACACTGGCATGTTGTAAAGTTCAACAGGAGAGTAATAAAAACAAAAGAAATTTTATACTTAAATATTTTTTTTAGCTCGTTTTTGACATATTTTTACGAGCAGGAATTTTCGTTTGAATTTTTGAAATATACATCGCGCGCACTTATGGGAAACTCTTTTAAAAGAAATATATATATTTTTTAAATGCTCCCAGATGATTGTTCTAATTTTTATTTCGTTCGACGACGATGGCAACGATGAGGATATGACGACGACGACGACTATAACATCGACATGATGAAAAACTGGGATGATATGGCAAAGGTCATTCAAAAAATATGAAGGGCCTGAGCACGGATGCGGGTTTTTGTCGTTTGTGAATATTTGAAATGGTTTTATTGCTGTTCTGTGTGACAGTAGTTGCTACTGCTTCTGTCATTCGAATGAAATGTGAAATCTACCTACGTTTTGTTTATTTTTGTGGGCTGACTGTTTGTTTTTATGGACGCGCGAGAGCAATTGATCATTGATCCTGGATGGTGTATAAAAGGGATATTGTGTCGTTTTGTAAGTGAAACGCCTCTAAATTGTTTTTGAAATATTTCTATATCTTTTCACGATGGAAGTTTTATTATTGGTATTTTGCATTTAGATATATCTAAATGATATATTTAACTGGGTATGTATGTACACTTAGGTACATCTACAACTAGATACACTTTTTGGTTCCATATATTCAAAGGGATAATTTATGGTGTTCATCTCGGTGCTCATATACCATTAAATTTGCGTCTTATAGAATTGTAGCTCCTGACTTTCATGTAGCAAATATCGAAAACAATGTCAAACAGAAAACAAAAATATCTTTTCCCAAGATATTCTTGGAAATAGATCTTATATTATGTACATAGAAAGATGCTTGCTTTTTGATTTATATGTCATATGCTCATGACCAGAACCCGATGACTTGTCAATCTATTAGTTTGACTTCACTTCCTGCGTAACAATTATAAGTAATTTGTGTATGTAGTATCTTTTATAAGTCAACCGCATTTGTCAAATTCATAGAAAACATGTAAAGAAAAAGGAAGGAAGGAATCTGTTGTGTAATATTGATATTAGTGTTGGGATTTCAAATATAATTCCTTTTTCTGGAGGAATGAAATCTTTGAGGTAATAATTCCTGATAACAACCAAAAGGCATTATAACACAGTTTTCAAGAAAAATGCAGAAACTTAATTAAGGTTTCCAAGAACGAAGAAAGACTTGGAGATGATTGCTTTCCAACTTACTTTATCATAATATATAAATTGTCTATAAGGTCAAGCAATTGGAAATTTTGCTTGTATTAAAAAACATAGTGATGTTTTAAGATTTGGTAAAAAAAATATGTCATTTTTCTCCGGCAGATAAATTTCAGAATTTGAAACTCGCAAACGTACAACATGGCGCGAAAGAAGGAGAATGGCCAAATAGGTTTCTTCACCAAAGTTCATAATCATTTAACAATGATCAAAACCAACTTACTTGATGTGACCAACTTACAAGGGAAATTTGGGATGCGAAACTGCGATTGTAAAAAAAGATATTTTTGAAAAATAACTACGGCACAAACCGGCACAAACCTAGCACAACCTAGCACAACCTAGCACAACTTTGAAAAATTCGATTTTCAAAAAAGGGGGGCTAACTTCACACACGTCAAAAACGTTTTTTTGGCTCTGAAACCCCCATTTTTGAATATTTTTGAAAAAAATTACGGCAGAAACCGGCACAAACATAGCACAATCTAGCACATTTTTCAAAAATTCAATTTTCAAAAAAGGGGGGGCTAACTTCACACACTCTATAGTTGAGATTGGCTATTTGAAATATTTTATCAAAGGTTAATCTATTTTGTTAAGGTTAATCAAATACAGATGCAATCCAGAGTATAGGAATTAGTATATCGAGATCGTTAGGAAATTTGAATGATGTGTTTGTTGATTTTAAGAAATCTTGAGTCTTAAGCTCCAACAGAACCTACAGACCAGAAAGTTACTCAGTTCTTTTCTTCTTCTTCTTCTTCTTCTTCTTCTTCTTCTTCTTCTTCTTCTTCTTCTTCTTCTTCTTCTTCTTCTTCTTCTTCTTCTTCTTCTTCTTCTTCTTCTTCTTCTTCTTCTTCTTCTTCTTCTTCTTCTTCTTCTTCTTCTTCTTCTTCTTCTTCTTCTTCTTCTTCTTCTTCTTCTTCTTCTTCTTCTTCTTCTTCTTCTTCTTCTTCTTCTTCTTCTTCTTCTTCTTCTTCTTCTTCTTCTTCTTCTTCTTCTTCTTCTTCTTCTTCTTCTTCTTCTTCTTCTTCTTCTTCTTCTTCTTCTTCTTCTTCTTCTTCTTCTTCTTCTTCTTCTTCTTCTTCTTCTTCTTCTTCTTCTTCTTCTCCTTCTTCTTCTTCTTCTTCTTCTTCTTCTTCTTCTTCTTCTTCTCCATCTGCGTTTGTCGTACTGGATTTCACTTACTCACTATTAACTATTTACCCCTGGGGTATCACAACGGATCAGAATGTCCTGGTACCATTAACTCCTGGGGTATCACAACGGATCAGAATGTCCTGTTATACCCTGACCGAACCAGTCAAAGCGTCGATGTTGACAACAATGCTGTTAAAGCTCCTTGACTTTCAGAGTTACTTCTTACACACGTAAATACTCCAATTTCAGTTTTGGTTAAAAGAATTTAAAACAGAATGGTCTATGAATGGATATTCAATGAAACCAGTATTATTCAGAAATTGAAACTCTACTTTTATTTGTTTCTCAAAAGGCAAGTATTTCATTTGCATAACAGTTTTATTGCATAGATTATTTTCAGACGAGTCAAGCTTTCAACTTTTATTTGCAATTTGTTTTCAAACACATGTATAGATATAACATTTAGAACCACGGAGCTTAAATCATTTTCCAATAGCTTGAAGTGAAAAAGGCACCGCACATTTAACATACATTCTATGTGACCCTTGCTCATACTACAGTGGGTTGCCAAATTCATAGGGACATTGTAATTTTTTATCAATTCTTTTGTTTCAGTGTTCTTCTGAACTTTTCTGTTGGCCCTAAATGTACCTGACTTTTTAAATTTCATAGCCTGCTATTTTAAATTTTATTTTTAATTGTCGGAATGATATTCAAAATGTTCTTATTCGGGGAAAAACTTTTTTATTTCTTGAAGTGCCATCATAGACAAAAGACGTCTTTGATTAAAAAAAAAGTGATTAATTTTTGAAAAGTTTTTGTGATAGTTATTTCATTTCCTTCAATTGAAAGTAATATTCTTTATTTTGCTGAAAATAAAGCTTTTCTTTGAAAAAACTTTTTTTTTAATGACATTGGAATGACAATAGTGAGCATTTTGTCAAAACAGAATGAGTCGAGGATTGGATATCACCCCAAAAAAGAAAACGGAAATTAAAACTTTGCTGATTCATTCGAGTTATTCCCAAAGATACATTGCGGATGTTACCGGTGTTTCAAAGTCTGTTGTTAATAGGCTTAAACTTAATTTGGACCAAAATATTCCCATTTCTCCCAAAAAATCCGGTAAATGTGGAAGGAAGCGGGTAACAACACCCCGCACGGACAGGAAAATCCGAGACATCTGCGTTCTTAATCGGAAAAAAAGTGCATCAGTTCTTACAAAAATGATCCAAAATTCAGGAATAGCGGTTTCCAAAAGAACTGTGCAGCGACGTTTGGCAGAAGAGGGACTTTCGGTTTGCCGTCCTGCAAAAAAAACCACGGCTCACTGAGGCAATGATAAAAAAACGTTTGTCCTGGGCTCGGGATCATCGTCATTTGACTGTTGATGGCTGGAGTAAGGTGAGTTGCTACAGCAATTATCCTCAAAAAATAAACAGTTATGGAAAATGTGATTTTTTCTTATTTTAATTGTTGTTTCATTTTTACAGGGTGTGCTTCTCCGATGAGTCATCATTTGAAATTTTGGCTGATAATAAGAGCAGTTTCGTACGGCGACGTCCTAATGAGAAGTTCCACCCTGACTGCATTGTAGAAAGGGTTAAGCATCCAGTAAAAGTCATGGTGTGGTCAGTTATCAGCACAAGATGTGTTGGGCGTCTCCAAATTGTCCAGGGAACCATGAGACAGGACCAATACACAGAAATTCTCCGAACTCGTCTCATACCCCAACTAGGGAAAGGTTCCCAAACAACGAGTCATTTCAATTTATGCATGACTCAGCTCCGTGCCATAAAGCTAAAAGTGTCACCCAGTACTTGAATGAACAAAAAATTAAAGTTTTACCCTTTCCTGGTAATTCCCCTGACATGAACCCTATTGTATTGTTAAAGTGTATATAATATAAGAACAGAGAATATTTTTCTTCGAGTTGAGTTTCTAATTCATATGCTGCTACCTGAAAAGTGCTATGTGATTATATTCTTTCACATAAATAAGTGATGCTTTTCTGATGTTCACTTTAATAGGAATTAAGTCCAATTTTCGATTTTAGGTAAATAGGAACCCAAGAATCAATCTAGATTTTCGACCACTCTATATAGAAAGTTTCACTGATAATGAAAATGTCAATATACATATACTGATAATGAATATACTCAGTACATATCTACAAGAACTAAATATGTAACTTTGTTTCTTTATTGATATTTTTATATATATCTCATCATAGTAGTTCAGTTCATTCAGTTTCTTACATCTGTTTCAAAATTACATTTAGGTAATCCCAAAATAACCAAAAGTGTATTGACAACAAACACCAAACAAATATTCAAAGAACAACTTTTTTGTAAATCCTTTTCTAAGTTAATTGCATACCTTTAACAAGAATTTTGTTATGTCGTGTTTACGTAACCCAAATCTTGGCAATAATTACCCAGTTTTCTGCATTAAAAATCCATAAAATAAGCAAAAACTAGCTTTTCACATACGAGTATTTACCTGAAGGTAATTAAAATCTTGTTTTATTTTTTCTTCTTTCTATACTAATCCCAATCAAAATTCAATCACAGCACGACAGAAAATCCTTTTTCCCAAGGAAGTAACACAAATATGTCTCCCTATTACAACTTTGCCAGGATTATCGCATCGCACATAGTTAATATGAAATAACCGCCCTTTGAAACGAAAAAAAAAGTTAACATAAGCTATTGCGCCAGGAAGTCAAATAGTTAAAAGAAAACCAGCAAAAAGCTACTTAGTCAACACGCAAGGAAAACGTTGCTCCCAGAAGGCAAAAAAAAAAAAATAAATTCCATATAAATACAAAGAACTAAAATAAAAAATTATTTTAGCTTTAAACGGAATCCCTGTAAAAAGGCAATAAAAATCCCCTAAAGAGAACCTTAACTTGTTAATGGCTGTTAACACGTCATTTGGCAATACACCTGTATGCAGCTTGTGTAGATTACCAACTATTAGGTACCCGAACTCTAAAGCACCTTCAGCAAATGCACAGAAAATACAGCTCATTTGGACACTTCCAAGGAAGTCTTTCAAAATTGCTGTTATGTAGTGGGTGAGCAAATAATGTGGCCTCCAACTTGCGGTACACATGCAAATCTTATACACATTCATGAAAATTTTTCCGATGAAAGATTGTGAGTATGGTGTCCGGGAAAGTGGCCAAAGAAATAAAAAAAAAGGAATTCAACCATTTGGCGACAAACTATAAACATAATGCCAGGCCATCATGTCGTTCTTTTCCACTTAAATAGGCAACTTAACCGACCGAGATATCCAGTTGCAGTCTATTAAACTGATTTAGGTTGTATGGCTGGGCTCATCTCTCCAGCTTCTGTACAGCTACAAATGGAGATTCCCACATACAAATGTGTATGTGTGTTTTGTGCCGTGTTTGGTCACCATATTATTAGGTTGGCCAAAAATGGCAAGGTATAGTCTTGGTCTTGTTGGAGAGGATGTAAGGGCTGCTATATGAGGTGATGTTGATGATCTGCATCCTAACTCAGGTTCATTGTGTGCCATTCTTGTCTCATCATTGGGACTCAGTGATGTGTAAAATTGTGGGAATTATGTTAACTTTCTATATAGCTGCAGGATGCGTATCTATAACAATGTAAGGATTCTTCATCGTTTAAGTTTATTTTTTTTTTGTAAGGTTTTGCTTAAAGTGTTAAGAAGAAGGCTAAAGGATTCACATCACATATACTATTGATTATGTATTTTAGATATGGGTTAAAATTCTTTTATATGAAAATGCGGAAGTTTGTCTGAAGTAGAAAATTACTTTGTGTTTGTACTGGATAGCTCTAACGTGGATAACAAAAAGAAAATTATAATTTGAGTTTATAAAAACTTTATGACCTACAAAAGCAATGAAATAAAAATTTATTCAATTTAAAGTTTTCTAGAAGGCTTCTGCATGAGGATATTGTAGAAAATGTGGTGGTCCTCATGCCAGAATTATGTATGATGAAAGTATTTTTCTTGAGTAAACGATTTTCTGATATATTTTTATTTATTAGGATGAAGAGTAAGTCCTTAACATTTCTGGAGCACTCATTTTGAACTAATAACCTGGACAAAACTGTACCAACAGTAAGACCCAACTAACAATTTAGCTTTTAAAAGGTCCAAACTTTAGAATTTGGCAAGCAATAGCTAGTATAGAGCTCTTATAAGCCAATTTTTTGCAAGACACACATTTCAAACTTTGAAAATAAAAAAAAAACAGCCTTTAAAAGGAAGTTTGACAAGCTCTATACAAGGCTGTAGATAAAGGTTCAAAATAGCTTGTATAAGGCCTTCCGAAGTTGTTTACTGATAATTTTAAAGAAAACAGCTGCTATAAGTCTCGAGACTTGCAAGTCTCGAGACTTGCCGAAATTTATTGAAGAATGGGCGACAAGTTATAGTAATACAGTAGTGCTTTTTTTTTATTTCTATATTCTGCTACCAAGCATTTAGATATTGCTCCATGCAATAATTCCTAACGTATATTAACTCATAACGAAATAAATTCGAAGGAAAACATTCCTAACAATGAATGCTATTCGAAAGTGTTTTGGTCAAACATAAGTTGACATATGAGCATCCATTTCGATAAATATTTTCAGGAGAAAATTGAGCAATACGACTGGATGTTAGATTAATACCAATCGACCATATCCGCATCTCCATCTATTAACAATCGAGGAAGAGCATCTTTTGGAACTATCTTGTAATATACAAGCCTAAAATAACGATTCGACAAAGACAATCTTTTTCAATGTATTATATGGAGTAAGTATCATTACAAGAACATCTTAATCTCGGTTCTGTAAAAGGATTCGAATCATAAAAATGTTGACCTATGACCTAATGAATAATTGTGATACTGATGGTGCTTTTGTATTTGATGTTCTTGATATGACTGATGGTTTTCATTATGATACTAATGTTCCATTTGATTATGAAGTTGTTTTTGCTTCAAGGTTATTACTAATGCTAATGATTAGTATTATTGTTTCTAATTACTAATGCTGAGGTTACTGATATTTCCGATATTGCTTAATGCAACATCTGCCATTGATGATGTGTTTGGTGCCCAGCATGCTGCTGAAGAAACTTTTTTTCATGATAATGTCAATGTTGTATAGTTTCCCGTGGCATATAGTGGTAACTGATTAGTATGTTAGACTACCACGCAAGAAGTCTGGGTTCAAATCCTGACGTACACTTGTAAAGTTCATCACCCCATCAACGAAAAATTGTAAATTCCCATTGAATCCTCTAGAACTAACAACGCATACAAAAGGATTGTTTGAGAGTGTTAATTACTCACGGAGTTGTCGGTATCAGTAGATATATTTTATTTTTGATAATGTTGGAGATGGTGCTGATATCTACTATTTCATTTATTGGTCGTGCTAATAATTGATAGAAGATAGGTCTTCACATGTTTATAGCAAACTATTACTAAACCAGTACCTTTTCGTTTTTAGAAACAAACATTGTGTACTTTTAAAGTAAATCGCAAAATAATTAAATGAATGAGAAATTTAGAATGAAACGTTGAAACAGAATAATCATCAATTTATCAGAATTAATCGTTTTTGAACATTTAACAAAAAAAATTAAAATGACAGATTGGAATATTGTTGTAATTATAACGGCATTGATATCTCACCGAAATTAATTTCATATTGCATTAAATATTTCAAAAGTATTTCACTTTTGACATGAAAGGATTTAACTTCTACTTTTCTTCTCAAGTTCAAAAATCATATTCTATAATGTGCCTGCAAGAGCTCCGTTTTGTACCCGACTGTTTTCTTTATTTTCATCAATTTCATCAACTTTTGTCTAAATAGTTTCGGTGGCAACAGCCATTTCAGTTTGTCATATTTAATTCCAATTATAATTACGTGCTCTTTAGATATTGAGCTGAATTGACAAAGAATGTTTAGCTCATCAAATCGAAGTCTTAAATAGATTGTAAGAAACCATTCGGAAAGTTCTTCCTCCGCGAAATCCCCACAATTCTGCTATAATTTATTATGCAAATATTGATCCAAAAACCTTAAGTTCTTCTACACTGACTTTTGAATTTATTGGACATAATCGAAAACAGAATCCTTTAACTAATATGAGACAAAAACAGTATCGCAACTTTAGTTTCCTTAAAACTTAATAGAAATATTTCCTGGTTAATATTGTTTGATCGCTTCTTCCCAAATAAAATATTTAATGGAAATTCTCCTCTGAAACTGACGCTCTAATACTCGCTGATCTTTCAAAGCTCATCAGTTAACCCTTTTGAGTCTTAAGTGTATCCATGTGTAGTGTATGTATAAGAAAAGAAAACCATCAATGTGTTCCTTTGATTGTTTTAGAAATATTGAAACAGATTTTCAATATCAGATTGCTGCAATATCAAGAAAATTAATTTTTTAGGTGCACCAGTTTGCCATTAGATATTTTTTCTAATGCATGCTGACATATCCCAGGGCAGTGATTTCGGCCCAATAGTTTTTAGTACTTCGTCAATGAGATCAGTCAATGGGTTTCATTAGATTTCTATAAAGATTTGAAAATGTTCTTGGAGAAAAATAATCATTGTATAATGAGTATTCGCACATAGGAGTATTTTGATGAAAAAGCTGGCCAAAAATATTTAATTTTTTTATTGGGTCAATTTATACATTTTAACGTTAAAAAGGATTTAAATATTGAAATTATTTCTTAAGTTTCTTATTTAAGCAGTAAATAAGAATTCAAGAACTAAACATTGCTATCTAGTACTCCTCCATTGCTCCTTGAGTCTCTTCGTCAATCGCTTCTCCATTTATGTCCATACTCGCTGTGGTTTCCGGAACCAACACTTCAAGAGTTTCTTTGGAAAATGGCTTGCGTTTCTTTGTGGACTTAGCTATCCTGCAACTACTCAAGAAAGAGTCAGACGTTAACAGTAGTCTGTTCAGCACATCTTTGTAGCATTCTTCGCGGGAAAATTTTCTGGCAAAATGTTGTCTGTAATAGCGGAAATGTTTATTTCTCGATTCGGCTGCTTCTTCCGAAAGTTGGCCTATTGGCAAGATTGCATGTTCAATAACAGTAGCTCCATGTCTCAAAATTTTATGTACTGTTGTTGTCATCGAGTACCATCCATATAACTCAACATATAATTTTGATATTTCTTCAGTGTATTGAGAAAATTTTTCAATGTTAATTTTGTATCCACTTGTTAAAATTTCCAAGATGATTCCAAATTTTTTGATCAATTTTGCGTCTATTGCTGTGATTTCCGATGATGTTTCTGGGTCTGAAAAGAACCTTCGTGAAGTATTTCTGGTATTCGTATTTCCAAAGCCTGGTTTTCGAAAGTCTACCAGAAGCCCCATTATTTGTTTAAAAACGTTTTGAATTCTTTTTTTTGTATCTGCTACGACTCTTTTGTCTTCTATGCTGCTAACTTGTCACTTTTTAAGTGGAATTTTGTACGACAAGTGTAGCAGGGATTCAAAAAAAACGAATTCTGGCATGTAAAATTGATAGGCCAAAATTGAGAGACTCTGGATTTTTTACAGTTTCTTTGTTTTTAAACTGTTAAATTTTTTTGATGTAAAAAACGTAAACGCCAATACATGTTTTATGCGAACAAGAGTTCAATTTTCTGTCCAGATATCATAGTTTCCTTAATGCGACGCGTGCATAGTTAGAGCTTTTTATAGCACTTTCTGAAGCATTAAGAACAACCATCAAAATTAATTTCTTTTCTTCTTCTTTTTTTTTGAAATAAGTCATCATTGTATTGTTTTGAAGATTTTTGATGAACATTCTCTTACTTCAACTGATTCAAAGTAAAACAAGAATTTTCATATATTTCAAAATTGTTTATTGCTAATGCCATGCAGATGTTCAACAAGTAAATAAAAATACATTAAAACATTGATGAAGCAAGCCTACTCAGATAATATTACAAAAATTTTGTCTTCCATTCTTCAACCTATATAAAGTTGTTTAAATAAAATAGACGAACACTTACTTGATTCATATCCTGCCATCATAAAGTCATCCAAACCAATCATGCACCTTGCAACATCATCTTGAAATGGCATCAAATTGTATTTTTATTCATCCTTTCCGGTTCGTAAACACCATACAAACATCAATATTCTAGACTAGACAAACGAAAACAACTAAAACACAAGTTAAACAAGCAAACATCAATCGACGAAAAAAGGACATTGAGGGTCCTTTCCATATTACACGCATTCTCAATTCCGGTGTCAAATATCTGACAAAGCCAGGAGGTGTTTTTTTTTTTTTTTAAGTAAGGCGGCATTTTCAAACGCAAGAAAATTTATACTAACTATACTTAGGAAGAACCATTTTGTAATAGTCCTTCAACCCGGAACTGTAATTAGAATTCTAGACAGAATTTCAAATACAGATAGTTCGTATTTTAACTCACGCATAATAATGTGCGTATGGGAGTTAGAGTGAGCGACATCAAAAGTACACTTCCGACATGGACATTTTGAGAAATGCAATCCCTTATTATAGGCTCTTAAGGGCTGTTGATGGAATGCATTTCATGTGCACGTTTTTTTTCTTAAATATTCTCAAGTGCTTAAAGGTGTTCGTAATTTGCCGGCAAATGTTGTTGAATGTTTTTTTAAATGTAAGACTTTGTTCTGGGCCTCTCGCTTTTCTATGGAAATCAAGCGCATCGACTAAATTAATTGCTCACTGATTTACGAGATGTTCGGATGGTGTAATGTGTAAGGAACAAATTGAGGGCGATGGAGCGTGGTACGTCTTAAGTGGACGTGTGTTAAATTTGTTTTTTTTTTTCCTGTTCTATACTGATTGAGTCATATCAAATAAATAAAAAAAAAAATGGTACTGAGACCACCTAGAAAAAAACAAATTGAAGGCATGATGTAACTATATTTATAAATGCATTTGAGGAAATATGTTAAGTATGGGAATAGAGGCTTTTAGTTTTCGGTCAAATTCATAATAAATCTATAGTCAAAGCGGAAATGAAAGCAATTGGGTAAATTTTATGTTCGGTTCCTATACTCTGAACGAATTTACCGAAGTTAAAAATTAGGCAGAGGCAGATGCTGATGAAAGGTATATATTTACTAAACAGATATATAATGTTTCTTGATGTAAGTTACTATAACTTTAGATGTATCAACCCCCAGCCTTCTTTGATTGTAATTTTTTTGTTAACTATTTTATAAAGTTCAACTAAATTAAACTGGGAATTCGACGATATGATATCCAAAATCGCGACACTGTTGAAGCAAGTAAAAAAGTATAATTTAATATGTATAAACGGTGAATTAGAAGTGAACAAAAGTCTAGAGGGTTAGGGCATTCGCTTAAATTTCTTATAACTTTATAGTTTTCTTTTGCAAGCTGAAAATTCTTTCAATGTTATTATAAAAATACATCTATATTTTTTAATCCAAACATTTTGAAAATAAAATACACTTTTGTAGCCATATTTGTGACTCTCCACTGTGCAGCGCCCACCAAGCACCGCGCCGGGCACCGTAGTACAAAACATTCCAGGTTAATTTCCAGGTGTTCTTCGATTCAAAGACTGGATGTAAAACTGTTCATTATTCCACGGCATCAACGATGTCTTGATCAGTGATCCGGGTGAACACCTGATCCTAGGACGTTCACCCTTAAGTTTGGTGAAGAACCAGAACATACCTGAATGTTTATTTATAAACATCTTCAGTGTTATGTCCGTGTTCTATTGGTAACATATCCCAGGAATGACTGGGTAACAGCCCTACATCAGGAAAAAGTAGTTAGGACAGGGGAATCACGAAAATGTCCTTGACGATTACTGATTTAACGTTTGAAAGTTAGCTTTCATAACATGAGTGTTTTGTTGGTTTTCACTGGGCTAGTGTCATGTGTTAGTAGCAAATAAGCAGGGTGGTCTTTGTAGCTCAAGGAGGCCACCCGAAAAGTCGGTAGATAATTACTCTATCGCAGAACATAAACTGGGTAACGAGCGTTACTACCGTCAAATATTGAGCAAGTGAATTGGAATTGACGGAAGTTGAGATGTGGAACTTGAGTTTGGTTCCAGCTCAAACATACTTGAGCTACATCTCCAGGGTAGGCAATGCCTGTGGCTTTGTGGAGTAAAGTCAGAATGTCAAAGTTTTACAGTTGTGAGTATTTCCTCAACTAAACGACGTTTTTAGGCTTAACGTACAATAAGCTTAGCATGGGTGTTGGGAGCCCTAGAGTTTGTTCGCGAGGAATGTCCTTTATGGAATTTAATCATTATCATTCTCTACCCAACATTGGGCTGGCCCCTTGTGGTAGCTTCGTGCTGCCTGTGGTTATCCAAAGCGGAAACATATGGCATTTCGGTGCAAGAGATATAGGTCGGTCTAGCTCCTTAACAAGGGGTGTGGACATACCCATATGTTCACAGAATTGCTACTGCGGTAGAATCTACTTCAGTAGTTATGCTTCAGGACGTTGGTTTACGTTCAAATTAACTCGCTGTGGGTTCGCGATCCTTGGGATTAACCCTAAATTATTTAGTTACCCACGTAAAGCTCATCTGCTATCTATCCCCAGAATGCCATCAGAGTGTTACTAAGGAAGTTACAAGAATTTTAGTTTATAATTATTTCTTTATTTACAAATATCCTTTAAAATACAATTAAGTTATTATTATAATGCTGCTGTCGTCTGTTATTTTGTCGAGGCAGATTTTCGAGTAGTAATTTTTACGACCCGTTCGATTTGCCCCGGTCTGATATCAGGTACGGTTTTTCAGTTCGGTGATTTTTTTTTTTTGTATACGGATTTATGACAACTTTGCGGCAATATACTTACGTCCGGTAAATGTACTTATAGTTGCTTGCCCTTCTATCAGGTGCCGGCGGTTTTTCGGTTAGGTAGTATGTAAGTAATATTTTTGGCCGGGCAGGTTGTAGCTCTCGGTATGATGACACAATGGGTCTTGTTGGTTTGGATTATAATTATGTATTCATATGTCCTGTAAATGTAGTCAGCTTTAATTTCGGGGATGAATATTTGGCGTAAACACAACGATCGATTTTTAAATAGCTCTAAGCTCAATGACGGATCACCGGCCTTTAACTCGAAGACGGATCTTTGGCTGTAAACACAACGATAAATCGTTGACTTTAAACTCAATGACAGATTTCCAAATTAAGCTCAAATACCGATCTTCGGCTGTGAACCCGACGATCTTCGTCTGTATAAGCAAAACGATAGATCCATTGGCTTTTAAGTCTATGACCGGATCACCGGCTGTAAATTTGATTGTAGCAAACTAACATATTAGACATTTGTTGTTGAAATACTTGTGATTTATACTATGTCGTAAATTACTATTACATAATTATTTTAGTAGAAAATGGTATAAGAAATGTTTTGCAACAATGCTAATTGTAGAAGACTTAGTATCAATTAATTATAAGTGGGCTTGATGAATTTTTATTCAAAAATAAAGCGTTAAGCCGCTTTTAGTCCAAAAAAAAATACTCTTTTTTGAAGTTTTTGACAGAATAAACCTGTTATTTTTCATTCGACTGTGTCGGTTACGCATATATTATTAAATTCGGTCCTTTTATTTGTTTATTGGGTTGGGTTCGTTATATTTGTATAATCAATCAATTTATTTATTCAGTAGAAGATATCAAATATTTATACAATTAATTACATTTTTTAGAGATTTAGGATGCAAATACAAATCCTTTACAACTATAACCTAGATAATATGTATAACAGTATATTCTTTGATGATAAACTAAATTTATAATCAAGGGAAAACTACAAACAAAAACCCTTATACAAAACTTAAACCTAATATTGCAACACTCCCATATCAAAATTTTAAATTGAATTATTTTTACATTTTAACTTGTAATATTATAGTTGATTTATTAGAACATTATCAGATAAGTTACAATTTTCATAAAAGTTTAGTTTTGAAATATTTATGATAGTGTCCAGAAAGTTGATATTGGCCATTTCATGTAGTCTCTGGGTTGAGTAATAACGTGGTAAGTTAAGCATAATCTTAAGAATTTTATTTTGAGTTCTTTGGAGTTTGAATTTATGTGTTTTAGCACAATCGTAACAAACAGGGGCACCATACAATAGTATGGCTTGCAAAATTGTTTTGAACATAATAAGTTTATTTTCTTTACTGAGTTCAGAATTTCTACAAATAATGGGATACAGAATTCCAATGTATACATTTATTTTATCAATAGTGGTAGATATGTGTTTTTGAAAACTAAGTTTTGTATCTAGTATAATGCCGAGATATCTACAATGCTCGGACCAATCAATATTTACAGAACCCAACTGAAGCTGAACATTTCCCGGTAAAAAACATGCTTTTCGGCGTCGAGTGAACCAAATTGCTTGTGTTTTATCAGGATTGATTTTAATTTTCCATTTAAAAAAATAATTTTCTAATTGAATTAGAGAAGATTGCAATTTTCGGTGGACATCTAAATATGTAACACATGAAGAGAAAATAGCCGTATCGTCCGCAAACATATAGCAAGTTTGTACCAAGAAAATGCAAGTCAGAATCAAAGATGTTAAAAAGGATATGGGCTCAAGTACAGAACCCTGGAGCACGCCAAATTCAATATTTTGGACAGAAGATTTATCGTTTTGCACCTTAACTAGAAATTTTCTACTGCATAAAAACTTTGAATAATTTTGATTATTGGCATTGAAAAATTTAACTGAAGTAGCTTATGTATTAGAGCGTTGTGCCACACTGTGTCAAATGATTTCTCAATGTCTAACAGTATCAAACCTGTCGATTTCTTTGATATAAATTTTTCAGTGACGTGTTTTTTAATCCTTACAATTTGTTGGTTTGTGTTGTGGTTGCGCCTAAAACCGAATTTCGTTATATTTGTATTTGAAGTACTCTATAAAATAAAATATTACCGAGGGAAAAACATAAGTAATCAAATTGAAGCCTAACATGGTGCCTTTTTTATTTTTTTTTATTTCAATTTAATCAAAATAAAATTTTTAAGTTTTTTCAATTTCTTCAGAAAAGTCATATCAGTCATACATTAAAAAGGTGGAACGTTTACAAAGTAATTTTCGTTTTTATAATATTTCGGTGGTGAACATATTTATTACTTAAGCTAATATAACCCTTCTCCAACAATAAATCACAGGTTTTACACGTGAAAACCATATTTTACGCCAAAACTTACAAAAGACTTCATGTTTTCCATTCATGACATATTCCTTCCATCTGATTCTCATATTACATAGTCATACACATTATTATACACATCCCGAACAAACCCTTTAACAAGAATAACAAGAAACCATATAGGTAAAAGTATGAAAAAAAAGCTCAAAAGCTTGCCGCTTTATGATGATTTATGACCCATTCACTGAGACAAATCTCTGTTGTAACAATTACCACACATAGTTAGACCCTCATATTTTTCAGTATTCTCAAAAGAGACTTTGTCATTTTATTGTGGTCTGGAAAATTCAAAATAGATAGTAATTTTCGGCACGTAATATCTAACAGATACTTAAATAGAGTTCACCATATAACCATAAGAACAATGAAAATTCAAAATAAAGTTCCTGGAATATTGTATCTGTCCGCAGATAGAGCAAAACCGATCCATGTAGAATCTGGTGTAAATGCGGTGACATTATTATAAAAGGCTAACAAAAAAAAAACTTAGATATCCAAATGGTACATTAACGGCAACAGCAGCGGGTTAATCCAGTTTCGTTCGCTGTAAATAGTATCTTTAGTAGTTTTTTGTTTGTTTAGTTCTGTTGTTAGTTTCTGTCTCTGATGATTGTCATCTTCTTCACCTCTGAAACCTCTTCTCTAGTTAAAACGTGTATCTACAGTATACAAAACCTTCGTATACAAACCTCGGCAAAGAGTTCTTTGTACTTTTGTCAAACTCCGGGAGGATGAAACTGCAGATCCAACAAATGACTTCACGTTTATTATTTACGACCAAAAATCTTCCTATTCCTGCTCCACTCCTCGTCGTCGTTTGTAGTTTCGTCGGCCGTCTCTGTAGCAACCTTGCGAGATATATGTATTTAGTTTTATTACGCTCAGTTGCGCTTATGCCATGTATCTGGAGCAATAAACAAAACATCCAAATGTCTGTGCGATAAGAATCTTCTATAATGCTGCTTTTCTAGCTTTGGAAAACCTTCATTTGCAACCTAACCACGTTAGATATACATAGTTCTAGGTAGCTGCCCCCTCGCCACCGCCATCTAATCCAACATATAGTGCATGTATCTTATGCATGTCACATAGAGCTTGAAAGAACCAAACCAAGACTAGTTGATGATGATATGAATCTTTTTTAGTAAGAAAAGACTTTGTATACCAACAAATATAAAGAGAGCAATAGTATCTATCTTCTGTATCTTTTTGTAAGCGGCGAGCATCTGGATTGATCTGTAGCACGAATCCATTCTTACTCTTCGGGACTGGACCTGATCATCATAATCATGGGTCATCGGTGGCTAGAGTGCACCACCACTAACTACGGTGGGGAAGTTGCAAGAATAAAAATGTGACTCTGATTGAAACCGAAGATTAAGTTATGATTTAAAAACAAATAACAAAAAAGGAATGCCGCAGAGTTCATCAATTGGACCGCAACTCTTTTGTGAAGCAAAAAAAAAAACAATTTGTTTTCAAGTGTCATTCGAATGATGACACAAAACATTAAGAGGTCACCCTCGAGTGCAATTATGTGATTGAGAATTCTATCACGTTTTTACATCTTTTTTTTTTTTCTTTCTGATGTTGTCCCAACGGGCGTGTATGACATTGACAGAACGCTTGGGACAAGCAACTTCATCCATCAGTCTTATGCGCATATAATGTCATGTTAGATACTATTTCAAATATCCAATGGAGTATCTGCATGCAGTAAAAGAAAACAATTGTTAATGCATTGGAATTTTTTTACGGATGGCTTTCAAATTTCAAGATCTAGTTTGCGCCTTTTTTCTTCAAGATGAATACAAAGGAAATGCGGCAAATAACATGACATGACATCTTTAGCTCAGGTAGAATGGTTAATCGTAACTTATTTATTCATTTCCTCAACACAGGTGAATGTAAGAGTATCTCCAAAATAATAGTTGGGGACATTTTTTTTTATTTTTCAAAACTTTCGAAGGAGAAAAAATTTATCTTAAAAGATTTCTAGAAAAACACGAACTCTTGAGATTTATCAATCTGTCAACTAGAGAGTAAAATGCATGTCATTTTAGACGAGCGACAAGAGAGAGAAAGATGCCGAGTCTTCAGATCTTCGTTTGGATGTTGGGGCTTCATGTGCGCGATGAATTCATAGATACACCACATAATACAATACACAATGACAGTGATGACGACGACAAGTGAAGAAAGAAATTTTTTTTTAAACGTTTGTCGTTAGATTTTCTTCTTTTTTTAATTTTATTATTTTCTTATCCAACAGATAGGTGAATATAAAAGTGAAGTAGGATGTTATCTGAATTTTTCTGTTCAAGAGGCATTATTTTTTTATTTTTCTATTTTACAAATGGGATGTGGTTTCTTTGCAGACTGTGTGACTTCATTGTGGGAGAAAAGATATTATTTAAGTATCAGGGAATGTTGAGGGATTGCTGATGATTGTAGTTGGAGTATATTTGGGGAACTATTTCGTTTGTAAGATCATGTGGAGGTGATTTGTAAATGCTATTACGGGGAATCACTACTAATGTGGATGCTGTTTTTGGGTAATATTTAATTTTGGTGGCACGAGATGGAATACATAGGTTCGTTGACAGTTGTATTCAATCATTTTTAAAATGATAGATATTTAAGTACCAATAATGAAAATTTCCTCCAACCGAGAAATTCATTTAAATGAGACAAGATTGTTTTGAATAATTTTGTTGATTTTCATAAAATTTAATAATATACATATATTTGTCACATAAAAATAAAGAAATACTAAGCAGAATCAAATTATTGTGGAAATTTTAAATTCTTTTGTTTAAATATTTTAATAAAAAAATTAACGTTCATTTTGACAGTGTTCTGCTATCACATTGACGTTCGCTTTATCAGTTTTTCTGTCATATATTTTCATAACAAAACAAAAACTTAACCTGAAGTTTGACAACTCTGCTGTAACATGTTTTCATTGCAACAACAAGTTTCACATTGAATATTGATATTTGGTGGAAGAGAATTGAGTGTGTTACCTAGTGTAGATCATGTATTTGGAGAAATCATTTTGATTTTGCAAAAAATTTCTCCAGTTAAGCGTCGAAATATCGGTTGCCGTATAGGTTTGCAGTGTAAGAAGCCAGTATGATCGCTGGCGTGGAAAGCGGTGCATACACCTAGTTTGAGGCAAACCGAATAAAAATTTTTCAAGTATCGATCTGTTGTCATGACAAAAAACTGTGGTATACAGGGTGATTGGTATAAGGTGCACTAAAATGCTTGAGTGTGTAGGTGGGATTAAGACAAGAAAAAATCGTATGTGAGGAGGGGGTATTTTTCCCCCCGTTTAGGCGGGAAAAAAAATTACAAAACCTTGTTATATTTTTTTGGGAAGTGAGAAAACTACTATTTTATTTAATTTTTAAATTAAGTTGTTTAAGTGAACAGTTTTAAAAAAATTAATTTTCAAACTCAAAATTTTGAAAAAATACTAAAAAAAAAATTTTTATTTTAATTAACTATTATTTTTATTTTCAAAATTCAATTCTCTTATTAATTTTTAGTCAAAAACAGAAAACCGGATGCCAACACGTATCTTAGTTTTTGAGAAATTAAGAAAAACTAGAAGTATTTTTTTCCAAGAAAAACACTTTTTTTTTGGTTTTCCCAAATTTGAACTGCTCAGGTCAATTATTAATAAGGGAATTATCCCTTTCTTATTTTTTATCACATACTATCCAATTTTAATCAAATAATAAAAAAAACGAATTAACTTTTTACTTTACTTACTAGTTTTTCTTTTATTTTTTTTTAATTTCTCAAAAACTAAGAAACATTTTGGAATCCGGTTTTCTGTTTTTGACTAAAAATTAATAACAGCATTGAATTTTGAAAATAAAAATAATAGTTAACTACATAAAATTTTGAAAAAAATTAGTTTAAAATTTTTTTTTTAGTTTTTTTTTTCAAAATTTTGAGCTTGAAAATTAATTTTTTTAAAACTGTTCACTTAAACAACTTAATTTAAAAATAAAATAAAAGATTAATTTTCTGGCTTTCCAAAAAAATATAACTATAGGCTTTGTATCATTCACCGTTGTTTTTAGATAATTTTTTTTCTGATTTAAGTCAATGTTTTAGAAAATTGCCCCTCCCGCCTAAACGGGGGGAAATAGATCCCCCTCCCATAAAATTTTTTCTTGTCTTAACTCCACCTACACGCTCAAGCTTTTTGCTGCATCTTATACCAATCACCCTGTATATATCTGCGATGACTTTGTCCTTAAACTGGAGGTTCGGTCTATCTTGTCGACATGTATTTGGGGCTTGAATTTGAAGACTCTGTTGGCTGGATCATTACTGGCTCAATGTGGTTGAGTCCATGTGTCTATGTGTTTTGAATTTCTAAAGACTAAATTCACATATTGATACAGCTCTTAACCCTCCTATGAAACATGACCAAAAACTTGTCGAAAACGCAGTATTGTTTCGCTTTTTCTGCTTATCGTCCAAATTTTTTTTTTATTATGATCTTCAAGTTTAGCATGTTCTTTAATTATAGTTGGGAGGTTGATATTTTCTACATACCCAAATAGCCCAGATCAAAATTGAAGAAGTGACACTATATAGCGCATCTCATTGACGAAAACCTGTTCATGTTTGGAATGGTTCAAAGAAACTATAATATCCCAGTTTCAGACATTATCACGTATTTTCCAGTGCCACGAAATGCAGTTGCATCAGTTTTCTTCATATTTCGAGTTCGGCTATTATACCATTAAGACCTCTTGATGATAAATGCTATCATAAATGTGGCTTTGAAATTGATAGAAAAGGTGGGTCTTAAACTATAGTTAGTTTTTTTTTACGATTCGTCTTAGTGTGATGATTTATTCTTTCAGATACAGAAGGCCTCAATAATAGATAATCAAATTTAGTAAGGGCTTAAATTTAGGAAAATGTTGGTAAATATTTTGTCCAATGTGTGGAGATATATATATAAACTTTTACTAAATTCGATTATTGGTAAGGCAAGAGTCTTTACCTCATAGTATCTGAAGACTGCTGCTGGTAAGCCATCACATCCAGCAGAGTTATGGGTTCTTCATCTTTTTCTTTATAGCTAGCCTTTTTTCTTTTATGCTGAATATGTGAACTTGTTCCCCATTGACTGGAAGTGGATTGATTTCTTTCCGTATTACACGCTCGACATGTAGCGCCTTTTAAGAAGGTTTTAATACTCCTCGTGCATTCCACGAGGACGGGCACGAGAGCGCTCCACACTTTCTGTTCGTAAAAGATTTGAACTCTGAATGTAACAGCAACAAGAAAATGGACAGAGCCACGTTAGGCTCTAGAAATAAAGGGTTTTCCAATAAGAGGTGTAATTTTGATATTCAAAGAAAAATGGCATTTTTTGAGATAAATGATCGGATGTTTATTTCATTATAAAGAGGAAGGTATGCCGTTAATAATGGAACACAACATCAGTCAAATGGCCGCCACGACCACGGTTACAGGACCATATCCTTTTTATGAAATTTTCCATAACCAAATCGCAAAGTGGCTGCCCTATGTCCTCGAAAGCCTCACGAATTCCATATTTGAGGTCTTGAATCGACGCTGGGCTGTTGGCGTAGACCTTATCTTTCACGTGGCCCCAAAGGAAGAAGTCGCAAGGTGTTAAATCACAAGATCTCGGTGGCCAATTGTGATCACCTCCTCGAGAGATAACATGGTTCGGAAAACCCAGGAATGGACAAACCTGGGTTTTCTTCAGCACTTTGGGCTACAACAGCAATATTCTCAGTTGTTCTTGAGCGACGTGCACGGGTTTTATTCTTCACATCACTAACTTGTCCCAACAGCTCGAATTTGTCCACCAATTTCTGTATTGCGGTCCGACAAGGTGCTTCACGACGACCCAAAAATGTTTTAGTTTTACGAACCGTCTGTGCCAAATTTTCACCATTTTTATAGTGAATTTTAATAGTTTCAATGCGTTGTTGAAGCGTGTATCGTTCCATTTTTATTAATGGCGTAGTTTCTACTTGTCAAATGTCAAAAAATGACAGCTTCAAAAGTGACAGCTACCGATATAGCGGGCTATTCAAAATAACACCTCTTTATATGCACTGCAGCACTGCACGTGTTGAGTGTTGAAAATTCCATTGCGTCAATTTGCATTTGGGCAATTTGGTTTTGTAGTGATGAAAGTCTATTACTCGAAGCCCAAGACAGGATGTCGTTTTTTTGGCAGCGATGGTAACCGACTAATCCGACAAAGATATTAATTCCATTTCAACTTTATAGCATTGAAATCTTCGCTTCAGGAAGTCATATAACTCCTGCTTATGGTATTCAGTTCTTCAGTAGGTGCGTGTGCATCGTCCAGATATTCTTCTCATAGCTTCTTCAAAAGCCTGATTATCCGATGCTAGCAACCTATTGAACGGCGATATAAGACTAAGAGTTTATTTGCCATCATCTCTGTATAGAATTCTTGATCTAGTACTGAAAATCCTTGCTGGCGACCTCAGCTTGTTATGTCTTTCTGATTTTTGGTAACACGCGTTTGCACGGTAGAAATTAAAAACACATTTGTGAAAACAAAACAGAACACCTCACATTTTATGAACTAAAAGAACAATGCCTCAAGAATATGATGAGGAAATCCTACGAATTTGTATAATAATCCAGCAATCCAAAATAATTATGGTATTGAATTGTTATCCATGAAGAATATCAAATTATAAAACTAAGCCCGCAGAATGGAAGTAGTAATAAGAAAAACTTGAATTCAAGTGAAATTTATTTGACTCATTTTGAACAAATCTGCAAAACAAAAGAATTATAAACCGCTAAGAATCTGTCAACTAAAGCAAACTTTGATTCTTAATATACTTACATCTCTTTTTAGTGGTATTCGATTGCTGGAAACATAATTCCAAATACAAGTTTATCCAGACAACATCCCACTCAGTTAAAACATGACTATGTTAACATCATGCCAATTCCTTCGATTGCATGTTGATTTGCACCATTAGACATTCACAGACAGTCACCGCATGACCCCTTATCTAACACCAAACACCTTTATGCTGACTTTGTAAATTGCACATGCCTTCCGAAAAAACAACAACAACTGGGGGCAACCTAAAACGCAACAAGATCATCTGTTTCTTCGTCTATATGGCTGCCGTGTTGCACATCAACGTTCAAGTGAAGCTACAAAATAAAAAAAAATATCTTCTTCCTCGGTCATGGTGCAACATCAAACGATGAACTCAATTAATCGCCATGGAGTCTTCTCTCTTCCTGGATTCTCGCTTGTCGAATCCGACTCTATTTTAGTGCTATGCATTTTGTCACGAAACGTGGTCATGTGGTGCATGTTATACGCCATGACTCCTTACCCAGTGAGATGCGTGCTACATCCTTAACCAAGTCCGGGATTGATATACATCTGACTGGCATTATAACAGGAAGAATATGACTTGTTCCAGAGCTGTATAATTTATACCAGGAAACCATAGCTTAGGTGTTTTTTGTGGATTTTGGAGACTCCATATGTGGGAGAACATCAAATTTTGAATTCCCCAGAAGCCTCAGTATTCAAAAATCGACATTATTGTCGCCACAATTACATACTATACGTGTCATGCTCCTGAAAAAAGAAGAGTGAATGAACTCTTATCTCATCCCACAGCCCCAGAGTTGTATTCCCAAAGCCACTTACACAACATGGTGCAAACATAGACTCGCGTTCAGCAAATATTAAAAGGAACTGTACGGCTGTCTACTTCCCCTAGGATTGCGTGTGAGCCTACAACATCGCGTTAATACCAAATTGAACGGTTGCACTTGGCCCCCGGGAACCAAGAGACCAGAGCTTAGGTATAGACGGTATTCCCCCCTACTGACGCGACACCCGCACAATCTTATATAGATTAAGTGATTGCAATAAACTCTCTACACCTAGGAGTGCACCTCGTTCTTCCCTCGGACACCCTGTCATCCAGAAAGAAGGCTGACTTTTTAAGTTTAGAAAAAAAGTTATATGTTTGCTTTGGAATGGAATTGTTTCAATATTTGCATAACTAAAGTTCGCATGGAGCATACTTAAACCTTAAAGTGGGGGAAGTACCTATCTATACGATGGGACTAGGCAGTTACAGCTCTAACTAGCCACAGCATGCTACATGCTCGAAGGGCTCCAAATGAGGTGTTCTGTGGACGTTGCTGTTGTCACTCATGTATGCAATTGGAATATGCGGAGTTCTGGAATTAGTGTCACGCAATATCATATAGGGTGCTACAAACAACCCAAACACGCATATGTTGACTTCTTTGTTTTGTTTTCTTTATCAAACTTGTGTTTCCTCGTTTCTTCTTTACTTTTTGTAAGTATGAAAGAAATGTAAACAAATATATGGAAACAGTTTTTTTGTTGTTGTTGTTTTTGGTGTTATATTTGACAAACCGCCTTGAATGAATGGGGGTCTTTTGTTTGGAAAGATGGAACACACAAAATGCGAATGATGAATGAAGTATTTTCCTGTTGGAATGTTTGGGATGCTGATGATTAATGAAGACATTTTGAGGGCAATCAAGTGGAAATAAATAAACATATTAAACAAATAGAGCAGGAATATGTATTTTCGAAATATTTTTTAATGATTTAATTTTTGAAGATATTGAATATTTGGATGTCATATTTAGAGGTGATCTATGGGTAAGAGGAATTATTAGTATGTGAATGGAGAATAAATAACAATTTTAACGAATTGTGATTAAAACGAAATTTTATTGGGAGAAATTTCCCTGACAAACTTTTTTTATAATTTGATAATATTTCGTCACTGTCGCTGATAATTAAAGTTTTGTATATAGACCAAATCTAGGCGAAAAACATCTAGACGAATTTAGCGACACAATAGCACCTTAGGTAACACTTATCTACTTGACCCAGGTAGAAAACTTTACTGATCAGTGATCCTCTTGAAGTTATACACATAAATGTTGAAGTTTTTCCCAAGTCTGATGGGATTTTATTCGTTTAATCCTCGAAAACAAACTTTTGGATGAACATCAATCTGGTTTCCGTCCGAAAAGAAGTTGCAAGACCGCATTAATATCGGTTGTGGATGAAATAAGAAAAGCAGTTGATAAAAATAATGCTACAATTCTTACTCTACTTGATTTTTCCAAAGCGTTTGATACAGTAAACCATTCTGTTCTTTGTACGAATCTAAGGAAAGAGTTTAAGTTTTCATTACCTGCAACAAAACTTATGTTTTCCTATTTGCAAGGGAGAAAGCAACAAGTTGTAGTAGGAAATATGTACTCAAGTTCGTTGCCAGTTAAGTGCGGAGTACCGCAAGGATCCATCCTTGGTCCATTACTTTTTTCGTTGTAAGTGAATGAACTTCCTAATGTTGTAAAACACTGTTCGATGCATTTGTTCGCTGATGACACACAAATTCATTTAAGTCGCCCTTTAAATTTGATACATGAAGCTGCAATATTAATAAATGAAGATTTACAGCGTATCCTTGATTGGTCGAATCGAAATGAACTACGTCTTAACGCCAACAAAACAAAGGCTCTTGTTATACATAAAAAGAAGCTTGATATCGATCATCTAGACCAAAATCAAATAGAGTTCGTTGAATCCGCCAAGAATCTTGGCCTTATCTTCAACCGGACCCTTACTTGGTCTGCTCATATTAACTCTGTTATCGGAAAAGTCTACGGCGGACTTCGTGCTCTTTGAACTACACAGCATTATTTGCCTATAAAAAAAAGCTCTTGTTAGCGAAAACTATGTTATTACCAATGATGTTATATTGCTGTGAGGTTTTCTGTTGCCCAGATTTTTGTTCTAAGCACAAATTTAATGTTGCATATAATAACATCGCACGCTTTGTTTTCAACTTAAAAAGATATGACCATGTTTCCATCTACTCAAAACAAATCAACGGATGTTCTTTTGATAATCTTCTTAAATTAAGAGCAATATGCCTGTTACATAACATAATGCAAACAAAGGAACCACAATACCTATACGACAATCTACGCTTTTTTCAATCAGAAAGATCCTATATGCTAATACAAACAACATATGCTTGTTTAATTTCAGAACGCCAGTTCCTTGTTAGTGCGATACATCTGTGGAATTCCTTGCCTATCGACATTAGGAAAGTTAATAGCACAATGATTTTTAAATCCTCTCTATTGAAATATCTGTCCAACGAAACAGTCACCTAAGGTTATCTTTAATTCATTTAAATTTATTTAAGTATATTTGTTATATTTAGTCATTTTGTTATTTTGTCATTTGAGTTATTTGTATGTATTTTGTCGTTTTAATTAACTAGTTATGTAATTTCCAAAATAATTTTAAATTTAACATATTTAAGGCTTTCAATATTATTAAAAGATGCTTGTTATCTTATCATTGTAAGCAATATTGTCGTTAATAAATTGAAAATTGAATTCATGGGTGTTCCGATCAGTCCAGGATCTGGCACAATGTGAAGATTTAGTCGATAGTAGACTTTACGGGCCAGAAGCCGAACTGCCAGAGGTAGATATGGTCAAATCAGCATAAAGACGTTCACATAAAACAATGATGAATCACATTGTATAGAAGTTCACCTGCTTTTTTGGGGATCGCGCATATAGCACTGATGTTCCATTGCTTGCTCTCTGTCGTCCATACCACGTCGTTAAAATATTTTCTTCAGCGTGTTTAAATATCTACAAGCCACTGTTTTGGTGATGGATGGCTTTTCTTGGTCTCATTTTGGGCAAGTGGTTGAAACTCTTGATTATCAACCAAGTTAAATTCCCGAGGCTGGCTAAATGGCGGGTTCATGGATTTCATCATCATTTAGCAGTTGGGTGAAGTATTCTCTCCATGCCCATATATTGAACATCGACTGCTATTCTACTGCAGCCTTGCCCTTGCTTTCTTAACAGAAATCATAGCATTCATATAGCCTATAAGTCGATTCTGCTGTTGATTTTCACTCTTATGTAGAATTTCATCCTGCTAAAGTATCTCTGCCACTCTTCAACTTTTTTACGCTCGTATATTGTTTTTGTCTTATTCCATGATCTAGATTGACAATCGGAATGCTGCCAAATGCCTCTATGAATATTGCACATCTAGATGGGGAAACGGGATCATGATGAAATCTAGAATGCCAAAAATCTCGAATGCCGAAAATCTCGAAAATAAAAAAAAATTATCTAGAACACAAAAATCTCGAATCCACAAAAATCTAGAATTAACAAAAATCTCGAAAGACTCTATCTAGAAAAAAATCTCGAAAAAAAATAAAAATTCGAGATTTTTTTTTTGTATTTTTAACAGTTAAAACTCAATAAAACACAAATACATCAGTTTACCCAATATTTTATTTTCTGAGCAAGAAAAATAGTTGCAAACAATAAGAAAATCAAAACAATAAACAAAAAAAGAAGTATTATAAATTTGTGTTAGCCGCAAGACTTCTTAGGAACCCAACATAACTTTTCTCTTCCTTTTCATCGAGGACTTTCAAGATACGTTTTTCTTTTTGTAAGTGCTCTCGTCTAACTCTAGTCTCCTCTCCCATTTGAAGTTTTTCAACAACAGATTCATTCGACAAAATTTCAATTAATTTGTACAGGCCAATGTGAGGCCTTCCAACTAAAACCTTAAGCCTTCTGTGTCAGGACTCAACTTTGTTTTGAGTTCTGGGGAGGCTCTGCTTTACTTGTTCCGCACACGACCAAAATGAGGGAAAATACGTTGGCTTCGATTTTTTGGTGCCAATATAGTTTCTATCAAACCAGTTTCCTATTAATTTACTGCTTTCGCAAAATTGATCACTCAATGGTGATAGTAGTCACGAACTTCATCGGCAGGTACAAAAGCCAGGCATTTTCCGTACTTTTTAGCCAAGCCTACTTTTTGGATCTTTCGATAAAGGATTTGTCCTAAATGAAAATAGCATCCTTTTGATTGGGAAAAAAAAAACTGGGCTGATTTATAGCTGGCTTTTTCAAAGTCTGAAATAATAGTGGATGGATTGAGTGTGATGTTATTTTCTGAAGAGCATTTAGTAATCTCTGAAAACAAAATGTCATAAGCGGCCCTCGACTTTGAACTCATGATGCAAAAAACTACTGGGACAATTTCATCCTTTATCATGCAATGCAGGGAAAACAGTTGTCGCATGATAGATGGAACGACTTCATAAAAGTGCCATCCATCAGCCAGACACTTGAAGACCCGAGCAGTTGAAGTTGTTCGGTCGTTCCCAAAATTATCAGCTTATTCCCGCCATCGTATTCTTTTTCTGACAGAACAAATGTATTTCCATCGACGTACCTGTAATTTGGGTAGTAGTAAAATAATAATAAATAATGTTTAACTATGACCCGCATTGTGGTTGTGGATAGGCAATCGAGTCAACTTTTTTCGATTGAGTTGCTTTATTTTAATTCGCGATAAGAATTAAGAATTGACTCAATCGACATAAGGCGACTCGATTTATAAATCAACAGCGCAGCAATACGTCTTATGTATGTAAACAATATTTACCTCAGTCTCTGTGGAATATTTATTTCACTTAAATCAGTGGGCTCTTTTTCCATGAGGCTTCTCACTCGAGAAACTTTCCTCTTTTGGGCAACATCCGATGGCAAATAGACTCGGCAATTTACTGGTGTGTCTACTTTTGCTCTTAGCACTTTCTGAGAAGGTGGATTGGACGAAATTCTTCCTTTGTTTTTTATTGCAGAACTACACAAATCAACATATTTCTTATATGCTACAGGAGTATGCAAATGCTCGGAGGGAATTTTAACAACATTGTGCTTGTCATTATTCTTGACAGTGATTACTCTGATGGCACGACAATAATGCGATTTGTTAAGCTCACACAACCAATAATATTTATTATTAACGCATTTGTTACAATGGTAAATAAATCCCTCGATTTCAATTTTAAAATTTCCTTTATTTGTGACAATTTCAAGCTCACGTTAGACTAATTTTAATAATACTGAATTTACTGTGGATGTTCTTACAGTTTCATTGACAATGTGTTTAGATGGGTAACTGTTCTCACAGGTGCATGAGTAGCAATAGCAATGTGCAATTGTATGATTGATAACTTTACTTGTCAACTTTAAGTTTGTTAAGGAGAAGTAAGTTATCCAGAATGTATGTTTGAATTTTTGAGACAATGTTTAAAATTCGCGCGAATTTTAAACATTGCCTCAAAAATTTAAACATACATTCTGGATTTTTGCATTCGAGATTTTTTTTTTCTAGATTTTGGCATTTCGAGATTTTATTTTCTAGATTTTTGTTTTCGAAATTTTTTCCATTCTAGATTTTTGTTTTCGAGATTTTTACTTTCTAGATAATTAATTTCTAGATATCGTGGTAGATCCTGGGGAAACTTTGTGTTGCTTGGCACTATGTCTCTAAACGCTGTCAATAAGCCACAATCTATTCCTGGAGGTGAGGTCATCCAGAAGATGTATTTCGATCGTACTGCCAAAGATGCATTATTTTCCAATTTGAGTTCTTAAATCTCCCAGAAGTATTTGGGTCAGATTATATGTTTTATAAAGAGGAGCTCATGGAAAATAAAGCTTCCTACAGTTTTCCTAAAAAATTGAACACGAATAGAACACGAACAATAAAAGTAGATCAAGCTACAAAAACAAGAGCTTCTTCGTGTCGAAAATATGCTAAAACGTCAAAGTGAGACTCAAAAAAATCCAAAGGTACAATTTTTTTCGATAAAAAACAACTCAAATCAAAAGAATATTAAACCAATTCTTGCGATGGGGAAATAATAACAAATCAGCTGTCCTTAAATTTCGAACACAATCTGTTGAAGATGATAAACCACTTACTAAATCCTTTAAAACGGCTTGTTTTCATTACGGAAGATTAAGCTTTTCTCTTACATTTTCATTATTCTCCAATACCAAAACAAAAAAAAAAAAAAAAACAGGCTTTTCCAGCCATGACGGAATACTATCAGCAAACAACATGCTGCGTAGTCCACCACATATAACATGCAATTTCGCATGGTTAAACATTTGTGCTCGCACTTAAAACATTCTGCATTCTAAAACGTATGTATAAATATAGAACCATTCTGAAATGCCACCAATAATTAACTCAATCTGCCGGTAGTTGGATGAAATAATCTTCCGATCAAAAGATTTGTGATCCCATTTAAACGTCCCCACAGTCTCTTTCAAGTCGCATGCAAAAACAAATTTGTCATAAACTGCTTATGTGCTGCGGCCCTAATAAATCATCTGCACCAGAATATGTCAGGGTGGAGAAGATGCCATCCAGTGCGGTCCAGCAGCATCAAAAAACCAGGAAGGAACTTTGTTTTTTAAATTCGTCCAGCCTTTCTCTCTCTCTCTCTCTCTTTTTCTCGCTCAATATCCAGCCAAGCTTGCGCTTATCGAATGCGAAAGGCGCCTTCACATGGACCATAAGAAAAGTGATTGATAATTAATGAGTCCTTCTTATCCTGGGCGCGACATCATCACGACACTACACAGTGTCTGTGTAATAACAACCACTAACTCCATCTTGCTGTTCCAGAGACCATGCTAGGCTTGTAATGATGAAGTCATATTTTTATCGCGTGGCAATTTGTCAGGGAATTGCATGCTGAGTCATTAAATGTTTTTTTTTTTTTTTTTTCTTTTTAATTCCATTTTGACTTGTCTTTTCTATTGGGGGCTCCCAAAATAAATAAATTGGATCACGCTACTCCAGATGCTTCCTGCTTCGATACACTTGGCTCACAATTGATGCATTAATGAGATACCATTGTGTGCAGCATTCTATTCGATTTGTAACGCCAGCATCTCATAAAAGATATAGAAAGAAAACATGTATCTTTCATTCGATAACACGTATCTATCACTCAATGGATTGTTAAGAATTTCATTTAAGTTGGTTTAATGCCATTCAGAGACTTTCACAATTCAATTTAATAAATAAAGATACATCTACCGATGGCAGTAATTGTTTGGTTGGGACATTGATACAATCATTACATAAACTTTTCATCAAAAAAAAATCTCTTGATTTCATTAGTTTTATACCTTTGCACTTTCTATTCAAATCATGGTTTCAATTTTCTTTACTTTTAAGTCCAATGAATATATTGATTTGTTTCTATAGATTTTCTTTAAATTTATTTAAACAAATGATATTCATTTTCTGTGGGATTTTCTTCTACAAAAGAGGAGTGGTCTAATTAAAATATGAATAGAATTTATAAATGACTATGCGTTTTATGGAAAACTAGCAGTGGCAATGATATCCCATTGAGTTAAATATCTGGTCAACAGGTTGTTAATTTGTCATTGAATTAACAAAACAATAGATTTGACAATTTGTTTATTATGTTTTAAAAGATACTTCACTAATTTACATGTTATTTTTGTTTCTTTTTTTTTCGAGTATTACTTGAATATTGATATAGAATTTAGGCAATTTGTTGGGATTAAGTACAATGGTTTTTAGGCTAGAGAATGATCGATAACAGTGGCTGGATGTTATGACCATTAGACATGACAGTTTAAGTATTTTAATTAGATGAACAAAACGTTTTTTAAACACAACAGGAGGGAAAGTGTAAAAAGTAATTAATAAAACTTACATAGGTTTAGATATATAAATGTGTGTTTTGTTATGATGATAAAATGGATTTATTGGAGTATCGGGTTTTAAATAAATGTCGCAAAATTTGATCTGGAATTGTTGATAGAATTATGAATTGTATCTTTAAGATAGATAGATAGATAGATAGATGATAGACAGATTAGAAAGATAGATAAGATATAATTTATTATTAAAACTTTACAAAAGAACATTTTTAACAAATCAATTAGAGCGTGGCTTTGCCGTCTGCCGATTGACAACACATAACAGTGCTTTAAGTTTATACATAAATTATTAAACTATCTTTAAAAGTATTTTTACAAAATGTTTCTTTTTTTTAATTTAAAAGTTTTCATTTAAGATCATTTTACGATACGCTAGTGCAATTTTACAATAATCGTAAAATTTAGTTACATTTACTTTGTTTAACATGTTTTTTAGGATACCATTTTCAACATATTCACTACCTAGGTAATACCTTCTTGCTTCTCTTCTGGACATTTGCCCAGAAAAAGTAGAACATACTCTCGCTGATTATGGATATAATTTATGTCATCATTGAGGGAATTTATACAGGGTGATTGGTATAAGGTGCACCAAAAAGCTTGAGCGTGTAGGTGGAGTTAAGACAAGAAAAAAATCGTATGGGAGGGGGGGGTCTATTTCCCCCCGTTTAGGTGGGAGGGGCAATTTTTAAAACATTGACTTAAATCAGAAAAAAAAATATTTAAAAACAACGGTGAATGATACTGTTATATTTTTGGAAAGTTATATTTATATAACTTGTTATATTTTTTTGGAAAGCCAGAAAACTACTCTTTTATTTAACAGTGAACAGTTTTAAAAAAAATAGTTTTCAAACTCAAAATTTTGAAAAAAAAACTAAAAAAAAAATTTTTAAACTAATTTTTTTTTAAATTTTATGTAATTAACTATTATTTTTATTTTCAAAATTCAATGCTCTTATTAATTTTTAGTCAAAAACAGAAAACCGGATGCCAAAATGTATCTTAGTTTTTGGTTGACATGATCTTCCAACTAAGGTGCTGATTAAAATATAAACCAAGATTTTTTGCTTTGCTTACAAGTTCGATACAAGCGTTATTTATATTCAGTTGGGAGGGGTACATATTAGTTTGTGTTGACTTCCATAATTCCATGGCTTTAGTTTTGGAAGCATTTAGTGCAATTTTATTTCTTTGAGACCAAACGAAAATATTATCTAAGTCGCTATTCATGTGCTGAACAGCAAGCGATTGGTTTGACTTTTTTAATTTGATGAGTAGCTGTGCATCATCAGCAAAAAAGTGAAATTGACATTTTTTAATGCATTCCGTAAGGTCATTTAGATAGAGTAATATATGCAATTTTTTTTCGTTCGCGAAAAAGAACAAGTTTTACAATTTCAGATTAATGATATTTACCGTTATGTTTAGACCTATAGATAGAACGTCATAAACCGACATTATTTAATCTTTCCAAAAAGGTTTCTCTTATGTTGGGATGTTTGTTAAGACCACTGGTCCAGTGTAATCATTTCTAATGTACCTATAGTGAAATAAAGAATGTTATCAAGGATTTCTTTAAAACATTTCCTAAAAGTTCTCTTTTCAATTCAGTTTACGATCAAGAACTAAATCAACCTACCTAACTGATACTGGCATTTCGTTTAATGGTTGGGAATTCTTTATTTTTATTTAAGTATTTATTTTTCACAATATGGGAGAAGAAAATTGAGCTGCGGCTAAAGAAAGCATCTCAGTAATTTTTTTTGAAATTTAAAGTACGCCAAATTTAAGTGCTAAAAAATATATTTTTTGAAGAAAAATAAAACAAAGCATTTTTGTGAAATTTTGGTATTGAAACTGAAATCAAATCATCTAGATCTTTCTAAGAAAATAGATAAACCCGTTGACGAGATAGCTCGAGACAGAAATATCTGTTCTATGGGAGCTACAGTTAGTAGGGTTCCCAATTTTCGTTTAACAACTTATCAAAAAACAATCAGACAAAAAAAATTTCAAATTTTTTTTTATGAAAATCGTAAGAGCGCGTTTTCTTGAAAATTAAGATTCTTCATAACAGAAACAAAAAATTTCCAGCACACAAACAAAATCAAGATAAGTATGCAGAAAATTTTTCTGCATAAATAAACATAAGTTTGTTTATATCGTTATAGCGGTTTATAAAAAAAATCGACTTTTACTTTATAATTTTTATAAAAAATAAAACCCTAAATAGTTGGTATTTGTTGTATAAAAAATATATTTTTTAGTCAAACTGTTTTCCAAATATTAAATTTACAAAAAAAAAAATAATTTAAAAAAATAGTTAAAACTTTAATTTAGCACTTTTATAAAATCTTGGTATAAAAACTTGATCAAATTATCTAGATCTTTCTAAAAAAAAAATGTTTGGAGTTAAATCAATAAACCATATAACTTTTTTTAATTTTTTTTCATTGCATAGCTCGGAGACGGTTCGGGAATGAAATTAAAGTATACGCAACAAAAGTTATGGAAATTTTATGGTCTTTAATATAATCAAGAATATTTTTACCTTAAACTTAACCTTTCCGATATATAAACGTAGATAGCAAAAAAGGGAACTTCGTACCTCTTCCCCTCCGGCTCACCTTCCAGATGTCATAACTTTTAGTATATTAACCCCTAATCTTGAACCATACTGACCAAGTTTCTGAAGAAATGACTCAGGTACCTGATCATGAACCCCTTGATTGATAATTACCTCATATGTGAATTTATTTTTCACTTGTAATAGGTATTATGATTTTCCATATTTCAAATTTCTGATTTTGGTCTCATTCATTCAACGATCCAATTTTAAAAGTTAGCTTCTTAAAGGAAATTTAATTCTCTATAATGTTTTCTCTATAAGAAATGTTTTTTGTCAGATTAATAGTTTAGATTATATCACGAATCGAATGTGAAAAATGTGGAAAAAAACACATATATTTGTAAATCGTCCCCTTTGCGATGCCTCAGCAAAAATTAAAAATTCACTAATTCACTCTTCCATACATGATGAGATTTCGAACTGTGGGTATATGCCGCATAAAACTAGTTCTTTAAAAAACGTTCATTACCATCCTTTATATAAAATTTAGTAGGTCATCTTAGGTCGCAAAATTTTGGCCTTCACTATTCTTTATGACTGCCAACAAGCCTTATTGCTTATTCCCGTACTTGAAACTATGGCGATAAGCTTTTACTTAATGGTTTTTTTTCATTCCACCTTTTAACGATGCGAATGGGAATGTTTGTGCAAAACGACCTTATTATATCGCTCAGCATGCGTCATTTGCTCCCCCGCTTCCAGTCTTACGCTGCTGTAACGATTACGAGTGTTTTGCTCCCATAGAAACGCACATGAGCAAACTTCTATATGGTCGTGTTTGGTCTCACTAAAGGGTAACCACCATACATACAATCGACACCATATTACCATAACCATTTGCAGATAATTCCCTTCCAACTTGTTTACCATATTTAAATTGTTCGTTTAATTAAAACGGAATTCAAAGTTCACATTATAGCGAGGTCGCGAATGAGAACGGAACCCGGACCACTGCGATTTTTTTTTTTTTCATTTTTTGTTTTTAATTGTCGTTGTCAGTTCTGGGATATAAGTATAGGTAGGACGTAGGTACTCAACCCACGTGTAGTATATATCGAGGAACTTAAGCCTGCCAATGGTGGCAACTTCTATGTACTCCAGTTATGTTTGGCCACACTTGCGAAAGGTATAATATTAATACCTCAACTTGAGGTATTCAGATACACCGATTAAACTTACTATACACAACGTGGTTAGGTATGGCAAAGTGCCCCAACCCCTCCCCAACTGTTTGCATAAATTTAAGTTTGAAAATAAATAAAAAAAAAACTCCTTAAGTTGGACCAGGGAAGTTAATGGCTCGTTGACGATGTTATGCTCTTTAATTGTTTTTACCTTTTGTTTTTGCTCCTGTGTGAGAGAGTACCTATATCTTTTTTATGCTTCGGTGTATCTTTTTGCTGGCCTTAGCTCTTTTTTTTTCTCATTTTGGCCAATTTATAATTTTATATTGTGGTTGTGGTTCTTACCCCAGATTAATTATTAAGGCAATGGTGTGTGGAGAGTTTATACCTCTGGTGGCCAACCAAGCAAACACTGAACTGTTATGATGAATAAGCTTATTTGTATAGCATTAATTACCCTCACAGGTACTCCTCGATAAAATACTGTCAGAGTGTAGATACACTTGAATCCTTTAGAATAATAGTGTGACACAAAAATCTTCAAAGAGCACTCTTATGGAGGAGCCCACATAAAGGTGGAGCAGCTATAACCTACCTACCAGATTTTGCAATATATTTAATTCCATCAAGTGACCGATGAATGAAGATTGAACAATGGCTATGCCCAAGCAGTTCCAGGTTAGTGGCTCCTGTCCTGATGGCTCTGGGTAAAAATCTGAGTACCTACTTTGGTAAAGGTCTCAAATTTCATATTTGCATAAATTTTCCCAACCAGCACAAAGTGTTGGTGAAAAAATAAATTTTAATAGTTTCACCATTTCACAGTTTCACATTTTTATTCATCCAACAAAGAGGTAACGAGCTTCAGCATCAGCAGTATAGTCGACATCTCACACAAGTGGGTAACACTCTTGAGAGTCCCATTTAGTCATGTTCCATGTTGTTTTTAGTTTTTTTTTTTTTATATTGTTGAAATATAGATACTCCTTTAGTAGATGCAGTGACGAGTGAGGGCTACTGGAAGTGGTGTTATGATGAAATCGAGGAGAGGTCTAGTAAAACTTCGGTTGCAACTTATAGCCAGCAAATTTGTTTGACAAAAAAACAAAGATCAGGAGAGTTGTGCCCATGCAGCTGCTATTCTGTGGATAGCTGAACTGTTTTAAATATCACTTTGTTGGTAAGACGATGGAGAAAGGGGCAGATCGGGTACTTCTTTGTCTTTACTGAAAAGGGTACTTTAATAACGATATTTATTTTGCCAGAAATGGGCATGGCTGTTATTTTCTGATGCAAATTTTTTGCAACTAACTTTCACACTATTTTAAATTAAAGTCCAAGTTGGTATAGGAAAGTATTGATCTCACCAGGACAAAGAAAACTGTGTTCATTTGTTAACAATCTGTGGCGAAATAGAACTTTGTCAAAATTAGCAAATTTCTTGTACGTCATTGAAATAAATTGTTATACTTTATTTCGCTATATTATTCACTATATACTCTCTATGATGATCTTCAAAGAAAGTTAATAGATGTTTTGTCTTGAAAATGAAAATATACATCTACAACAGAAGCTTTATTAACAAAATAAATTGAGGGAAAGTAAAAAAAAAGATGATGTTATAGAACGCCAACGCCTTCTTAAACTTTCACTTAAAATATATCTACTTGAGGCTTCAGCTAATTATTGGCCCATTAATTGCTTAAAATGTTTATCTCATTGTTCGTTTACTCCTCATTTCTCAAAAAGTAGTTTCTCTTTAAACAAAATAGAAAGAAAAAATCAAAACGTTTGGTAACAATTATTTTACATCATGAATCTTTCGATCACGCAATCTTAAAAAGATATACATACTTTCCGACATATAAACGTAATAACAAAGCAATTAAAAAAATGTTATAATTCATAGGTAGATATATTAGATGAAGTATAGGTTGAGTATCTTTCTATTAAGCATTGGCGATAAATAAACTATATATCCGATAACCGAATAGTTTTTCTTCAACTATAACTCTTACTATACATGATGTAGGTACTAGGTAGGCTTATTTAGACTTACCTCTCACTTAAATACAAAATCTTATAACTATACTGAGATACATAAATAGTTAATTGCATATAATAAGCTATTTGTTCCGTGATTTTCCATTGCGTTTAGATGTATTAAGCCTACTGATGTCGAAAGTTGCAGCATGCGGAACTTTCTTTGTCTGATAAATGTTCAATACCCATTAAACGAATTGGCATATACGAGAGTAAACCAATTCGTAAACCTAAAAAGCATTTGTAATTTTTGATGTATCTTTTTCAGAGATTACTAGTGAGTGACCCTGAATTTTCAAAATATCATAAAATCTATATGGGTTGTTATTTTTTTTTTTTAATTGTTTTTTAGAGAAAAATGAAATTCAAATAACTAACTTTTTAGAAAATATTTTTTTCAAAAATTTTCAATTGGAGTATTATTAAGTTTGAGTACCTTACTTTTAGAATATTTAATTTCGTCAAAATCTTTTCAGCCGTTTAAAAGATAATAGCTAGGTATCGAAAAAGTACGATTGTATATGGCAGATTAATAAGTTTCTCCCGAACATAAAAATTAAATAAAAACATCACCATTTGCAAAAAATTGCTCGTATAAAATTTTATTAAAATCGATCGTATTTTTTTCGAGAAATTCGGAATTATCTATTAGTGATGCTTACATGGTAGGTACCATTATTTCATGACCTAGGATAAAAATAAAAAAAACGTCCGGGCACATTATTCAAAGAATACTTATTACCAAGTTCGAAGAAAATCGGCCCAACAGTTTAGGATGTAGGTAGGTATCGATACAGACAGACAGAATTTACAAAGTCACTTTTTTGGACTTCGCTAAATCATCGTAATGTCATGTTTAATTGTTATCTCAATTTTTGCATAACCTATAGGTACATTACAAATAAATTATTTAAGACAATTAATGATTTCGAAAATATAGTGAAATTGCAATGAAGTATGGTAAAAATTCTGTATAGCTATAAGACTGTCCTTCTATATATGAACAACGACGGACACTTTCAGTCTAAGTCGTTCGAGTCGATTTTCTTTTAATTGTCAACTTATTGTTTTTAGGTTTATTCATAATTGTTCAAATACCTATTAGTAGGTCTATTAACCTTCACTCTTAATAACGGTTATAAAGATAAGCTTGTTTTTTCAAAACAACACGAACGATTTTAATAAAACAAGGTTGAGTTTAAGTGATTTTGCAATAATGAAAAAGTTATTTTTTGTTATTGCAAAATCTCTTAAACTCAAAAGCTAATTTTATAGTTATGCATATTTTTTTTACTTAAAAAGATATTTGTCTCTGATTCTTGTCGAAAAATTCTTGTCGATCAATCAAAATAAAATATGTATTTAATAATTATTAAAAAAAATCTATTTTCTTTGTAGTTATTAAACCTTATCTACAAAAAAAAAAATCAATGCACGACTCGCACAGCAATTTTTGTTTTATTAATTTTATCCCTACAAAAATTAACCCCGTTCCAAATTTCGGGTCCTTTGTAAGATTTGCTTATAACATCAAAACCTTTTTACTCGTATAACTATAATCTTTTTTGTTGTTTTTTAAAATTGATTTTGGAAATCTTAAAATAATTGCATACAACTTTTGGTTCTTCTGTGCTTCTTACAATCTTAAAGCAGTTATGGCATTTATAGCTGTATTAGCTAAGATTTTTAGATATAGTTGACTAGAAAAATGTTCGTGAGACCAGGTCGTGCCTTTTATTTTACATTAGGCCCAAATCAGTAGAACTTTCACTCATCACTCTAGTGTACTTTTAGTTCCAAAAACTCGCATATATGTTTTCAAATATGTACTTTGCCAAATTCCAATTGTTTAAAAATAAAACTGGGTTGACCTCAGGAAACGTAAACATAAAAAAATGATGTCATGCAAAGAATTTCAATCTCAGTTGCCTTCAATTCGCTTTCAAACTTCTTGTAAAATTTTCAACATTGTGAACCATGTAAGCGCTGGACGAATAAATGCAGTGTACAGTGCATACCTATAGCTTTTTTCAGCCATTGTCTTTGAAGACCCTTAATTATAATACAATTACAGTGCATTCTCGATTATCGCAACTAATTAAAACAAGGGTGGTTGCAACGACCGAGGTTTTTGCAATAATCGTGTAAAACATTTTTCAGGCTTAATTCGAAATGCAAATCGAAAATCAGAAAATCAGCCACTTATATAATTTATTTAATGCAAAAAAATTTTATTCAATAACACATAAATAATAAAAATCAAAACAAAAATAAGCTAATTCATTGATATAAGTACATAAATACATATGTTTAGTTTTCTATCAGCTATAATTATTTTCTTTGCAAAAAATTGGACATTTTTGTTAGGGTTTTTTGTTAGGATTCAGGACTCTCAACCTCAAAATTCATTAAACTAACAAGAAAATTTTGCGTTGTATAGCATACATAATGATGTACATTCATACAACTTTATCGTACCACTGAAAAGTATCGGTAAAATAACTGCCGAGACAAAATGTAACGCAACAGACAAAAAGAAACATAGCCAAGAAACTGAGTATATAAAGATATGCATAAAAAAACAAAAGTTGTACTTATCGCGTCAATATTGCGATTACTGCGTCAACAATGATATAAATTCAGCTGTTGCGCAAATCGAGGAGTTGCGTGAATCGAGAGTTGCGTTAATCGAGAACGTACTGTATATGTTTTTTCATTAATGCTCCCATATGTCAGTTATTTTGCTGGCTTCAATTCGTGGATGTAATTTCTTTAAAACTTTAAAACGAAATAAACATTAGTTTTTAATTACGTGTGCTCCGCAATTTCATTGAAAACATGATTGTACAAGATTTCCAACTTTATATTAGTCGTGTTTTGTTGGTAAGTGTTTAGTCACTTTAGCAAAATTTTGTATAGGATACGAAAAGTGGCGATAATTTGGTCAGTAATTAAAGTGAACATAAAAGTGAAGATAAAATCTTGGAATGTCTGGATATTTTTGGCGCCAAATATAATGTCAATACATTTTTTGCTTAAAGGTTGGTGGCACCTATGACAGCTTAAGACATGGACTCCATATACAATGATTATTAATGGTTGTGTTCATTGTGTTTTCCTTTAGGGCGGCGTTTTGCGGAAGAAGTAAGAAGCTTTCAACCTAGAAAAGTTGCAAAAAAGGTTTGATGATTTTGAACTTTTCGCTTAAAAACAAATAAAAATTGGTTAAAGCAGATATTTAAATAAAATTATATAATTTGGAATTTAATTTGGTAATATTCAAGCAAAATAATGATTAATTATCCGGTTTTTATTTGTTTGTAGTGGAAGGTGGGGTACAAGTTGACCAACTCGGCATATACAAATAGCCATACTTAAAAAAAAAAAAAATTATTTGAAACTTCGGCTTGGCATAAAGTCAAGAATACCAACTTTGAAATAAAATAAAAAAGTGGATACAAAAGTGAATATAGCGTTTCATTGGTTCTTTCCAGTGCTGACTAACTAAAAATTACCAACAAAACACGACTAGGTATTAGTTCTTTTTTTTTTCCTATTAAAGTTTCGATAACAACATTTTTAGGGAATGACAGAAATTTTAAAAATGTACTTTAATTGAATTTCAAACATCTTCAAATTGTTCCTTTAACATTTATGACGATCTTTAACCGATTCTTATTACCAAATAAACACTATTAAAAATTTAATAGCTATTTTTTCAGTTCTAGTTTGATTTTTATTTTAAGTGACAACAAAATAATTACAAATCCACTTGAAAAGCTACATGCCTTTTTTAATTCTTTAGATACATTAAACATATAGACACCCTCTTCTTCTCCTCAGAAAACGGCTGCATCTCTGATCTCTCGTACTTTATCAATGTGTTGAATATACCTCAATCGTAAACCCCAAAAAACACCAACGTTTGTTCCATTGCGCAATAGATGTGCGCCGGATCGAACTATCTTCTGCTTCTGCTATATCGAGTCGAAGAGGAACATGATTGTTAGATTATTACATTGGTGCCCCCAAAAACCACTTTTACAAGAATCTTACTCAAGTATAGATAAAGAACATGAAAGATATTATAGTGTGCGCTATAGAAGGTATTGAAATTGATGTATAGTGACGTCGTCATAATATTCTTCTTCGTTCCGAGTGTTCAAGAGTGGATTTCCATAATCGTTTTTATTTTGGCATTTCATTTTTGTAATAGTTCCCTCTTTCCTCCCAAACTGCCTATAGATTTTTCCCAAACTTCGGGGAGATCTTTCATGTCACTTCATTAGATTTTCACTTAATCATCTTCCCTGCCAACCGGGGCCCGGTGTTGGTGGATGAGGATAAACTGCGTTGGCCGTTTTCAACGCTCTGTCGTCGCTTATTCCGAAACGCTAACATATTCTTGTGTTGATGGTGTTGACGATGACAAAACTGCTCGACGACCAAGTCCTTCATGTCGTCTTGAGGTTGTCAAATTAATTGTAAAATACAAAAGCACTTGACATACAACACAAAATACACACAATGCTATCAAAGTAAATGAACGAGCGATTCAAATGAGTTCGAGTTCAAACAATAATTATTATTTCGTCGTCCGTCGGTCTAAACGAGTAAAAGATTTTCGGGCGAAAAAGACAAAAAAAAAAAATTACAAAGAAATATCTTTGGGAACAAAATACAAATTCATTGAACAAACGGCCACACACAAAGTGGGCAATGGTCGGTTGTGTAGATTTTCAATGTAAAATCGCTTTAGTGTGGGGGGATGACATTGATGGAGTCGTTAGTTTTTGGGCCCGTTTAATATATTTTTCAACTTCAACTGTGAAATAAAAATGGTTGTGTCATTCTGTTAAATAACTATTGTGGAACAAGTTGGCATACCGAAATAAATTTTAGGAAGATGCCGTAATTGTTTAGGATTTATAATGTATCTACCTATTATTGTTTAAGTCAGTTAAAATAAAAAAGAGGTTATAATTTTTTTGTGAGTTTGAACTTTTTGGAGTTGAATTTAAATGGCAGACAACAATAGCGCATCGATAAATTGATCGCCTTGGGGGTCTACTTTTACGTTTTTTTTATTATTTATTGAAAATATGGTAATAATTGCAGTTACCTTTACAGGAGGGGTGTTGTGGTTTTTTTTATTTTTAAGGGAACTAACTTCGATCATTACATAGGTATAATTTGATTAATTTAATGTGAGGACGATGAGTTGGGTGATCTCTGCTTGGAATATGTAATATAAGTGTAAATCATTAAAGTTAATCTATAATTTTTCATGCAGGCAAACAGAATAATTTTTAACTTCATAATGTTGCAACCACAGGGCCGTATTTTATAAAACTATTTTGCCCAGTTGGTCCCGATACTTCCAAATTAGAATTTCTAAATCCTTAAATTGTTACAACAAGATGGTGCTAAAACGGGTACCTACCTCTCATTATAAAGGGTCAGTTTTTTTTGAAAGACAGCTGCAACAATTTTGATAAAACTTTGTGCACGTTATATTTGTATCTAAATAAACTGCAATTCAGGAATCTAAACAAAATGCAAATAACGTAGATTTGGGTTTAAAGTTTTTTTTTTTACAAATTTAGTCATGAATTGATAACGGCCCGAACGATTTTAACTAAATATGGTATGGCAATTTTATTAAAAAAAGACTGAATATTAAATTTCGTTAAAATCGGTGAATAAGTTTAAAGACAAAAAACAAAATATTGGTGATTCTAAACAAAAAAGTGGAATAAAATGCTCATAATTTCGGCAATTTTTTTTTAGTTCAACTAGTTCTTGTTGTTAGACTATTTTTATGACATTTTTTTTGGAAAAAAAGGTGGTTAGGGGACTAAGAACACCGGATGCCAAAATGTATCTTAGTTTTTGAGAAAAATTAAAAGTAAAACTAGTAAGTAAAGTAAAAAGTTAATTCGTTTTTTTTTTATTATTTGATTAAAATCGGATGGTATGTAATAAAAAATAAAAAAGGGATAATTCCCTAATTAATAATTGACCTGAGCAGGTCGAATTTGGGATAACAAAAAAAAAAGTATTTTTCTTGGAAAAAAATACTTCTAGTTTTTCTTAATTTCTCAAAAACTAAGATACATTTTGGCATCCGGTTTTCTGTTTTTAACTAAAAATTAATAAGAGCATTGAATTTTGAAAATAAAAATAATAGTTAATCACATAAAATTTTGAAAAAAGTTAGTTTAAAATTTTTTTTTTTAGTTTTTTTTTTCAAAATTTTGAGTTTGAAAATTAATTTTTTAAAAAATTGTCACTCAAACAACTTAATTGAAAAATTAAATAAAAGAACAGTTTTCTGGCTTTCCAAAAAGATATAACAAAGCTTTGTATCATTCACCGTTGTTTTTAAATAATTTTTTTTCTGATTTAAGTCAATGTTTTAGAAAATTGCCCCTCCTGCCTAAACGGGGGGAAATAGACCCCCCCGTCCATACGATTTTTTTCTTGTCTTAACTCCACCTACACGCTCAAGCTTTTTGGTGCACCTTATACCAATCACCCTGTATAGGGTACCTACGTACGCGATGTTGTTACCGTTATTTTAAGAAATATCTCAAAAATAAAAAATTAAAAACGGAACTGTAAAATGTGCTTAGTTGGTGAAATATAAACGAAAAATTTGGGGTTTTTCACCCCTCCCACACCTAGCAGAAGGTTCTCGAGGTAAAAAAAAATTATTGAGGTTTTCCTAGTATACCCCTAAACAATCTGTGCAAGGTTCGTCCCAGAATACAAATTTGAAACATGAAATATTCTGTTAATGAAATCGCCGCTTAATTTGTCAAATTAAACCAGTAAAAATATCTACAAGTAGAATAGTATATCTACAGGCTAATAATTTCATAACATCACTTACGTTTTTTGGTTAATTATATTATTTTTGAATAAAATCGTTTCTATTAAGTTATAAGAAACTGTAATGAATTCAAATTAAATTTACAATATTTAATAAACTTATTCGAGCTCATTTGCAAAATTAGCAAATGTATGCAAACGAATGCTAATCCTATTGGCTACGCCTCATATGCGATTGCAAATTTATTGCTTTTGATCTTTGCGTGTTCACGTTGGGTTATTGTTTGTATTTCCCGGAAAGATTTTTATTTTTTTTTTTAAATTTTATTTCATTTAAAATTATCGTTAATTTTCAACATGCGAAAGGGCAAAAATTCACACGTTCTTAAGCAAACCTATAATGAACGATCATATTGTTAATTTAAAATTTCACACCACCATTTTCCAATTAGATATACCAAGGTGTGATTATTTTACTGGCAGTGGCAATACAAATACAAACTGAAATAAACTTAAAATCCCACACTTATTTATGTTAAATGAAGTTGTCAAAGATTTTTTTTAGATGAAAAATATGTAGGTATTTCAGATTCATCAAAAGTCTTTTGTTTCTTGATGAATTGGTCCCGGCCCGGGTCATCAAAGAGCTGTTAAAAGTGTCAAATAAAAAAAAACTTATTCGCTTCTCAAGACTGTTGATAAGTTATTCCAACGGAAATGGTTGCAACAAAGAGGAAAGAAAATACATTTTTTTTTGTTGAAAATTACGGATACCGTAAGTATCTGTGTCTAATTGACAATAGAGGTCAATGAATTTGCATACCAAAACGCCGATTAATTGGAGCCACTTTATATGTAGATAAGTATTGTTTTTCTTTTATTCTATTTTAGAACCGTATTTTACTTAACTTTATCAACAAAAAATAAATGTATCTCTAGGTACCTATATTAGATAAGATACAACTGGTTTTTATTCAAACTATGCTTGGGTAGGGTGTGGCAAGCCACGCCATTCTATTCGACTTGAAGTGTGATTTTTAATTACACTTACACTGGTTTTTACAAATGACACGTTAGAGTAGCAGCCGCAGCTAGAATCAGCAGCTGCGTTCAATTTGTCTAAAAATATGTTGAAACATAAAACTATTAAACGAGATACTTGTATCTGGCTGATTTATATCTCCATATATTGGCAACGCAGCTAATAAACTTTGCACTGATTCTATCTATCAGGTTTTTTTTTTTTAATATTATAGTTTCTGATTTAATTCGAGGAAAGTCATAAAAGTTGGATTAATTTAATATCCAAGATCTTTGTATCATGACCTAAAAAAACAAAGAAAACCCTTTAAAAACCAATATAAGGCGATAAATCAATCGGAACAAGATAATAAAACTGATCTCGCATTAGTGTAGATCAACACTTGTGTTAAATTTTATTTTATGGGGTTTATTTTTAGATGAATCTGAGAATTATTTTGGATTTTGTTAAAAAGATTACTGAGAGTTTGAAATTAAAAACAAAGTCATAGAAGATACGTGACAAAGTTTTTTTTTCTTATTTTTAGTTCGAAAGTGTTACCTCTTTATTGTGAGACATCGATCATTTTGGATTAAAAAAGTCCGCCCTATCACTGTTAATTTAAAATAAGAAAATGTTTTTCGGAATTAAAGTTTTTCCTCAACTAGTATAGAGGTATAAGCCGATTGAATGTTTAATGGCATTTGTACGTTGAGCATTGGTTATTGTGGGAAGGATTATTATTAGAGATGGAATAATATGGTGACATGTGAGTTGGTTTGGTTAGACGATTACTAAACAGGATTAGAGAACTTTTTTTAAATAGCTGGAATATTTGGGAATTTTTGTAATGCACAAATAAAGACCAAAATAAAAATGAGAATGTGCGCGCATGTTGGTTACATACAAAGTGTCTATTTTTTGACAACCTGGAAATTACTTTACTAATTTAATATTTTAATTAAAATAAAATGTTAAAATCTATCTTTAAAACGAATATATAGACTTTATTAAGTATATTTTCTTGTTGCCATTGCAATATCGGGGAAACATGCTCAAATTCTCGTTGAGTTAATGCGAAATGCTCTTAATATAATGCTCAAAATGGGCAGAAAAATGTAGACTGGGTATAAACCCAAACAAAACTGAACTTGTCCTCTTCACAAGAAAATCTAAAATTCCCCAAATAAGTTCCCCATCAATTATGGGAACTCCACTAATTCTCTCTGATGAAGCTAAATATCTAGGTCTTATCCTGGACGAAAAGCTACATTGGAAATCAAATATACAAGAATGAGTTAGGAAAGCCACAGTAGCACTCATCTCTTGCAAAAAAGCTATCGGAAATAAATGGGGCCTATCCCCATACATAACCCACTGGCTCTACACAGCGGTCATCAGACCGATACTAACTTTCGGGGTAGCAGTATGGTGGACAGTCCAACGGTCAGCCTGTATGTGTATTAGCGGAGCTCTCCGTTCGACACCTTCAGTTGCCCTTGATATTCTACTTAATCTCATACCCCTTGATATTTTTAGCAAACAAACGGCCGCAAGCACAGCCGTTCGTCTCAAAGCCATCTCTCAATGGACCGATAACTCAATTGGTCACTCCATTATTCTGAATGCATTCGGACCAAAATTAAGTCACTCCAACTACACTACCTATACCCCAGTTAGTTTTTGACAAGAATTTTCAAGTCACCATCCCACCAAGATCCACTTGGGAAAATGAGAGATTCTTGAAAGATGAATCAGTTCATTTTTATACTGATGGCTCAAAAACCAAAGATGGAGTTGGTGGTGGCGTGTACTCAGACCGACTAAATTTAAGTCTCTCCTTCCGTCTCCCTGACCATTGTAGTGTGTTCCAAGCGGAAATTCTGGCGATTAAAGAGGTATTATCCTGGTTAAGGGAAAACGTGATATCTGTATCGGATATCCGTATATTTTCAGACAGTCAGGCAGCCCTTAAATCAATCAGTGCTGTTTCCACAAACTCAATAACTGCCCGCGACTGTCGATCATCTCTCATGGAGAAGGCAGAACAGTTTCATATTCACAATATTCACAATATTCACATTGAGGGAAACTGCAAAGCCGATGAACTCGCCAGAAATGGAACCCTATTGCCGGTTTTACCTAACAAGGTGAATATTGGTATACCTATCGCTACAAGCAAACTCATGCTAAAACTAAATGCCATAGAGAAAATAAATTTAAGATGGACAAACACTACTACCTGCGTAGCGACAAAGCAAATCTGGCCAAATTACACCTGGGTAATTTCTTTTTATACGATCCTAGCTATATGTCGAACGTAGATATTCTCTTTTTACATCGCTTTATAAGAAGCTCCAACTGGTTTAATTAAAGAGGTACTCCCTCGCTCGTTTCGTGGTATCACAACGGACTTATCTGTGGTCTAAGTGTGTCAGTAGTCTTCCTGACAGCCACATAAACCTAACCTAAACCTAACCTATGTTAATGCGATAATTGGTCATATGGGTTCTTCTTATACACATTTTCAATCGTTTTGGCGCTAACTTCGGGCGATATGATCCTACACTCTTATCGGATATTTTCTTTGAGTTTTTCCAAATTCATCAGCCGGTTTCCAGGGCATATATAGGACACCTTTTAAAACGTGCTTATCGATTAAGATTAAGAAACTATGTATATATCTTATTGGAGGCATCATATTTAAATTAAGAGACAAAACAGACTGTTTCTATATGATTGATTCCTGAACAACCATAATGTAGTTAAATTTAAATATGTTATTTCCAATTGAAATTGTATGTTTTCTATCGCAAAGATATCACAGACGTTTATACTGCCTAGGATAAAAAATTTAAATGCTTAAAATGTTTGGAAGATATTAGCATTTTTCAACAGTGTCAAAAACATGAAAAAAACGAAGCTATTATTGCTGAACGTTAATCATAAGAAGAAGATTCAAATTTAGAAAACTTTTATGTATCGTATAAAACTTAAACTTCTACAGAATAGGGACAAAATACCCTGGTGTCTTGTAAAGTAGAAACGCAGTCAATATTAAACCTGTCTATATTGCAAGATTACTTCAACCAACTGCTAAATTAATGGTGTAAAAGTAATGAATTTTATCGACGATCTATGATGGGGTTTCAGAAGTTTTACCAAAAACAAATTAAATTGGCCATTTCCTTCGCACTAGACGCACTTGTATTTTAAAAATTGCCTTTAAGATCTCATTAGCCTGGAAAGGAAAGTCTTCAACAAAAGTCGTATCAGACTTGCCATTGATAGGTCCAACATGACCTGGCTCTTCAGCTTCGAACACCAATTTTATCAGACCCTCTTTTTGATCACATGGCTTGGACTTCTGCGAACATTCACCGAGGTATAGGTTCGATCTCGTTCTGGCTAGATAGATGTAACCGTACAACTCGTTAAGATTGATTGATTTTTGTAAGTATCGGGCTACATGTAGCCTTATTCTGATTTTGACATTGTCCACATCTCTATAGAGAAGAACAGGAATCATCCACGTCTTATTATGTAAAGGTGAAGGCTTTGTTGCCCAATTGCTTTTGTAACCGAATATAGCGATTATCAGGAGTTATTATCCTTAGTTTAATTAGCTGGGGTTATCACAGCAGAGCCAAAGAAAGTTAATACTTCCTCGACATTTTACAGTTGTTCATCATTACGTTATAAGATATACATAGATAGTGTAAATTTTCTTGATGACAACAAAAATATAGTTTTACGCGCACTGAAGCTACTTGAACAACCTATTCTTGAAGTGAGCAACTGCATTTTTATAATTACTTGAATGTACAAAACTGTGTTGCAATGATGTGCTGCACATTTGGATGTTTTAAAATTAAACTATTTTAAAGACCACAATCAAATTTCTTGCGCAAAGCCATTGTGTTTTCTCAAATGTGCTGCATATAATAGGTATGTCTTACCAATAAGCCTTAAATAAGAAATACAAATTTAAAATTTTCAGATTTTAAGGGTGAAACGTGAAAGTAAAAGACCAAATGAAAGTTTTATTCAAGCCACTTTTTTTCGTTTAAATGTGATGCAGTGTACTACCGATATGCCGTAAGTAAATAATATTATTTTCATATTTTGCGGAAACTGAGCACGAAGATATTTATAGAGTGGATTTCTATGAGAAATGTCTGTCTTTTTAATTTTCAGGATTTCCTGTAGCTAGAATTCTGTTTCGTTTGTAAAAAAAAATATTTTCAAAATTAAAGGAGCAAATATCTAACCACATTAGCCACCATAATTTATTAACTTCAGTGCAATCGGGTTTTCGCCCTAATCATAGTTGTTCTACAGCTTCTAAAAAGAAATTTGATGTAACAAACCTACCACCAGTCTTTATATCATGTTGTCAACTTGAATTTGTTGAATCAGTCACTAATCTAGGCTTCAAAATAAATCGGAACCTTTCAGCCAACGATCATGTCAATTTATCCATCGGCCGAATTTATGGTGGTCTACGAAAGCTAAATCTTTACTCAGCCCTGACTCCTTTAGACACTAAACTGAGGCTTATTAAATCTTTGTTACTACATATCATTGATTATGCTGCAGTGGTTTACTGTAGACTTGATTCACACTCCCTGCAGAAACTAACTGTTGCTTTCAATGACATGGTTAGGTATGTTTATGGATTGCGAAGATTCGACCACGTTTCCCATTATCATCAACTTGTCCTTGGATGTACCTTCAAGCAATTTCTTGATTCTAGATGTTGCTTGTTCTTACATAAGATTATTAATAGTAAAACACCACCATATTTGTTTGACAAGCTCCGTTTTGCGCGATCTGCTCGAACTTTGAACCTCACAACACACTCCTTTAATTATTTAAATTCTTCGAGACTTTTCTTTGTCTATGCCATCAGAATATGGAACTCCCTGCCTATAATGGTAAGGCAGATTATTGGAACAATAAAGTTTAAAAAAGCGTTATTTCTGAATTTTAATTAAAAAAAAAAAAAAAAAAAAAAACAGCAAAGAAATTAAATAAAATAAAAATATACAAATATACATTCAACTTTTTTCTTAGCTAAAAATTAAGTTATTATTACTAACTATAATGTATTGAATTTGCTTATAACTATGTCATTTTTCTTAAATGTATCTAATTTTTCTAAAGTTTATTCTTTTATTTTAATTATAGTTTTAAATATTTTATAATTTTCTTTTTTCCGCAAAAAATTGTTTAAGCTTTGGTACTATAAAAGATAAAGTAAGATGTGTTGCAATGTGCTACCAATGTGCTGTCATGTCAAATTTTATTTATATAGGTTAGGTATATAAAAATAAAAGAACAAATAAAAATAAATTTATTTTTTTTACTAATCCCTCTCTATAGTCAAATAAAACAGAAGCTTCAGTGTATTTTTTTTTTTGTTATGAGAATCCAACTTACGTAACTTAAAAACGAAATCATGCGTCAACATTCTGAGTAAATAATTGAATTATCGTAGTATACTTAGAAATATTTGTCTTTTCCGCCTCGAATTAGTGTCAGGTGAGAATTAAAAGATAATACCGAATGCAATCCGCCGTGAAATTGTTTAGGTCTACAGAATATTGTTATTCAGACTCACTGACACACAATGAATTGCATTTATTACTATGCAAGTTGTAATCATAACCCAGACATGATGGGAAGAAGAACAACCTCTGGCATTATGGAATTCCCATTCATGCTAATATTGCATAGTGTGCCATCGTCTCATCGACAACGATACAACTGCATCGCCCGTTGATTGTATAGGCAATGTGGTTCTATTGTCGCCCCAAAACACACGATGAGAATCGGGTCAAAACCTATCGCCTTACATCAGCCCGTGGCGGCAACAAGTGTATTGCCCCTGCAACTTACACTCATCATCGTGTGGTACTTAACATCCAGCATAATAGTGATGCCTCCTATCTCACTTCATATATGGCTAACATGAGTGAGATACGTGTCGGAGATTTTTTATGTCATCCATTGTTTTCGCGCGAGCTCTATGCTCCACTGATTTCCTCTTCATAGTCTATGTGGCAATTATGTTGCACTGCAACACCAAGCATGTAGTGTAGAATTGTTTAGGTTATGTATCTATTGAGAAAGTGTTGCACGTATTTATTTATGAAATTTGCATCATGACAGCCGATGCTGCTGCTGCCTGTGCTTACTACATAGGTTAGCCACTGTTGGGCTGTCATCGTCGTCGTAATGTCAAAAGTCGGTTCTGTGATGGAACTTCGCGTTGATATCTCCCATAAACACTCTCGCCACTGTGTACCAGCTTGTCAACGCAGGCTTACACAATCAGCGTATTATTCATCCCGCATAGTATACAAAAGCTTGACATGATGTTGCACAATCTGTAGAGCAAAAGTTGCAATAAATTACTTGGAAAAACGTAAATCTATAGTAAATCTCTATACGTTCTCCGGGCACACTAATGTCCGTCTGTCCGACTCTGTATATGTTGTACATGGAATCGCACTAAAATTACTCTACTTCTCATGTCGTTGGGTTTATAGAGACACAGTTGATGTGGTGGAGCAAAAAGTCCATTCCAAAGACAGATTGGATCAGTGGGCATAATTAGAGGCCTACACGCGGGAGAAGAATTCAGACCAGCAGCCAGCACCATAGAAATCCTTATCCTCGACTTAACTACATACAATTTTCGTGGGGGACTTCCACTAAATAAGTGAAAGTCTCGTATTTTGTTAACGGGATCAATTGCAACAAAAGGTCAGTGTTACCATTCATATATTTCAACAAATGATTATTTCTTAATCGTTAGATTTTATCTTAAGTGAAAGAGGTTTCAAATATATTGCACATTTTTTGCAAGAACACATAATTACAAATTAAATGTAAATTAGTAAGTCATTTTTGATAATTGCCACTAAGTAAGCAATTGAGGAATATACTCCTTCCAATAGAAAAACCAAGAAGAAAATCACCAGTCCGATTATGATGTATGGTGCAGAAGCATGGAAACTTTCACAGGGAATGAAAGCTTGTTGATGTATTCGAGAGACAAGACCTGAAAACGAATCGGGTTTCAAAGCTTAGTTACTAAGAAGTAACGTTTTCAAAGTTTTAGAAAGCAAGTTTGTTAGAAAGTAAAACTTTTGTAAAGAACAAACAATCCTTGCCTAGAATTAATGGCACGAAATATCATAGTAATGGGAAATAAAATCGAATTTTTTTTTATTTAAAAACACTTGTAACAAGTTTTGAACGAAACAAATTTGAATTTCGGTCTCTTTTTAAAGTTGATACTTGATAGCTTTGATTGTGATATCGCACTTAAGTTCCCAAATAGTTTTTACTAGAGTAATGTCTCGTGACTCAGAGGTTAAGAGGTCATCACGCCAAAGATCATAGTTTTCAAACCGTACCGCATATTCACACCATGCAAGGAGAGTGCTTTCAGCAAGCGTTCCAGTTCCAGTAATTCTGATTTAAAAAAATTCCTTTCGTTCAAGTGTTTGGTGTGATCAACTTTTATCTTGCATGCAAGGAAAACTTGCGGGAAACACTTTTCGGATCGACACACCATGCAAGAGGCCAATGGCTTGCTACAAGTTGTTCTATTTTGCTGTTTTAACCAGTTTTTGTTCCACGTCGACGTTTTCAAACGAATTGAACAACAAATCAAGAGAAATGTTAAACAGGTCAACAATCGACATGTTCATCATACAAAAGGTCTCTTGTGATTTTTTTATTTCAATTATATTACATGTTAGTTGCATGCAATCAAATTAATTGCATGTACAGAGATCACTTGCATCAAGTGATTTTCTTCTATGAAAACTCTTAGTCACATCGCATTGCCTATACAATCAGTTTTAATAGAATAAATTCGAAATTATAGATAATTAAAAAATAACATTTTCTTAGGACTAAAACGTTTAAAGTGCTCGCCAAAAAAAATGCTTGCAGCAAGCAAAACTTTTATGGTGTGCCGGAGTGAAATGTCTTCGCATGCAAGCGATTATGTGAAGTTCAGTGTTTGAATACAAATCTTGCTGCAAGCAAATGAAATTAATGTTTGTATCCGAACAAATCACAATTGTTTGTATGTGTCGATTTTTAGGTTCATGATTGTTTTATTAGCTGCAAAAAAATTTGCTTGCAGCAAGAATTTTGCTTGCGCTTGTCTCGCATAGAGTGTAGTGTTTAGTTTGATAGGATAGACATACCTACACAAAAGATTGTTAGTTTGGCCCTTATTTTCTTTATTTTCTCTTCAAGATACATCATAACACATAAGTCACTCGATTGAAAAATTAGTATTGCCATGTGCACTCTCTGCAAATAGCAAGAGATTGCATCTGGTACTTTGTTTACATGCAAGATTTTTCATGAACTAGTAGCATCTTGCAAGTTTTTCTTGAGCAAGTATTTGAATTCGAATTCCTTGCAGCAATCGCTTCTATGACTCATCACAACTTTTAGGTTTTTCTTTGAACTAACAACATGCCTGGAAAAGTCGTGAACAAAAAGTTCAAGCAGCAACCGTAAGACACTATAATCTCCTCGGATTACCCTTACAAAATAATCTTAGCCAAAAAGTCATAGAACAGCACTGACTATCGCCTGAGAAATTCGAATTTCGGTACCACTTTCTCTAGTTGACAAGAATTTAAATAAGCCAGCGATATACTTTGAGCTTACGGTCCATTATAACAGTTTACATAAAACAATTTTTGCATCTGGCATCACTTTAAATGAACTCCACTTACTTTAACTCTAAAATGCTTGTATAGTTTGCTTTAAACAATCATGATCTACTCCAGTTATGTCAGAGAAGCTATAGTACCGGTTTATTTTCAAATTTACAAGTGAGAGGCTTTACTTTGAACGAAACTATTTTGACAGGTCCACCTTTTTGTTTTGCCTTTAAACCTCCAATGAATCTACTATGTGAAGGCGTTGTACACCTTGCTAGCTAGTTAACGGCTAGCGTTAGGATTTTAAAGAAAAACACATGTTCCCAAGTGATAGTGACTGCTCCAAGGGGTTACTTAAAAGCAATACAACTTCGATTAAGATCACTCCATCAGAGCGTAAAGCTGGTGGCGATTTGCCTGTTCGTTCGTTTGTTGCCTTGAATATAGGTGGTATAAAAGTTTATATACGAACGGCGGAGTAATTAGCAAATGCTATTGGCTTAACAAATGATTTAGGTGTTTCATTCAAAGTGGTTTTATTTATGCAGTCATCCGCACTTGATTCTTGCTTGATGGTCAAAAGGAATGCTACACGAGCGGGAAAAATGGAAATTGAAAATCTTTTACAGTTGTTAGTAGCGCAATTATAGTTTTTATTTGCAATAAGTAAGTTGGAGAGAAATGTAACTTTGCTGGTTTTTCTTAAAGAAAACGATAAAAAATCATATAATGAAAAATTTTACAATTTGCTTAATCTGTTTGTTCCGGCATCTATAGTTAAAGACTTTGTTTATGGAGCAATGGTTTCTGTAATGGCTGTGCCAGTGTGCAATGCGCAAAACTTACAGGTTATTTAATTACACTATTAAATATTAGTGTTACGGAACATTATTTATGTAAAAACTAGAAATTAAGAAATTAATCAAAGATTGCAGTAAAAAATATTAGTTAAAGGAAGGGAAGGTGAAGTGCCCCGTTTTTTTAATAAAAAGTGCTCAGTCTCTGTCTGTCGGAATCTTCAGCTTAACATCCAAGTTTTTTTTTATTTCCTTCCATTCCAGCTTACAGGTAGGTATAGAAAAATCTTGCAAGAACATTAAAGTAAGTCTTTATAAAGCCCCCCCCCCCTCGTAACGATTCGGAATTCAGTAGTAAAATTTCGGAGTACATTTGTAAGAAAGTAGAGTAAATCCGAAATTTCCGGAGTAAATTTGGAAAACTCAATTTTTCAAATTTCAAAAACTGTGTTGTTAACAAAGCTTTTATTTACAGACTTTAAAATCTAAAAACATAAGAAATTCAATTATAAAGACAACTTTATTTTTAATAATATAAATAATAAAGAAAATATATATAGCTACATCACAAAATTTTACTTTTTTCAGACTTAAAAAAAACTAAAAACAATCTTATACGTTTTGCATATGATGTGACAAAATCTAGGGCGTTCATAGGGTATACAGAAACAAGAATCGAAAGGAGGGGGAGCCGAGCTATCTCTCCAATTTGGACGGGAGGATGAATTAACCAAAAAATTCCCTAAATATAAAAAAAAAATTAAAAAAAATAGATATTAATATATATAACTAGTATAACTAGCTGACCCGGTGAACTTTGTTCCGCCTTAATGGCAATAAATAAGCAGATTGTGTTTTTTTTATTGGAAAAAATACAAAAAAATTAAATACCTACATTAATCATTCATTATTATTTCTGTATTTTAGTACATAGGTTGCTCTTCACTTAAGTTCTTCGATAATATCTGCCCCAAATGACGTCATTTGGAAACAACCATTGTATTTTTGAGTGTTTGCAAGAAAGTGGCGTGATTCTTGTGTTTCGCCACAAAGCAATGAATACAATGGCTCATGTGGCGGAGTCAACAACGGTAATTTCACTTTACCATTAAGGCATTATAATCCAGCCGTTTCTCCGGAAAACTTTAATGCACCACAATACTCACAAACAACGTCCATTTGCCCAATGCAAACGCTAGGATGCAAGCTGTAATCATTGCTGCAATCGTATCGAAACGCTGCTTGATTCAAATCAGCAGTTGATAAATATCTTGTTCTGCGTCGCAAATTATCTATTTGTTGACCTCTGTTGTTCGCTCGACGATTCCGCATTGCCAACCGAGCTGTTTCACGGGCTGCTTCACTTTGCTCTCGTGATTGAGAAGCACGAAGTCGAGCCATATTATCGCGGCGCTGTTCACGTGCAATTTCTTGTTCTTCTTCAGTCCTTTCATTTGCAGTATTTCGTATTCTTCTTGCATTACGGCTTTGTCGGGAAAGATTCGATCGTCTTGCTCGCGGCATTATTAATTAAACTTTACTTCACTTCAATTCATCTAAAAATTTATTTCAAAACTCAAATTTTCAACCATACCGATTTTTATAGTTCACTTCACTGTTTATATGAATAAGCAATGGCACTATCATTACATTATAATTGTTAATTATTTATTTAATAGAAATAGTTTGAATATTGATTTCTTACAAATATCAAATTTTCATCTATACGTCATTACATAGCTGTCATTATACGTCAATTACATAGCTATCATTTGCGTTTTGTTATTCCAAGTCTGATTCTTTTTTGTTATACCACGTTTTATAGTGACTGACGTTTCATGTCAAGTCACACGGGAACGCTGTCGAACGGGATAAAAAGTATCTTATGTCCGTCTCCTGGCTCTAAGCTACCTCCCTACCAATTTTCACCCAAATCTGTTCTGCCGTTCTTGAGTTATAAGTGGTGTAACTAACACGACTTTCTTTTATATACAGGGTGGCTGATGAATATTGCTACATTAAGAAACTCAAATAACTTTTTTTTCAGTGTATGGAATTCATTTTTCTTTTATTCATGTTAAAGTTCATTAAATTTTATTAAATATAGCTTAATTAGTTTTAAAAATAATGGAATTTAAATGCCCCCCCTGCTGGTTGACGCATGTGCGGCATCTTAACAAAAAGTTGTTCATAACTGCTTGGAGAGTTGAAACAGGAATAGCCGCAATTGTTTCTCGAATGGATTGCTTTAGTTCATCCAAATTGGTTGGTTTTGCTTTATAAACTTCCTGTTTACAATAACCCCACAAGAAAAAGTCAGGTGCAGTAAGGTCAGGTGACCTGGGGGGCCAACGGAATGTGGAGTTTCTGGATATCAGCCTATTGGGAAATTTCCGTTGCAATTCTGTCATAACAGGCCGGGTTATGTGAGGAGTTGCACCATCTTGCTGAAACCACACAGAGTTGAAAGGAATTCTCTTTCGGCGTAATTCTGGATAGAAAAACTCTCTCAACATGCTCAAGTAACGGTCTCCAGTGACTGTAACGGTGTGACCGTTTTCTTCGAAGAAGTAGGGCCCGACAATACAGCGTGCAGAAACTGCACACCATACTGTGACACGAAGTGGATGCAATTCCGTCTCATGGAGTATCTGTGGGTTGGAAGCACTCCATATTCGACAATTTTGTTTGTTTATGTTGCCGTTCAAATCGAAGTGGGCCTCGTCAGACATAAAAAGACAGTTCAAGATGTTTCCGTCTCCTTCCAACATTCGAAGCATCTTTTGACAAAATTCCAAGCGAATCGGCAAGTCTGATGCATTGAGTTTGTTGGCCATTTGAATTTTGTATGGGAATAAGTCCAAATCATTATGCAGAATTGACTGCAATGACTGCCTGCTTATTCCCATTTGAGCTGAAAAGCTCCTTGTCGAAAAGCTTGGATTATTTTGTACGGCAGCAGCTACAGCAGCGATTGTTTCTACCGTCCGAACTGAAGGTTCTCGATGGTAAGGTCTTCTTTCGACTGTCCCATGCTCGTCAAAATTCTTAGCAAGTCGCATTATGGTCCATCTGCTCGGAGGATTGCCGCCAAACGTGCGCCTGTACTCTCTTTGGACCGAAACTATGGACTCCAGTGCGTGATAGCGGCGGACAATCCAAATCCTTGTTTCAGTGTCCCAGTTATCCATTTTTGTAAAATCTAAGAATCGATCTGCAAAATAAAAAAAAAATTAACCAGATCCATTAAATAGAAAAAAAGTTATAAAAGTTTTTTTTGGTAGCGGCTTTCATCAGCCACAATGTATATAAATATAGATATAGATAATTAAATTTTCTTTATCTTTATCTTTTCTTTATCTTTATCTTTATTTCTTTATCTGTATATATATAAAATAGATTGCCGTACGTGTGTGCACGCATAACGGATAGTTCGATTTTCCAAGATTTTGGGTTCGATGGATTCGCAATGGCACAAGAAAGAACATAAGATAGGTATTCTTGAATTTAAATTATCTATGAATAATCTGTGTATTTATCGAAAAAAAGAGAATATTTTATCAATTAAATTAAATCTTTGAAGAAAAAGTTCTTTGGGGAGTTTAAAATAATAATAAATAATTAAACGAAATTTGTAGGTCGCTTTTCGGGTTTTCTCGGTAGACCTCGGTATTGTTCGGGGCTTGCAGTTAACGAGATTCACAAGAAGAACACACAAGGCACAAGCAAAAAACAAAAGCACATGTAATGAAAGAGATTGAAAAGGTTTCGCGCAGAAATGGAAAAATGCTACCTTTCATCAAAAAATACATTTGTTACTTCTGGTAACAAACTGCGGTAGTTAGGTAGTTTAATGATATAGTTTACGTAATAAAATGTAATACTCATATCGTTGCGGTGAGGAAGGCGAAAACACATCATAGCATTAATAATTTGCAACATAGGTGATGTTGACTATGCTTTTTCGCACCAACAAAAATTTCGAATAGAAACCTCTAGTACAAAATCCCGATAACCGAAATCCCAACTACAGATTCCCAACTGGGTACAAAATCACGACTATACCGTAATTCCGATTGACAAAATCTCAACTACAAAAATTCCGAATGATAAAATCGAATAATCTTTTAACAATAAAACAAAAAACCTGTTAAGTTTAACTTTTGTCGAGGGCCCCGTGACCCACAACTTTTTTTTTGTTTTATTTTTGATTTCCGGAAATAACGTTTTATGAAAAATTGAATTTGGAAAAATGAAATTATCCAACTGCTTTTGTGAATCAGTGGACATTTTACTTATTTTTCTGACTTAAACGAAACCAACTGATGTTTCGAATGTTCACTGACAATGTTTTTATTACGATGAATCAGTCGTTAACGGAAATGGCAGAATTTTCTTCCTTGATGCGCCAGAAGAATTAAAAAAACATTCATGATCTCCCAGAGTTTGACAACGATTTGCATCTGGGAGGAATGCATAATGGCTCAAAAATGCTCATTGCGGAAGCACTCTAAATCGTGCTTTGAAGATTTTCGGAATGATAAACGACGTTTCGTTGGCTCTATGAGTTTGCTGTCAAGTGATTTTCGTCAAATGCTATCTGTCATTTCAAGATCAACTCCAGCATATGAATTGAATGCTTGCCTAATGACGTCATCGGCACGATATCGTCGCCCTAGTATTGAAGTGCCGTAAACGCCAAATTGCGTTTTTTGAACTGGGTATGCAGTCTTATGTTGTCGGGTGCGCTTTTTTCAAATCTGTTATCTGTTTGTTCCTATCGCTTCTAATGGGTGAGATATTTGACGTTAACGAAAAATGGTTGGCACATACGTCAAATTTCCCAAGGAGTTTATATTACCTTTTTAGTATTGAAATGCCGTATGTTTTCAATTTGTTGACGTACGTGTATGGACCAAAAAGAAACTGTTGATTTTGGTGGCGTATACGGCAAACTCAAACAGATTTACAAACAGATACTGTGTAAAAAAATTAAAAAAATCCTTCGGTCAGTTTTTCCACACTAGACTGCCAAACCTTTAAATGCGATTTCCCAAAAATGTAAAAATGGCGTTAACGGCACTTCAATACTAGGGCGACGATATACGTGAAAAAATTTCAACTTGAAACGAACATCCGAGTTGCTTTACCGTCTATTGCAGAGTTTTCTAGGCAATTATTGACTATGGGCGATTATGTGATTCCAGTAGACTTAATCACCAGCATGTATAATTTTCCAACGGATTTTTGTAACTTTACAATGACACTGGAGCTCATTGTAAGTGCTTTTCCAAATATCGCTCAGAATTATGACCATGATTGGCTTAGTGAACGAGCGATGTTGGCTGCGAAAAACAAAGATTTAGATTATATTAATTTTTCCATTCAAAACCAAATCGTCGGTGAATTAAATTCATACAAATCCATCGACTCAGCATTACGAAAAATGTTCAATTTTGAAATTAAAAGTCGGTTCAGTTGTAATTTTGTTGCCTAATAATGTATCTACATAATTATATGGTTGTGAAGAATCGAAAATTAAATATAATTTGTTCTCTATCAAAGGGTACCTAGACTAAATTATAAGTGCATGCTAGAATTTTTTTTTACTATATATTAAGAAATTCGGGAGGAACGAAGTTCGCTGGGTGAGCTTGTCTTTATAAAAGAGACTGCCGTACGTGTGTGTACACATAAAACTCAAGGACGAATAGTTCAATTTCCAATATTTTGAGTTCAATGGTTTCGTATTGACCCAAGGAAGAACATAGGGTAGGTGATCTGTGGATAATATGTGTATCTGGCAAAAATCTCATACAAATCAATTTGTTTAAAAAAAAAAAAATCGAATGAAAGAGAATTGTTCATCAATCATCTTTGAGGAGATCTTCGGTTAAACAAGCCCGAAGCCCAATATTGCAATTATAACTTGCGATTTTTCTTTAATCATTTAACTTAAAATTACCCAAACTTACATAAAATAACCCAACAAAAAAGTGTTTCTCCTTCTAATGTGGTATACAATTTGTTTTCAATGTTTATCGAGTCCGTCTAAACAGCTAAGCTACTGGCAATATGACAGTATCTTATAAATACGATTGACATGCACTGCATCTCCATTTTCGATACTCATCTTGACATTCCGAAACATTATAATGCTTTATCTCCAAATGTCATTGCTCTTAAAGATAAGCAGAAGAAAATAAACTCAAATTGACAACTTGTAATCTCCGGCCGCCCTCAATTGGATTACTAACATGAGAATACAACGCCAACAAAAAGAACCAAAAATCCCACCCATGATCTTTTAAATTTGAAATTCCAAGTACGCAATCTAAATTAAAAAAAAAACATCTTGTATCTTGGAAATTAAAAAAAACTGGAACCTAAAATGTGATTAGTAAGCCTAATACCGTTTAATACTCTGTCACTGCGGTCAGGTGTTTTGTTCTATTCATCATCTGTCATGTGTCATACATATTCATTTCAAATAATAGATCTAAATTATCTCATATTAAGAAAGAAGCACAGTCAAACAAAAAGCTCTTGATTCTATAGAAATTCACATACAGCATGACTTGGAAACGTCACATTTTCTTATATGACATTCATCAAATACCTTTCATACCTTAGATGCAGCTAATGAAACAAGATTCACACCTCTTCTGGGTCACAAAACTATAGCCACAACGAAAGCGTCATGTAACGATAAATACATCATTTAAACCTCGTCCCATGTCACATGTCAGATACCAATTTGATAAATTATCCTCATTTGTCACAAAAAACCTAAAAAACGCGGTACCAAACCAATTCGATTCTTTTGATCCAAACTCTGGATATAGTGTAGTGGACTTTGGGGTATTTTTTTTTTTTTTTTTAAGGATGACAGGTTGGCTTGCTAGTGCTCCTCCATACAGTCAGGCTATCATTAGATTAATGAACGTCATTTACATTTTGTTGGTGTGGGACATGAGTCGGGCAAGTTCCAGGAAAGCTGAAGCTCCAGTTTAACCATCCAATTTCCTGGGAACATGGAAATGAAAAAAAAAATATTCTCGCATGATGGAGATGGAGATGCGCCAGGAGGAATTTTCTCTTCGAAATGAGAAGGTTAATCCTTGCGACATACACAAAGTAATTGAGCAGTCAGTAGTGGATGGTTGCATTTTTAACTGATACATTGCACTGCGCACCCATTAAGTACCTGTTTTGGTACCTGACCGACTTACAAAATTACCGGGCTACACATTGTTATCTTTATGGGGGTAAATAGGGACTATGGTCCCTGTGGGTCATTTTTCAAGATGTCTGCACTAATGGAGAGGTGTGTGAATGGCCCAAAGGCTGCGCTTATATATAAGTTCGACGAAGATGCTCCACATGTCTCTACCTATAAGTAAAATATCAAGTGCTGCTTGTAGCATGCGTATGTATAAGTATAGTTAAAGTGCATTTGGACAAAGTTGTGATTTGTTTGCGCTGTTTCGAAAATATTTTTCTGGACCATGTTCGTATTAATTGCGAATATTGGTACTAATTTTCAGGTCATTCGTCTTATTTTATTGTGTTACAGCTCTGAGTAATGTATGTGCCAAATTGGCTATTTGTTAAAATTACATTGAAAGCTTTAAATTTTAAACTTGAAAACCAATAATATGAATAATTTTTAGAGTCTTGTGAAAGTTACAGTGTTAACAAAAATTTTAAAATGAACTTACATTTTAGTTGCTATGGTTGTTTTACTTTTGAAATTGATAGTGTTACAAGTAGTAAACTTTTTGATCACTGTAAACAAAACTCAGTGACAAGAAATTTTCGATGGTAAATTCCTGAAATACCATCATCTAATAGAGTACAGGTTTCCACATATGGATTGCCAGACCATCCATAGATTGATGTTTGAAAGTATTTACTAAAGGGTTTTCCAATAAGAGGTGTTATGGGAAAAGGATATGGTCCTGTAAGCGTGGTCGTGGCGGCCATTTGGCTAATGTTGTGTTCCATTATTAACGGCATATCTTTCTCTTTATAATGAAATAAACATCTGATCATTTATCTCAAAAAATGCCATTTTTCTTTGAATATCAAAATAACACCTCTTATTGGAAAACCCTTTATAAGAAATGTTTCGGTAAAATACATAATTATACATATAGTTGATAGTATGATCATGATGGCCAAGTGCTTTAAATTTGTTATAGAAAGCAATATTAAAATGTTTTTTCTTTGAGGGAAAACTAGTACTAGAGTCCTAATTACAAAAAAAAGAACACAGAACACATCAACGTCAAACTTAGTAAGGAAAACAACTAATATGCTTATAGGACAACATTTACGGCCACACCTTCGATAACAGATATGGACAGAGTATATCAAGCAATATATTTCTTGAATGCGATCTATGAGGCAAGTCTTGGATTCGTGCAACAAAAAAAAGTTTTGAGATAACAATCAAAAATGACATTAAGGCCGTGTGCGAACAGCGTTAAAATTTTATCCTCTGGCTAATTTTTGACGTTTGAGTTGAGGTGAATAAATGTTTAGCTTTTTGGTGTGCGAACTAGATTAAATATAATTTTTTAACACATGCTTTTTTTAAATTTCCCCACAAGAATTAAAAAAATTCCCTTTTTTATTACTTTGTCAATTTATAAAAAAAAAGTCTGCAACTCAAACAATGGGCGCGCTTTTATATTTTTGATATGTTGTATAGGATGTTTGGCTGATGTAAAACTTTTTTGCTTATTTCGACTATAATTTCTTTCTTTTACATTTTATCGAAGAAAAAAACTAATAACAAAACTTGTAGAAAACAAAATTTTCTACAAGTGTGATACAGAAAGTTTATTTGTAAGATCTATGATTCATCCAAATCCAAATGAAGTGGCTCTATTTGTCTTGCGTTAGTAATTAGTTTTTTTTTCGATAAAATGTACCAAATAGAAGTTATAGTCGGAATTAGCCGATTTTGTGCAGTTTTTTCCTGGTAGCAAAGGGGGCTGAGGGGTGTGGTGTGGAAATTGTTTTTTTTTATCATCAAACATCCTATGCAACATATCAAAAATTTAGAACTACCCGACCTTTTGTAGGTTAAATTCTCTTTATTTGCTGTTCTATAAAATTCCCTTAAAAAAAAAATTAAAAACGCAAATTTGAAATTTCAAAAACCAATTTATTGAAGATTTTCAATTTCATAATAATTGTGTCTATTCTAAATTGTGTTTTGTTAAATAAATTAATAAAACTACTATGTAAAATAATTGAAATTATGGGAAGTTTTAACACGGTACAGAACACTGGTTTGGCAGCTGAACTTCAAAAAAAAAAAAAAAAACGAACAACAAATTTGTTTCACAATAAATAGAAATGTAAAAAAAGTATTATCGGTTAATTTAAGTAATTGTTCGTTCATAACACAGTTTAATTGAGCCGAATTCACAAAAACACAAGTGGGATATTTGACGTCAACAAACAAACAAACGAAAATAATTACAAATGAAATGAATCCAACAAAACACACGTCCCACTGGTTTTTGGCAGCTGAACTTCCAAAAGAAAAAGAAAAAATCTGTTTCACAGAATAGAATAGTAAAAAATCGGTTAATTATTATTAGTTCGTTAAATATTAGAGTTATATAAAACACATTTCACTGCTCCAGAGCAGGCTAAATTTTTGAAGTTTATATTCACCACACTAGTGTCATAATTTAGCCAATGGATAAAATTTTAACGCTATTCGCACACGGCCTAAGACGAAAAAAGTGGGTCCGGCAATTATGTCTGTCTGTCAGTCTGTGTGTCTGTCTGTTTTTCTGTCTGTCTCGGCACCTACAGCCTAAACAGTTTGGCCGATTTACATCAAATTTCGTATATAAGGTTTTTAAGATAAAGTTTGTGCGACCCAGTCGTGCCCTTTATTTTTCGATGTTTAATTTTCAACTTAGTCCTATATGCTCCATTACGTGATAATGTAACTGTAGAACTCAAGCTTTAAATTTACATTGACAAAAAACTTTTAGATTAAAAGCTGGGCTGAGCCCCAGGACCTCTGTTGTAATTTTTTGACCACAACCTACAGCTTTTTTTCCTGAAAAAATCAGATAAAAATTCTTGCCATCATGAGTAATTGCGTTATTTCAAAACCATAAACATTTCACTCATGTCAAACTCTACAGCACCGTCAACAAACCCAGTTTAACAAATTCCAAATTTCAACTGAAACTCAAAATTCTTTTTTCTTGTTTATATATTGGTCATAATTCTGTCTACCAAAAACTAAAAGTTCTGACAGCATTTTTCCACACAGTAATATTTTCTCAAAATTATTCACACCACGAATAATAAATTAACAATAAAGCCCCGCCAAAATGTCATCTCCAGTCACATAATTTTGCACCAAACGGACCGCAATTTTCGGCACAAAAAAAAAAAAACTGATCCAAAATTTAAACTAAATGACTCAGTCCGAATTTTCGGTTTGTTGTTTAATATTTAAATTGACTCAATTGTTATTTAATCAATAATGATTGCTTAATTCCCACCGAATAATAATAACATAAATAAATAGTTAAAATTTATTGATGTTTTTTTGGTTGTGCCAAAATGTCAAGTAATTAATTCGACAAGATGTTTTTTTCGCCATTTAAATTTATTATTGTACAAATTGCAATCTAATTTGAATAAAGTTTCGATTAATTTTTTTTTTTTTCATTTTGCATTTTGAATGCGACCAGAAGCTTGTTTAGTAGCTGAAATACAAGTCATAAAAACAAACATGTTGGGGGGGTTAAGATTTGTTGTTTGCATTAAGATACGGATTGGGTGCGGTTGGAATTAAAATGCCTTATCTGATCTTTGGCCAAATCCGGTCAATCCTTGATCAGAAAAAAAAACTCATAAAATAAAAGCTTGAGAGACTTTCAAATATTTCTATAAATTTTGTGAATTAAGAAAAACACTTTAGTAAATCTTTTCTAGATGAAGGTCAACGAAATCGGTAAACACATTCGGTTAGAACATCAAAGTCCATAACAAGCAATTAATTAAATGCTATTCAGCAATGACCTGAGTCTTTTTGGTACTCTTGTTGTAATTTATTCAAAATTTTATTATAACTAATTAGTCAAGACCATTTTTATTAGGTAGGTATATAGAAACCCATTTCCTCTTAACCTTTTAAAGTAAAAAAAAAAAACGAAACTGTCACCATATACTTTCTTCCACTGAATTTTTAATGAAGGAGAAATTTCATAAGGCTGACCTGGCCTTATCATATCTTGGGCATCATTACCCAGGCAACAGTTTTGCTTCTTAAACAAAGGGACATTCTGTTTGTATGGTCCACCAGGCAATCTCAATCTCAAAAGATACAATTTTTCGTGTGTATAGATACATCCGCGTGGGGACTTGTTTTACACAATTCAGGTAGACCATGTCATAAGTTGTAATTTGAGCCTCTGGATTTGGGGATAACGTTTGCGTTACACACACTCAAAGTTGCAGTTTTTTTTTTTTTCTTATTCCTTTCCTTGGATAAAAACAATCACAGTGGGGTTTCTAATGATTGTTCGAAAATTAATTACGAGTATGTCTTCAGAATTCCTTCGGGGCTCCATAAATGTTATTTTCGATTGTCCCGATCAAGATCATCTTGAAATGTAACATGAGAAAAAATTTGGATATTCATAAATATAATTTGCGTATAAAAAAGTATCTGGAAAATAAAGAAATGTGACATTTAACTGGGATTGTGTGTGAGAGAGTTGGTTTGTTGTGTGTAATCTCATTACGATAAATCATGACTGTTGATTGTATATGAATATTATATGGGAATAATAATTTTCATCTTATTTTTTTATATAATCGTTTCATCGTTGACATGGAAATTTGAGATTTTTGGGAATTCTTTATTAATTTTTTGTTGATATTTCTGAAGTTTTTGTTTATCAGATTTTATTTGTTGACGCCTTATGATATGTTTAGTGTCTGCGTGTAAATATTTTCGAGTTTTTTTTTTTTTTGTTATTAGATGATCTGATGACGATATTATGAAATGATAAAATGAAGAATCAATGATAATTTATTTGATTTTGTCAGAAATTTGAATTAAAGTTGAGATTGAAATTAAATTCTTCTATATATTCTTCGAGGAAAGCTAAATTTCAAATTTGCCTTGAAGCTTTATTTATTTCACTAAATTGAAGTCTATAATTATTAATTATAATTCATAAATTATTACAGTTTATTATTACGTTTGAACGAACTATTTTTTAACCAAATGCTTTGGCGGGAGATAGTTATAGGTATATAATCACAGCAGCGAAAGAATGTTGACCTATTGGCTTTTATCGAAAGAAATATCTTAATGTTATAATTTACAGCAAACTCAATCAAGATAGTATAATTAGGTGTCAAACAGTGTCCGTTTATTCTTTTATGGTATACAAGTGTCAATGCAGAGACGTTGCTTCGTACAGTAATACCAAATTCGCTGCCGAAGCCTTTCTCTGTACCTTACTGACATATTAATATAAACCTCCAAAAACCATGTTTGAAAAGCTAAGAAACGAACAATTACAGAAGTATAAGCGTTCGCCTTGACTAGGTATATATTTATGGAAGAAGCTGAACAAGATTTACAAGAAGTTCATATAGTAAATTGAAGTTGCTATCAACAAATTGCAAAACATTCAAGTAATTCGATTTTGGAATTTCAATTTCCATTTCCAGAATTTTTGTTCACATGCTAGCTATTTTCTCAAGCTTATATCTCAGAAACTATTGAAGATAAGAACAAAATATGTATGCATTTTTTGTAGGAAATTTTGTCAGCTTCATTTGTTTCAACTTTTTCTTACATTTTTTTCTGATAGCAATAACCAGCAGCGGCCCCTAATTCAACTAGAGATTACCGCCAAGGAAGTATATATTAAAAGCTGACAAAACAACCAAAGACCAGCAGATCAAATATATGCGAAAACGTTTCGCAAATTATAGACCAGGCGGTAATCGTGGCATCGACAACATTTGGGTTCCACAGTGCAACTGAAGATCATATTTTTTATCGAAAACCTCTTATGAAAAAAAGATCTTGCCTTAAACTTTTGAAGTGGGTATAGTTGTGGTTCCGTTCGTGATCTGTAACATCGTCGAAAAATATTATACATATAGCAGACAAATATTTTTGCTAATACGTGACCTTTATAAATTTAAGTGATAAACTTTTTCAAATGTTTCGATAGAGATCAACAGCTATTTGGCCTCAGACATATAGAACAACCAACAATCAAGAGGTTTTCCGCTATTTCCGGAGGTCAGACAGTGAACCCCACAAGTTGATCAATATAGGTGAAACGGGAGATAAGTTGTCGTCCATTTCGACATCGTCGGGAAAAAAGAATAAAAGGACATAATGTTACTTTCAAGTCCCAGCATGAAAACGAATAAGAAACAAATTCGATTTGCAAAAGCTGTGATTTTTGTAATATATGCCCCGAAATAATTTAAATAGATTCTAGCAGTAGAAGAACTAATAGACAGCTAATAGACACTTTTGCTACCGCTTTCATTGTACTAAAAGAACTGTTCAAAACAGGTAGCTGCACAACACCAACAGCTATTGCTTGAAGACTGCAACAGGAGATTCAGCAAGTACTTCTTCGGATTCGATTGCCACAACTTGAGTTTAAAATTATAAGTTTCTATAAAAGCAGGCATAATTGATGAGTGCATCATTGCAATCGAATTTATAAAATAAAATAAAATAATTCTCGACATCGGTAACCAAGTTCTTATAACAGAAATATAGAGATTCCAATGGGCAAATATTGCTCAACAATGAAAACACTCATATTATGCATCAGTACTTCATTTTTGACTGCATTCTTTAATATTAAATTTTTCTCGTTGACACAATTTTCACTCACTGATGGGGTCAAACTAAAATTATGCGTTAATTTCGAGACACCCTTTATTAATATGTTTTTATCTTAAAATAAGGAACAATTTATAGTCAAAAAAGATTAATTATTATCTCACTCTCACAAATCACCCTTCATATAATTCCACGACGCAGTTTCATTATAACCAATAAGTCTAAAACATTCAGTTTTTAAACCTCAGCATCAAATAGCTTAATATCTATCCCAAATTAATTATTGCATAAAGTATTTCTCAATTCGAAATTTGAATAGCCCTTCATCACTATAATATACCTTTTACAGCTATTTTATCTATCTTAATGGCAAATCCTATAAGTTAATCGAAAGTGTTGCTCTTCCCACAATTAACATTTTTAGCCATCCAACAATAATTTGCATAATTTGATCTAATTTTACGGCTTCGAAAATTCGTGGAACTTATAAACTCCGAAAAATCTTTATTGATGTAAGCCTAAATAATGCGCCTCTTTGGCTAAACATTCGCTTGATGCTATTTTTTTTTTTTTTTTTTAACCTCAAAGATGTCAACAAACTTTCAGCTGCTACTAATGACAATTTATGACTTGAAACTTTTGTATGTATATGCGTTTTTGTCTGGTTATGCGGAATTGGACACAAATACAAAAATTAAGCAATTTAAATAAAGTGTGGAGAATTTTTGTTCATATTAATTAAAACGATCGAACGTCTTGAGTTTGTGAAGACAAAGAACAAGCTTTGGGATCAGTTTTCATATATCAAATGCGGGTTTAAGTGGGTTTTCATTCAAATAATATCCAATAATTCATCGGATTTGATGATTTCGATTAACTGTTGACGTCTTTAATTTGATATTTAAAACTTTTGATGGGCGGGAACTTTCAAAAATAAAATATTTCAATTGTTAAACAATTTTAATGACATATTATGTTATGTGTGATTTGACGTTTCTCAAACTGCACCCAACTTCCCACGTAGACACATGTGTAATTGATATGAATGCAAACTCCATCAATCATGTGGAACAAGTCTCCCCTAGGAATTCCCATAGGACTTCAAGAGGTGTGGTTAAAACAGTATCGAGAAATTCCATTACAAAAAGTGTCAGATTGACAGAAGAAACGTCAGAGCAGGTTGATGTATTCCCAAATGTCATCCCACGATGAGTCAAACGAAATGAATTTCGGTATATCGCTTCAGTTGCCATTTATCTTCTTAGAGTTCCACTCTGATCTCGCTGGGAGGATGTTATACAAAAAGTGATAAATCACCCGAGAGAGAGAGATTGGAAAACCTTTGAATCAACATAATACAGACCAGTAAATTTGCATATTAAATTGTTGATCCTGCCCGCGAGATCCTTATAAACCTGACTCTGGCTACTGTGCTCATTGGAGGATCTCTAAAGTGTTCAATTACCTTTTGGCCAAAGCAAGGTAACTCAACCTATCTTGGAATTTGTCAATTCCACTGATGAATGCCTTCTCGAGGGCATGGAACCGGATGACCGACTATACTACGAGGAGGAGAGTTCGTTCTCCAGCGCTGCTGTCCAAAGATAACACTAAATCGCTTTGACTGAATGACTGACTACCGGAGGAACTGGCAGCATGAAAAAGCAGATTCCCCCGGACTGGACAGGGCAAAATGGATTGCAAAAGATCACGACGATGTGTCTGGGGTGAGTGCGAGAGAGTATCGCTATAACACGGCTCGATGGTGGTTTTTGGATGATGATGATAATGATGATGAGTAGAATGAACAAAGATACTATATTCTCATGATTGATTGATGGTTTCGAGAATTTAAAGCGATTTTGATTGACCATTTAGGATCTTGTTGTTGAGTTAGTTTTAGTTGTCCGGACGATCTCGAGATGGATTAACAGTCTCGTATAGAAGATTTTGTGCGGCATCTGATGAAGAAGCAGAAGCAAAAGTGAATGGCAGAAGAAGACGAAGTGCCATGTCATATGCAGTTCTTTGAGATGGCCATGTGTGCATCAGTTGCAGAGCATGCCTGAGTAATTAATTAGAAAGCAATTTAAGCGTAATAAAAGGCAATATAAAAAAACCCATCCTGATGGCTATGGTCTGCAGTATAGTCAAAGATTTATAATTATTCTCGTGCAGAAAAATATGAAGATGATTTGTGTGTCAAATCTCAACTAAGTCAATTCGACGCGCGCACTTGAACCGCTTTTGTATTTAATTGGAGTGATGTGGAAGTGAATAAAGGGAATTAAAGGATTATCATGTGAAAATAAATGCGTGAGAAGATGCTTCTTGTTGTGGTGGCAGATTACTTTGCAATTGGTTGCATTTGTGTTTGATGCATCATCTATCATTGGAACAGAACAGTTGGGGATTAGAGTGTTTGGAGGGTCTTTATGGTGATATTATTGATGTATATTGCATTTTTCAACATGGCCAACGAATAAGTTAAGGAAAAACACAACTGTGTCGCACAAACTTGACCTTCTAGCAATTTTTTTAGGTAAATAACAAAGTAGATATTTCGTTAGAATTATTTTCAAAACTCGACTCCTTTGAAATAAAGTTGAATAAAATATTTAAAAAATGTATATGTAGCCTTTTTTCATTAAAACTAGCAAACAAACCACAATCAACACATGATAAATTTTATAAGGTTTCATTTATCCTTGAAGTCCAAAGTAATAAGTTTTAAGCGGCCTTACTCCGATGGTGCAGGGAACTAAGTCCCCGAGATCCAAGTCCACCGAGGGACTTGGTTGAAGTGGAGTTGGATCCAATGAAGAGTTGGAACATACTCCACTTTCTTATCGGAACTTAGTACATACATCGAAATATGAAATCAGAACTAATTTTCAACAACTTTAATTACAGTTATATATGTATCAGACCTTTTTAACTTACTCTTAAGCTTATATCTTGATGATAGCGTTAGTACCTATACTAAAAAAAATTCTTCGTTTTTCTTGAGAATTATTAACGTTACCTTCCATATAGAACCGTTTGTTTTTATGACGACTATTTTTTGAATGGCGGCAACGATTTTGTCGATATTTAATATTCTAAGACAAATGCTTGCCTTAAACAATACTGTGAAAAAAAATTTAAAGAAAGCTATTTTTGAAAAAAAAATTTTCTTTGCAAAACCGTTAATTCTAATATTTTCGAACAAAATAGGATCAATTTCAACCAAATTTCATGAAATTGTTTTTTTTGCCGACGATTATGTCGTTCGTTTAAATCATTTTTTATTGCAAACATTTTGTTTTGAAGTATTTAAAAAAAAATATTTAAAAATCAGCCCTGTTCTATTAAACGGTGGAGGGAATGATTCTTCAAAAATCAACAACTTATATTCTACTAAACATTTCCCGTCGGTAACTCAGACATACATAAAAAAAACTTGTGTTTATTTGAGTTTCTCACTTCAATTGTTCCCGAAATTTATTGCAAACCTCGAAAAAATTCGCGGCACTATCCAATTGTTTGAATTTTGTTTGTTTTTTAAGTTATTTTTCATTTTTTAAACAATTTTTTGATGTATTATTTTGTGAAATTTCAATTAAAATTGATATTCGAAAGATTCTAAATTAATGTTAGTATAGTAGTTTCCCCGAGGTTTAACAGAATAAAGACGACGAGAGAACGGGAATCGATGAGGTGAAACGAACTTTCGACCCCCCGTTTAGCAGAAAATGGCTGAATATAAAACGCAGAAAATAATTATATTTTTAAACTGATCAATTAAATATCCACAAGAGCAATAGTTTGTGCGACCTAGTCGTGCCCTTCATTTTTCCGTAGAAGTTTATTAGCGGTTCCTGCCATAGCACGGTACTTTTTTGATAACGATTATTATCTTTTTAACGGCTAAACCGATATTTACGCAATTTTTTGTATTTTAAAATTGATATTAAATTTAATTAATAGTGTAATCAAAAATGTTGGAAAAAAATGTTTTCCAAAATGTTAGTTTTTAGTCCATTTTTTTTAGAAAAAAAATCCGATCAATTTTTATATTTTTTTTTTTAAATGATTTGTTGCTAATGATGATGTCTTTAACTAATTTTTTTTCCGAAGGAGCTTTTTAACGGTACCTGACAAAGAACGTTTCTTTAGCGATTAACTGAACCGATTTTGATGAAATTTAATATTCTCAAATTTCTGCTTAACTTGATTAATACTGCAATCAAAATTTTTAAAAAAAGTATTAACTAAACAGTTAATTTTATATGAATGATTTGTTTCATCTGAAATTCCAGAGAAGCTAATAAACGGTACATTTGCCATAGAACAGTATCTACCGAAAATATTTCAAACGGCTCAACCGATTATGACGAAATTTTATATTCCAAAAGTTGTGCTAGTCTAATTAATACTGCAATCGGAAATTTGGAAAAAGTGTTTTCTAAATAGTTAGTTTTTGTAATAGCAATTTTAATGAAATTTAACATGAATGCTTCATTGTCAAAAGTAGACAAATTCCTTACTAGTCAACACGAAGGAAACTTCCCACAAGAACAAGTTTGTGCGACCCAGTCGTGTCCTTTATATAACAAGATTTAAATAAAGAATATACTCTTGCGACTTTGTATTAAACCCTGATAGTTTCCAGAGACCAGAATGAAACTGCTTTTTACTTGCGATAAAAAGTTTTGAGATAAAAATCAAACATGACATTACGATGATAGAGAACACGAAAAAAGTAGGTCCGACAATAATTTTTACTGTCTCTCTGTCCGTCTGTCAGTCTGGATGTATCGACACTTTTTCTTTTTCTTCAAACTTATAGTACTCTGTATTTTTAGAGTAATATATGCCCAGGCGTATTTTTGATTTTTATCCTAGGTCTGAAAATAACGGTACCTGCCATATAAACGTAATAGATAATTCAATTTTTCTCGAAAAAAATACGATCGATTTTGATAAAATTTTGTGTGACTGATTTGTTGCCAATGACGGAGTTCTTTGTTAGATTTTTTTTTTTCAAAATCACCTTATTAACAGTACCTGCCATTTAAATTCTATAGAAAATCCGACTTTTCTCGAAAAAAATACGATCGATTTTGATAAGATTTTGTGTGACTGATTTTTTGCCAATAAGGAAGTTTTTCGTTAGATTTTTTTTTCAAAATCACCTTATTAACAGTACCTGCCATTTAAATTCTATAGAAAATCCGACTTTTCTCGAAAAAAATACGATCGATTTTGATAAGATTTTGTGTGACTGATTTTTTGCCAATAAGGAAGTTTTTCGTTAGATTTTTTTTATTCAAAATCACCTTCCATAAAAACGCTATAGAAACTATTTTTACTTCCGATTATTTATTATAGTTTCTTGCTTAGTATCCTAAGCCAAAGGTTATAGTAATCTTACACAAGTTTGTCCAACCCAGTCGTGCCTTTTATCTTCTATGGCAAATCAGTTTTTCGTTTTAAAAAAATATTCATATCTATATACCTATACCCATATTTTATATAAGCACTCCAAAGTCAATGTCCCCATTAAAACCAGCTTTACTTTCAACGTGACACCGAAAGTAGAACTGCCTTACCCTTTACTCAATTCCTAACAAAAGACACACATAAATCAGACTTCATAAAACCCAACATAAATATCTATTCATTTTGTATGCAAACCCAAAAGAATTAAAAAAAAAATCCCTCTTTGCAACAAATCGTGACCAAATAGAAGGCAAGTCGTATCAACAACATTCATCCTATCATCTCGGCCTCTATCTAAGGGTTTGTGTACAAAATAAACCAAAAACCGCACATGACCATAACACATATTTTCCTAATATTAAACATCCTTTTTGCTACAAAATAGGATCTAGCACAATGATCTCGTGCGTGGGGTCTAACTTGTTCGGATTAGAATGTGGCACTAACTATATAGGTAGGCCAGGCATCCGAAGAGATAGGTATACCCTTCACCCGTTTTCATGTATCAAGGTTTGGTATCTAATAAAATGCTTCAGCCTTAGAGTGCGTGCTGCCTCCATATAAAGTGTCAATTCACATTCATGGATTCATGGCCAAGGCTAAAGGCAAATTTTTCATCATTAACAAAGTAAATGGCGGATTAATCAGCATCTGCGTATGTCCTGGTGTGTTAATATATATTATTCTTAACGAAAGATGCTGCTTGTAATAGATCGGGGCTGAGTGAGCGAAACGTGATGTTACCAGCTTAGAGAGTCTTATGAATGCCTTGGTTATAGATGTGCAAAATGTTTCAATCTCCTTGCATTTGCTAAGTCAGAGGAGGTGGAAGCATCCAATAAGGATCTTTTAACGGAGGTGTTGTGATTTTGCTAAATCAAAGACAGGTGATAGAGGTCAAGCGAAAGGATTGGGATGCATCAGCATCGTATAAATATGTAAGTGTGTATATATATATGTAGAAGAAATCTTGAGCTTCGATGCTTGGGAAGGAAGTGCTTAATAAGAATTAATGGTGGTATTTATTGGATGGTCATAAACAATGTGATAGGCAGGGTATTAAATGGTAAAATTAGTACTTGGCAAGGCGATTATAGGGTGCAGGTAAGTAAGAATGATTTTACACGAGTCAAGATATTCGATTTAGCTTCATTTTGAAAATGTTGATTAAGTATTAATGAACTGATGTTGGCATTTGCTGGTAGAGTTTCTGAGGTGAGCAATAACATCCTGTTTTTTTTTTTTTAATCAAATGGAGAGGCATCGACATGATTATAGTATGCAGTTGATACTCTTGATATTTTAGAAAAATATATACTATACTTTTGTTTTTTTCATTCGCCAAGCAGACCATTCGATAAAAATAAAGGACACAACTGGGTTACCGAAACTTACTCATGTGGCATGTAACCTTCGTATTAACGATTGGTAAATTCGTCAACATTTCACCGTTGACAATAAAGCACTAAAATAAAATTTAATCAAAATTGATCGTATTGATTTGAAAAAAAAAATGGAGTACAAAAACCCGTCTTTTTTGAAAATATTTTTTTTTTCAAATTTTTGATTATAATATTTTATCTTTAGCAGAACTTTAAGTATATCAAAACTTCTTAAAAATCGGTTGGGCCGTTTAAAAGATTATCAGTATCTATCAAAAATAAAAAAATCGAAAAAAAAAATTTAGATGAAGAGATCATTGTTGGCTACAAATCACTCTTATATTATAGAATTTTATGATAACTAGCTAATCGTATTTTTTTTCGAAAAAAATGGAATTCGAAAAACTAACATTTTATAAAAACTTTTTTCCAAAATTGTTTATTGCAGTATTAATCAAGTTTAGCAGAGCTTTCAGAATATAAAATTTCGTCAAAATCAGTGCAGTCGTTGAGAAGATAATTGGTATGAAAAAAGTACCGTTCTATGGCAGGTATCGTTAATGAGCTTCCCCGGAAAAAAATATTTTGGTAAAAGACATCATCATTGACTAAAAAATACTCATATAATTTTTTTTTTAAATCGATCGTACTTTTTTGCAAAAAATAGAATTATCTATAAGGCTATATGGGTAGATACCGTTGTAGTAAGACCTATGTTACCTATACCTATGTTACCTATACCTACCTAATTGCAAGTAAAAGTGCACATGAATGCAGTAGACATAAGATTTCTTAAAGAACAGGGAACTTAGTTAATCATACATATACCATATTTTCTATTTTCAGTACTCATTTATATTTAAGAGTAGAGTGGGGTTAGTTGGACCACGGGGCAAGTTGGTCGATACTCTTCAAAAACTCTATTTTTGTCGATAGCATCAGAGAACTGATTTATACCTGGTAGGTATAAATTGCCTTTGAACGGGCCTAGCCTCATATAAATCTAGTGTAAAGTTATTGGGCCAAATGGAACCACCTAGCACACAGTGTGAACTAATTTCCTTCTTTGGGACTGCGAGTACAGACCAAAAACTGGTCCCCTTAGCTTTTCAAAGCACTCACTCACTCTCCATATCAACTTTCACCTTTTTTCTGGAACTTTAAGACTGGCTTTTCGGACTAGCACTTACTCTATTTTTTGGCAAAAGCATCAAAGCACCTGGTAGGTGGGCCTTGCCTTTGAACGGGCCTAGCCTCATATAGATCTAGTCTAAAGTTAATTGGTCGACTTCAGTCCAAATGGAACCACCCACAGACCAAAAACTGATTCCCTTAGCTTAACAGTCACTACCACCATATCAGAAAAATTAGGTCAAACGAGTTTTGGTATCAAAACGGCGATTTTCGGCGCTAATTGGGTTTCTTCGGAACAGTTGTTCTGCGAAACCGCCATTTTACCTACCTACCTTTGCTTTGCTACTAAACGATTCCAATTGCCAACCGTAAGCCGAACATTCGATTCTTCATCATTTACGTTCCAACCACATGGCCAACATCAGTCAAAGAACAAACATTGCGGCAATCAAATCGCAATAGAAATCATTTCTACACTTGCATTGCTCCCATTCTTGATATATTCTCACACACGCAGCAAATTGCTCGCTACTAAGCTTGTGTTGGAGGGTATTGCCAAGCTTAACCGCAAGCCCAGCACAAACAAATTTGTGTGTCATTTATGTTTGCGCTTTAAACAACATTTTTTGCAATACACATATAATTTAACACTATTTTTATCACTTTTTGTACTTTATTGTTCCGAAAAACACTCCGAAGAAAGATTTTTATATGAAAGCCAACTTTTTACCAACAAAACTACAAAATTCAAAGATTTAGATCTAAGAACACTTGATGATAAAAGGACTGGTTGGAGAGACATTTCATAATATATAGATATAGGAAGAAATACAAAATCAGTAAGCGAAACATTTCAAACTATTTCGAAATCCATGCAAGAACAGCTTTGTTGTACATTTATCTTCTACAAAAACTAACCAAAATGTAACACTTTTTTTCAAATTTGCTAATATTACTTTTTAACTCTGGTGTTTTTCCCCGGAAAAAAAAAACAATTTTTTCTCACGTTACTCCTGGAACAAAGCCAGAAATGTTGAAAAGTGGAAATTGAGCCAAAAAAATGAGTACTTTATGGCTTAATATCCAAATAACATTTTGATAAAAACTGCCAGGAAACTGTATTTTTAAACAATTGTTGTAATGAATCAATATTTATTTTAGATATAGCTTATAGTGCTTTTTTTCTTGTAACCGTTATAAAAATTTAACAAAAGCAAGCTTAATGTTTATCATAACTGCTGATTTATTATACAAGTTAATTGATTAAAAATACAGTCTCCTGACTCTTTTTCGAAAACAAGACAGGAAAAAACGCCCTAATTTTTTGTGTCATTTTTCCAAACAAACCACATTTTTACCGAAAAGTTTGTTTTTTTTTTCTAGGAAAAAACACCAGACAGTATTGAAGAAATCTCTGACGTTTTTTCCGAAAAAATTCTTGCGTATAGTATCCAAAAAATAATCCAGACATTTTTGAATTGTGCCAGATGTACAATGGATTATTTCTAAAACAATTCAATCATTTTGTTTTTCCAGTATGAGCCGGAAAAAATTTCTGGCGTTTTTTCCGAAAAAAAAAAATAAAGGGCACGACTAACCGCACAAACTTTTCTTGTGGATATTTAATTATCAGTTTAAAAATAAAAAGATTTTCCGCGTTTTATATTCAGCCATTTTCTGATAAACGGGGGATCGAAAGTTCGTTTCGCCTCATCGATGCCCGTTTGCTCGTCGTCTTTATTCTGTTAAAAGTCGGGGAAACTTCTTTATAGCAACTTTATTCGGAATCTTTCGAATATCAATTTTAATTGAAATGTCACATTAATACATCAAAAAATTGTTTGAAATATGAAAACTAACTTAAGTGTGTGTATGTGTTTTGAACTGAGTTACCGACAGGGAATGTTTCCCCTCGAACGTTTAGTAGAATAAAAGTTCTTGATTTTTGACGAATCGTTCCCTCCACCTTTTAACAGAACAGGGCTGATTTTTAAACATTTTTTTTTTAAACTCTTCAAAACAAAAACATAATCGTCGGCAAAAAAACAATTACATGAAATTTTGTGGTATTTTGTTCAAAAAAAATTAGAACTAACGGTTTTGCAAAGAAAACATTTTTTTTTCGAAAAATGCTTTCTTTAAATTTTTTAAGCAGTTGTTTTAGAATATTACATTGCGACAAAATCATTGCAGCCGTTCAAAAGATAGTCGGTATAAAAACAAACGGTTCTATTTCAGGTAACGTTAATAAGCTGATTCTGAAAAAAAAACCCATGAAAGACATCACATTGGTTGAGGCCCAAGTCCATCCTGGATTGTGAGCGCCATCTTAAGTAAGTAAGTAAGTAAGTAGACATCACATTTGTCAACAAATCAGTCATATAAAATTTTATTGAAATTGATCGTATTTTTTTTTTCAAAATAAAGGTCACGACTGGGTCGCACAAACTTGCTATTGGGCAAGTAACTTTCGTGTTTACGATTGGAAAATTCATTTGACCAGCTTTTTTTATGAAGAAAAGATTTTCAGTATTTTATATTTTGAAATATTTGTTTTTTAAAAAAATCTTTTATAAACAAATGTATGGAATAAAAAAAGGTTTGAATGAAAGATATACATAGTTTTCGGTAAAAATATAATTAATTATCAAAGTTTATAGTATTTTTTTTCGAGAAAACTAGATTTATCGGTTTTGGCAAAAAAAAAACTTTTTCCAAAAATATTTTTTTTTTGCAATTTTATTTCAGTTTAGCAGTTGTTTTTGAATATTAAATTTCGATACAATCGGTCCAGCCGTTCAAAAGATAGTCGGAGTAATAAAAACGGTTCTATGGCAGGTACCGTTAATAAGTTGATACTGAAAAAAAATTTATATGGTGGACATCAATATTGGCAAAAAATTGTTCATAATAAAGTTTTATCAAAATTTATTTTTTTTTTGAGAAAATTGGAATTATCGGGTTTGACAATAAAAAAAACTTTTTCAAAAATTACTTTTTTCCAAATATTTTTTTGCAGTTTCATTTCAGTTTAGCATTTGTTTTGGAATATTAAATTTCGTTACAATCGGTGAAGCCGTTCAAAAAATAGTCGGAGTAATAAAAAACTTTTCTATGGCAGGTACCGTTAATAAGCTGATACTGAAAAAAATTTAGATGGTGGACATCACCTATGGAAAAAAATCACTCATATAAAATTTTATCAAAATAGAATTATCGGTAACGCTTATATGGTAGGTACCGTTATTTTAATACCTAGGTTAAAAATAAAGAAAACGTTTGGGGATATTTCACTAAGAATAGTTTATGCCAAGTTTAAAGAAAATCGGCCTAACCGTTTAGGTTGTTGGTGTCGATAAATCCATACAGAAAGACAGACAGACAGACAGATAGACAGAGACCGACAAACAGAATTGTCGGACCTACTTTTTTCGTCTTCGCTATCATCGTAACACCGTGTCTCCCCGGTCTAGATTTCATAGAATGCAAGATAGCATTCTATTAAAATTGCTTATGAAAACCGCATATAGTAGATATTCTATGAAAAATCTCTTGCAATATATTGCTCAGCTCATAGCATGCATGATAGTATTCTATGAGCTGTCATTTTCATATTGCCTTTTCTGTTTTCTTTGTAATTGGACTGAAATAGTATGAAATAGTAAGCTATCAAATGCCCACTATACATTTTATAGTATTCTAGCAATCTTTTCTTCTATGGAAAGTGACAGAAGTGACAGAAAGTGTAATGTCATGTTTGATTGTTATCTCGAATCTTTTTTTTTGACTAATGCATAACTTACCTTATAGTACCTATGTATAATCGGAAGTAAAAAAATGAAATTCTGTTGTTTTCCCGGAGCCTAAAAGATATATAGAATTTGGGATAACGATTTTACTAGAAAGAAAACAACATTTTCCATTATACCTACAAAATTTAATGTATTGGGACTTATTTTTTAGACACTCTGTTCCACCAACAGACTGTAATTATTTCCCTCTTTCATACATGTAGGCCTCCCTGAACAACTCGATGAATGTGCTATTTCAAGATTCCCTACAATTTAAATTATTTCGCACTTCCATAGCTACTTTTTTTTAATTTGACTATTATATCTCTTCAAGCTGTCAAATTACCAACAAATATTTTGTCTTTAAGAACTTCCACGACAGTATTTTCATCCTTCATGAACATTCTTGCCATATAATATGACTATCTATAGGTATATGTAGATTAAAAAAAAAAGAACTACCTCTCCACCATCTCGTTTCTATATTTCACAGCGACAAATTGCTTCAACATCTTTTATCCGCTTTTCATTTTACGTTTAAAATTCTACTACCTTTAGTGCTTGGCACACTTAGTAATCCGATTACCAGCGAAGAAGGCAGATTCATAAATCCCGTACCAGCCAGCAACAGCAAGTCATCTAAACTCTCTCAGCTTTGTTCCTTGAGAGCTTATCGAACAAAATTACAATATAATTTACCTGTGCAGCGAGTCCTTGTCATCTTTTTTTTTTTTCCCGAGGAATATTTTAAGAATATTTATTTTGAGGATTAAACTTCAGACGAAGGATAATAGAGTCGCAACAGGTATTATGGTCGGAACAAGTTGGCGGCTACCGAAAATAGAATTCGGTGGACCATCATTGTCTGCGCGACCACCCGCTGTATTGCTAATGAAAATATTTGTTAAGTCCTGTGACAAAATATAGGCACTGGAACTGGCACAAGAGGATATATTGTTCGTTATATTGATTGTCCGTGGAAAATTTTCATCAAAAAATGAAAATGTTTGCACGGTATATTAAAAGAGACAAAAATATGTGTCCTTGCCAGGTACATATAGGTATGTGAAAAAAAAAGGATATAGGTATGGCGTGTGCCATAAATCCAACAACGACGACACGGAAGGTAAGAATTAGGTTCTTATTGATTTTTGTTTTCCTTCCAAGGAAGTATAAGGTCATATAAAACATAAATTATTTACAAGGACACGAAATTTGGCTTGTGCCAGGATACGCTTTAACACAGCCTCCCACTGTGTTGCGATACTTGTTCGCAATAACTATATGAAAGAGAAATTTTACGGCAGTGAAAAAAATTTAATTGGCTGCAAGATTTTTATAATTCATTCGCGCGTGCATTCGCTTGAAAGGACTTTCCTTCAAGTGAAAAATTCCAAATGACTGAAGAATTTCTTTTTCCTTGAAAGGATAGTAATATTTTTTGTTCTCCTCCTCTCTGTATACCTAACTTCGCATCTTTCTTCAACGTTTGCCTTTTTCTGGATCTTGGATTCGTATGCCGCTGAACAAAATGTTTTTTTGCTGAATAGGTGGAAATATTTTAAATGCTTTTGATTGAATCTTTTCTGGTGCTATATAGACTGCCGTTGTCGTTGTCGTCGTCATCGTCGCACCATTTCACCCGATTTCACACTAAAATTCTAACTTCCTGTCGTCGTCGTCGTCAAATAAAAAAAAATAAGGTTAGGTTGGGAATACCCATACACTCTGTATAATGAAACGCAAAATCAAATGAAAAGGAAAATGAATTCAATGGGCAAACGAATGAAGGTGGCGCGGAACAGACATCTCTTCATATTGCCCCACTGATCTAATCCTGTCAGAAAGGGAGTAGTCCTTGAAATTAAATCGAGGATGAATAATGTTATTTGGATAAAGGATTCTACACGGTAAATTTTAAAGAATTCTACTTCTTTCTTTTTGTTTTCATCAAAAGTAAAAAATAAAGAAGAAGAAGGATTCGATGGATATAAAGGTGACGATTTGCTTCTAAGGAGCTATTTTCTGTTAAATTTAAGTAATTACTTTGCAGGATAAAATTTTGTTTTTCTTTCTTACCTGAACTTAGTATGATGATGGTGGTGGATGATGTGTTTGAATGTTGTATTTGATTCAATTCATTAAAACATTGGCAGTGCTTAATGAGGATTTTTTTTTTTCTAATTAGGCACGTGCTTCGCTGTGATTTTCAGGATGAAAGGATTTATATAGAGATAAGAAGAATTTTCAAGAAATTTTCTTTGAATTGTTGGTTTTTGAGTTTTTTTTTTTTTTTTTTGTTTTGTTTTTGTGAATTTTATTCGTTTTCTTTGACTTTGTTTGTTTTTGTGTTTCATCGGAAAGATAATTAGTTGTAAATAATTGGTGTAAACAGATTAGCTACCTGGTTGTGTGTATTCAGTTAATGAAGATGATTTTGGGAAATGGGTTCTGTAGTTTGTTTTAAATCAGGATTCAGCAAAACTTTTTTATTTGCCTTTCTTGCAGCTTGTAGATGTTAAATGGAAGAAGTATACCTCTATGAAACTTTTTTGCAATGAGTTACATATAGTCCAGTCAAAGCGTCGTTAAAATCGGCCTTGTGTAACAAAAATATACAAATAGTTTTTTCTTTAATTCTATGTTTTTTTGGGTTGCTGAATCAAAATCTAAAGAAATCCAACAAAATTTCCTGGTGAGTTTTGAGATATACGCGAAAAACCGCGGTTTCGGTTTTTTGCTTACATCTTGGAAACTATGCTTCTTAACTGAAAATTTACCACAACACAATTAAAGACCATTAAATTTCCTACAAAATTCATACATACTGTTCTCAGACGTACCGTTAGCCCGTAAGAATGCGTTGAAATTTCAACATAATTTCCCATTTCTGTAAAAAAAAAACAAACAAAACAAACCGTTAAAAATTCATATGTAATAACAAATAGTTTTTTTTACAGAAATGGAAAATTATGTTGAAATTTCAACGCGCTCTAACGGGATAACGGTACGTCTAAAAAAATAAACAAAAGACATGAATTTTGTAGGAAATTTAAATTTTAATTTTGTTGTGGGTAAATTCCGCGATTTTTCACGGATATCTCAAAATGCACCAGGAAATTTTGTTGGATTATTTCTTCAGATTCAGATTCAGCGAACCAAAAAACATAGAATTCAAAAAACAAACTATTTGTATATTTTTTGTAACATAAAACTACCGTTTGACTAGACTAATAGGTAAGTAGTTGGAAACGTTAGTGGACCAATTACTTATGTGGTCTACCAATAATTTCCGGATTTTGATATTGAAGTGTCAATTATTTTTAAGAATTCACTAAATTGATGAACTATAAACCCACAGCTCGACTGGGGTGCAGCTCCCTGCACAGTGCGCCCCCCACATAAAAAAGAAATAGAAATGAATAGGTCGTGGTTGAGACTGCTTCCACTCATTGATCCGGAGTTATGTTTCTTAAATCGAGAACCAAACAACCGAGGATGTATAAAATGGTGGTTCTGAGAACAACTGCTCCCCAAAGAACCAATCTGACACTATTATTATGCGCCGTTTTGATAATCTTCAAGTAGACTCTTATTTATCTTTTCATTTAGTTGTCTAGAAATTTTGGTCAATAATTTCCCGTACCTAATTTTCTCTGATTTTAAATTTGATTTCTTCTTATGTTTATTCTCATAGACACACGTGACTACAAATAAAAAGTATTCCAAGTTGCAATAACAGCATCGAAAAAGCATCTTCTGAAATGTCTGTACGGTATCACCCTTTTGTTTGGAACCACATTTTCTCCACCCGGAGAATTTGTTGCTCAAAGCAGCCTTAAGCGTTCTTTTCTACCTTTAATAATGTATATGCCACTGCACCATGGATCAGGATTCAGGACCGCGATGGTAAGTGTATTATGTATGTATATAGAAACACTTTATTTACTCGAGAGAGTGCTTTGCCCTTCAATTGCCTTCTTAGCTCAAAGAAAAAGCGATTGGAAAGAGTAATATTCTTCGTTGAATATCAGCACTGGTCTTATTCACTTTAGTTGATAGCGGACACACTACCCCTGAAGTTATAGCTGACTATGAAGACGCTTTGTTCTAGACGTCGCGTCGGTTTTAGGTGTCCTTTCTTGTGGATATAATATTTGCTTTTGTTTTGGTTCACCGTTAAACTCATCTTTTTGGCTTCCTTCTAATCACCAGTAACATCTTGATTTAACGTGTCCAATAGATGCTGCATTGCATTGAAATCAATGAAAAAGTGGTGGTTATCGCTTTATATTTACTATGGGTTTTTTCAAGATCTGCCGAAGGGCGAATATTTGGTCGATGGTGGACTTTCCTGGCTTTAAGCCACACTGGGTATGGACCTATCAGCTTGTTGACGGGCAGAGAAGTTCTTGTATGTGATTTTAAGGAGACTATAATGTTCTTGTAGTTGGTGTAGTCCAGAGAATCGCCTTTCTTCAAGATCGGGCAAACAATGCTAAGGTGCACGCATATTCATCGGGCATGGTTCCCTCCGACCATGTTTCGCAGATTAGCTGGTGCATACGGCTAACGTACTCGGCTGCGAGGCCGCATCAGCTCCATCACCAGCTTTATTAGTCTTTAGTTAAGATATATGTAGCCATCTTCACTTCATCTAGGTCGGGTGGTACAGTATTGTTGCCCTGCGTGCTCCGGGTAGAATGGTGCAATCTGCATATCAGCGGAAATCGAATCATATTTCCATATCCTTAGAACAGACTGCAATTCTATACAACTGTGTTCTTCTGATTATGTCCTTTCAGGTTTCAGTTCGGGTCTTGAAACATTGGGATATTCTTTGTACCTTTTGGTAAGACTTCCGGTATTCATTCCTGCTACATCATCCCTCTATATCCTCGATCAAGCGCTTCTCATGCTCCTTCTTTTTCCTTTTAAAAAGCCAGTGTTCCTCTCTCCTCTTCTGGGGCTTAGAGCTCGCGGCAGCTATTGTCCTTTACAGCTCCCATTGGAATGTTAACTCTATTTTAAGCTTTAAAAGTTTCTAGTTTTTAATACGAATATATTGGTAACATTTTCATATATCATGTCCAACTTCAGGTATTACCAAATTTTAATATAACTAAAAGCTTTTAACAAACCGCAACGTTATTTAATCTCATCCCCAACTAACTATAAGTCCTAGCTAACCACATTTTTTTAAAGCTCCACACAATCCACTTAAATGGTGGTCTCTCCCAATGCAACACACAACGCAAGGACTCTATGCGGTAATTGTCTTCATTACATGCTGCGTCGTTATCTCTAGCTACACATTTGAAAATGTCCAGCATAGGAATTCACACGAAAGGATTTTCCGCACCTTGGCCTATCGCTATGGTGAATCTACTTAACATGTCCGCAACCCAGATGTAACCATGCGATGATGTTCCGTCTGATAAAAAGGGATGCGCGCTATGTTCTTTTATTTTACTTATTATTTTTTTTTTTTTGCGGGGGAAATTATTACTTGCGATAAGCTGATTGTGGGTTGGGTTACCATCTATACTACTTCGTCGTCATCGTCCTTTCGCCACTCTAACCCAAATGGTAAAGATGGAGAACAAAAAAATCCTGTTGGATACATCTTTGAAGAGGAAAGGGGGAACTTCCAGTTGTGGTTTGGTTGGGTCATGGATGGATGTTATCACATGTATATTGGAGTTGCAGTGCGTGTTGTATGATGCCAATTCCATGAACGGACGATGCGACGCTTCTCGCGTAAAAGAGAGAGAGATGATTAATTGGCGGAGATTGCCTTGTAAGCAAACGAATGATACGCCGAAAACAGAAATCAACGCCCCAGCCCGTTTACGATGGGAATTCCTACGGGCTTCGCACGAGGTGTTGAGGAAAAGCCCCCAACAAAGAACAGTTAAAAGGTGGTATACTCAATCTTCATCATCATCATCATCAGCTAGAGAAACATTGCAATTACCATTCTCTGGCGTCGTTGTTATACTACCGACCGACGACGACTACGATTGCCAACTTCATGGTGTACCACAAGGAGGAGGAGTAGGTACAATTTTTGTTTTATTTTTCTGCTATTTTTGTGCTCTTTTCTTCTTCTCGTGTAAACGACTATAATTAATAGTTTATCATAATCTTTAGAGTCTCATAAAAGTCTTTGGCTGCCTGTGAGCATTGTCGCCGCACATAAAGTCACATATGCGGAAGAAATTCTTAAGGAACGCTACGACGAAGTAACTTAGAGCTTACCAAGCCACCATACTTTGGAACGAATGGATTAGTGGTGTTCTTTCCACGCATGCGTTCACGAGCGCCTACATCTCCATCTCACCTCTATATAGCCAGCCGCCTGGTCTGAGCTGTTGCAATTTATAAGCTGCACACTTTTAAGCCGATGTTAAGCGTGTGCACCTTTTGCAGATTTATCAAATGCTTAGATTTTCCGTCACCTAGAAATGAAAAGTCGGTGAATGGATTGCACCGGTAATGTTTGTTGGTGCATGTGGTGTCTGATGCTGCGGATGGTGGTGTTAATGGAACCCACTATTACATTACACTGATCAAATTTAATATGTTGTGGGATCGGATCTTTTTCTGTTGTGATTATGCAAGCAGTATTCCTTTTATGTGACTTGATGTGACTTATTAAATGGGTTACAAGTGTAAACGTAGGTTTTTATGGTGTGATTTTGATGAATTGATTTATCACCCACATTATATTTGGCGGACTTAAGTTTTGAGACTTTCAACTGGAGGGTGTTTCTGCACAAACAAATAGCTAAGTGTTTCTATTTGACATGTGATACAAATAGCTATACATTTCTTGTATTAATATGCATAATTTTTTATAAAGGTTTTATAAAAGATGTTTCGCTTGTGATTTCGACACGAAGAGTAAATATTTTTTATTATAAAATATAACAGTAATTTCGACTTGAACAGCAAAAATGTGGTAAGCCCTAGGCATCACCTTCGTTATATCAACGGTTTTTTTTTACAAAAAAAAAAACTACTATAACTATGGTGACCATTTGTTCCGTATTTCCCGGGACAGTCCTGTATTGGAGTAGCCTGTCCCGGGAATTTTTTTAAGAAATACAGTATGTACAAATGTACCGTATTCTGTTTTCAGTCCCGTATTAGTTTCGTATTTGCATATTCATTTAAAACGTTTGTTATATGTTTTTTATGAGGGCTGTATTAGTATAGGTAATTGTTTAGTAAATAAAGAGAACGACTGTGTCGCACAATCTTGAAAAAAAAACTGAAATGCAGTTTTATTAGCAGCACAGCAAATTTATATCATTTACTATAGTATTATCGAAATTGTTTGCGCCGTTTTCGAGAAAATTTCGAAAAACTAAAACTGTTTAGTTTGAGATACCTACGCGTTATGACGGGCTAAAAAATTCAAATTCGTCTCCTACAACAAAAAAGTACTACACAAGAAGGGCTTCACATTTGAAGAAAATCCCTCAAAGAATTTAGGCTGCAGATTCAGCGAACAGACAACCGCTTAATATGCTTAATGCCTCTAATGCCTCGATTTTTTTCCACACAAAAACAATAGCTGCTATTTAAGGCAAATGAAAAAAATTACTTTGAGTTATGATTCTGCTTTTGGTAAATATATTTTTTTCTGTCCAGGGTTCGGCTTTGAAAAATATGGTCACCGTAACTATATAACCCACAGGTACTGTCTCAATCTGTCCCTGTTATTCGCCATAAGAACACATCTTCATCCCCCCCGTGGTACAATAGTGAGCTACGGTCTTTAAGAAATAAAAGAAACAAACTTTGGCAAATTTACCTTACTTCGCGTTCTGGTTTCGACTTTACTAACTATCTGAACACCAGTACAATTTTTTCAGAACTTTGTGATTCTCTTTACAACGAATATCTCAATCAAATGCAATCTAACATAATATGATTGACCCTAAAACATTTTTTCACTTTATTAATGCCAAACGTAAATCTGATAGCTACCCTTCTACCTTAACATTTTTGAATACAAGTTCAGATGATTCTAAAATAATTGCTAACTTGTTCGCCCAGTTTTTCAGTTAGCCTTAAAGCCCGATTCAGAATATTTCTCTTATCTAAGCAAATGCAAGCAAACATCCTTAACCTCTGTTATAATTTCGTCGGAAACTGTCGAGGCTAAAATTAATAATCTGAAAGAGGATTATTCTGCGGGTCCAGATGGGATTCCTGCTATAATATTTAAACAATGTTGCTCTAATTTTGTTAAGCCCCTGACAGCCTTATTTCAGCTTTCAATTTCACAAGGAATTTTTCCTTCTCTCTGGAAAAATTCGTTTATAGTCCCTATTCATAAAAAAGGCCCGAAAAAAGAAATCTTCAACTACCGTCCAATCGCCAAACTCTCCTGTATTCCGAAGCTTTTCGAGAGCCTTATATACGATCTCGAAGATGGCAATGAAGTTGATGTAATTGCAACTGATCTTAGCAAGGCCTTTGATAAAATTTCTCATTCTTTAATCCTTTTCAAGCTTAATGCTCTAGGCTTTCAACCAATATTTATAGCATGGATCCAATCTTACTTAAAAGACCGCAAGTACAAAGTTATCTTCAGATCTTCTGAATCGGTTTCAATTCTAGCCACCTCTGGTGTCCCGCAAGGCAGCCATCTCGGCCCACTAATATTTATTTTAACCATCAACGATGTCGACTTCGTCATAAACTACTCTTTGATATCTATTTACGCAGACGACAAGAAAATCTATAGGCGTATTTCCTCCCCTTCTGACTCCTGTCTTCTCCAAAATGATCTTAATCGGTTTTCAACTTGGTGTCTGAAAAATTTTCTCGAACTGAATGTGAGCAAGTGCCAAGCAATAACCTTTTCACGAAGGCGTATTCCTGTCTCTCCTAGAACGTATTTTATCAACAATGTACCCGTCTCCCCAGTTGATTCCCTACGTGATCTCGGAGTTATCTGTGACAAGGAATTGAATTTTCGATCTCACTTAGACTCCTCTATAAACAGAGCTAACTAGGCGCTTGGTTTTGTAAAACGTTGGTCAAAAGAATTCTCCGATCCTTATGTAACTAAAACTCTCTATGTTACATTTGTAAGGCCCCTTCTTGAATATGCTAGCCAAGTCTGGTCACCCTACTACATCTCTCACTCCCGTCGTATTGAAGCTGTTCAACGAAGATTTCTACGTTTTGCACTCCGTGGCCTTGATTGGTCAAATCGATACAACCTCCTTCCCTACGTAAACCGCCTAAGGCTAATTGATATGCAAACACTTGAAAAACGTCGTCAAGTGGCTGACATTGTCTTTATTCAACAGCTATTAGCCGGAAATATCGATTGCCCAGCGCTCCTTCAAAAAATCTCCCTCCAGACCAATCTCAATAATCTTCGTTCAGTACCACTTTTCAAAATAAACTTTCATCGCACTAGCTATGGAATCAACGAACCCATGAACCGCATGCTACGGTTAACCAATACCATGCAAAGCTTTTTCGACTTCCATCAAAGCAAAGATTCCTTAAAAACCTCCCTCTATAGAACCTCCAACCCTACCTAGATTTCTTTAGATTTAAGAATTTTTAGACTTAAGTTATTTCTAAGTGTTTGCTTGTATTAAGCTAATAAAGTTAAACAAACAACTTTAGACGGGAGGGGGTCCCATCCCCTTCCTTCTGTGGTGTTTGTTGCTAAATAAATAAAATAAATGATGTGTAAACATCACAAGCCCTAACGCAAATTTTTAACACGATGTTTATGGGTTAATTCAATGCAACTGTGACACACTTAACTCTATTATGAGAGCAAAACTGCCGCTAACTCCGTAAAGGCCTTAACTACATTTGCAACTTTCGAAGATGAAGAACAAAAAACTGTTTAGCTTTAAGCGATAAAGAACGTGAAAAATACATAAAAAATAGATATTTCGAAAACTCAAAAAAGAATTTTTTTTAGATAGAGGGCCTTTACGAAGTTAGCGGTCGGCATAAAAGCCACATATTTAACATCTTTTTCTATTTATTTCCTTACACTTCATGCGTCTATATAATAATATCTTCTGTTTAATTTTGCTGGTCCATTAAAAATTAATTCTGCAGCTTCTAACCTTAACCTTTAAATAAACTTAGTCTGTTTCTTCATATGACAGTTTAAAATTAATTTTTATATATGTATCAATATTTTTGAATAGACCACATCATCCCTTTTCAACAAAAGGCCGCTTAAAATTCCACGGATAATTGTTTACACAAAGAATATTAGCACTAACCTCTGCCCGGCAACAAAATACCCAACAGTCTACAAATCCAACAATTGGGCTCTTCAAAAAAAAAAAAAAAAAATTGTTTACACTTATGACCATAATTTGCAAACCAATTAGCATCAATTCTACATTGGATGATATTCCTGTCAACGTTTTGCAAGTCTGTTTGCTTAAGCTCTTCAACTTTGTAGCTAAATAAATTTATCGTGCGCCCTATGCCCACAAGAATGCCTATAGCTGGCGCAGGCCTAAAAAAACAACACCACACGCTCCTCATCACTTATGGACAGGACATATTAAACAAAACATTCAAAGACAGACTATCCCACCATTTAAGATGATGATGATGATGATGAGGATGACGTACAATGGTGGTGACGACGGACGATCATATGTCCGTCCGTTGCATAAAGAACAAGAATTAAGACGTCAACTTATGGTCCGATTTTGTTTATATCTCGACTCTTGCATGAGTCTTTTTTACTCGAAGTTAAGTAAACAAAAAGCAGACAGTAAATGGGCTGTCAAAATAACAAACCAACAAAAAAAAATAAGAAGACGAAGATACGGAACTCTCAAGACCAAAGTCTATCTGGTCACTCAAGAGCCTGTGATGTTGTCAAGTGTTTGAGGTGCAGCGCCTCGGACACAAAGTTTACTTTTCAATAATATTGTTGCACAACATTTTACAACGTCCAAAAGGGTTTGGAAAGAACTCTTGAAGATAGTTTGGTTTGGTGGTACTAAACACAAGAATAAGGCGAATGCGTGAGCGTGTTTATGGGTTTCTTCCTCAATCAAGCTGTCCCATATAGTGCTGGTAGTGACAGCCTTAGGTCTCAATTAGTTTGTCTCTCTGATTCCAGAAATAATGTGCTGAAGGATTTCAATGGAAACAAATCAACGCTTGCCTCCATGGGAATTGATTTACAATCCCGACTTTCGCACTTTAAAAGTAGAACGCCGCACCGACGACCGACGACGGACCGTGCTGCGACAATGTGTTTTGAAAAAAAGTCGCCATATAATTTTTTTTTTTTTTTGTAAAATATTTTTCTTTTGTTTTTGAGGCAATAAATCAACAATAAGAAACTTCTGTGAGAGTTTAACTATAATTCATTAATTTCTGCATACCTGCGAGCTGCACGTTTATGACGCGACCTTTTTCGCGGGTGTCTAATGTCATAAAATTGAATTGAATTCAGTAGCACGTTGTCAGAATTTTGATGGACAATGAAATTGTTTTGACAAAAGGTGGACATATTGAGAAAATATTTACTTTGGTTAGGTATTCGAAAATAAATAACATACCTCCTGTTGTGAATACCGTGTGAAGGTTATATGTATATTTTGGGCGTATTGTTTGCATTTAAGTCGCGTGATGTTTATGATTCTGTGAAGAAAATCTGCACTTACCTTCCAAGAAGGATTTTAGTTTCTTAAACATTATTTGATTTATTTGCAGGGTGTTTTCTAGACCAAACCAACAAGATTTCAAACATTTTCCATTAACGTCGTAGGTGTTGGTTATCTTCGGGACAAATCGCTCTTGAAGAACAATAAATAAATACAGCCCCGAAAGTGACGAGAGTGTACGGGGAAATGCTTAAGCAACCGGGCAATTGATAAAAGACCATCAGATTTCTTCTTTTTTCATTTTATGTAAAAAAGTCAGAAAAAATTAAATTACTAAATTAAATTTTCATTTAGTATTCCGTTTTCACTTTTTATTAAAAAAACATTACAAATAAGTGGAAACATTCATAAAATTAATAATAAAACACTGTTTTTATCTTATATATAAAATTCTCCTGTCACGGTGTTTGTAATCTATCTCCTCCGAAACGGCTCGACCGATTTTCGTCATCCGAAGCATGCATATCGGCCAGGGTGGAGAATCGGACAACATCTTCTTGTTGCCTTCCCTATACAGGGTGATTGGTGTAAGATGCACCAAAAAGCTTTTAAGTAGGGTTAAGACAAGGAAAAAAAATCATTAGGGAGGGGGGTCTATTTCCCCCCGTTCAGGCGGGAGGGGCAATTTTCTAAAAAAATTACTTAAATCAGAATAAAAATTATTTAAAAACAACGGTGAATGATACAAAGACTTGTTAAATCTTTTTGAAAAGCCAGAAAACTACTCTTTTATTTTATTTTTAAATTAAGTAGTTTGAGTGAACAGTTTTAAAAAAATTAATTTTCAAACTCAAAATTTTGAAAAAAAAATTAAAAAAAAAATTTTTAAACTAATTTTTTTCAAAATTTTATGTAATTAACTATTATTTTTATTTTCAAAATTCAATGCTCTTATTTATTTTTAGTCAAAAACAGAAAACCGGATGCCAAAATGTATCTTAGTTTTTGAGAAATTAAAAAAAAAATTAAAAGTAAAACTAGTAAGTAAAGTAAAAAGTTAATTCGTTTTTTTTATTATTTGATTAAAATCGGATGGTATGTAATAAAAAATAAAAAAGGGATAATTCCCTAATTAATAATTGACCTGAGAAGGCCAAATTTGGGAAAACCAAAAAAAAATTGTTTTTCTAGGAAAAAATTACTTCTAGTTTTTCTTAATTTCTTAAAAACTAAGATACATTTTGGCATCCGGTTTTCTGTTTTTGACTAAAAATTAATAAGAGCATTGAATTTTGAAAATAAAAATAATAGTTAATTACATAAAATTTTGAAAAAAATTAGTTTAAACATTTTTTTTTTTAATTTTTTTTTCAAAATTTTGAGTTTGAAAATTAATTTTTTTAAAACTGTTCACTCAAACGACTTAATTTAAAAATTAAATAAAAGAGTAGTTTTCTGTCTTTCCAAAAAAATATAACATTCACCGTTGTTTTTAAATAATTTTTTTTCTGATTTAAGTCAATGTTTTAGAAAATTGCCCCTCCCGCCTAAACGGGGCTAAATAGACCCCCCTCCCATACGACTTTTTTCTTGTCTTAACTCCACCTACACGCTCAAGCTTTTTGGTGCACCTTATACCAATCACCCTGTATAGTCAATAAAGGGGTTGTAGAGTGCGTTTGCAGGGACCTAATCCATTCCTTAGGAATATTGTTCTGGCCGCTTAAGTAGCTAGTCAACATACTAAAAGTCCTGAGAGGTGAGCCATAAGAGGGGTAGGGGTATAAAAATCCACCTTTTACGCTTGTACCACAGAAATAATCCGTCGAGTCTTAGAAAATAATTAAATCACATCAAATTTTCTAAAATTTGTATTAAATACACGTTTTTCCATTTCTCAACCGTTTCCGAGCTAAACGAATCGCGAAGGAGAAAAATTACATCAGTGTTTTTCCCATATGTTTATCAAATCAAATTGAATTTCCTTTAAAAAATTTACTTTTGAAATGGGGTTTTTGAATGCATAAGACCAATAACAGCTTATTTAAAAAATTAAAAGTCATAATTTAAGTGAAAAATAAATTCACATACATATTATAAATCAATAAAGGGGTTTAAATTTGTAAAGTGTGTTAGCAGGAACCTGAGCCATTCCTTAAGAAACTTGGTCGTGTGATCCAGGAGTTAATATACCTATACTAAAAGTCCTGAAATCTTGGAGAGGGGTACGAAGTTCTATTTTTTGGGATTTACTCTTATATCTCGAAAAGGGTGAGTTTTAGGGAAACATCTCTATGGTTATATTAAAGACCATACAATTCATTTACTTTTAATGCTCATACTTTTATTTCATTTCCCAACAGTTTCCGTGTCACATGCATCGCAAAAACAAAAATTCGTATGAAAAAAGATTTAACCTTAAATTTTTCCTGAAAGTTTTCATCTGTAGGTACTTCAAAATAAAATTATTTTAATTATTTTCCCCACAAATGGGGCAAGGTGGGTCACTAATAATACTTATCTTATTTGATATTTTACCATTTCTCTTAGAGCGTGTATTTAATTATTTTTTTTTTTTCATTTTATTAAGGTCGAATAACACTTGTTATAAAATTTTGTGACTACAGTTTGTGATTTATGAGATTTTTGAGAAATTGGCCCAAAGTGCGCCTTAATTTATTTTGAAAATTTGAAAATTAAAAAAAAAAAAAACAATGATGACATTCATGCATTAAGATACTTAGATAAAATTTGCTAAATTCAAAGGGAGTAAGAAAAAAATTCCCAATGATTTTACCTAATGTCAGATACATCTACCTATTGTTATTGTCATTTCTTAAGCCTTTAATTCGTGGCGAATCATTATTTTAGCCACAACCCCACAAAACGAAATAAAGAATTTTTAAATGTTGAAGTGTTTAATTGAGAATTCAACGAAAACCTCTACAATCAGATCCATTTTAACTAAAAATTCCATGACTTATGAGGCAAATTAATACAAATGTCTACCAATACGTAGGAAGTTTTTGCTTTAATGAACATTTTGGTACAGGAATATTTTATGTACCTACGCATAATGTTTTTAATAACTTAAGCAATATTCGATTCGAAAAACCAAGAAAAATATTTAAGGAAACATAGAACAAAAAAAAATGGAATTGTAAATCACGTCATGTCAAAATGAAAATCAAGAAGACTTTAATAACGTACCAAGGTATGAAATGAAAATAAATTATTATTATTTGTGGAAAATGGAAACTAATGATGTTTCTTTTAAGACACACCTCATGCTGATTCTGTACAATGCAAATCGTGAAAAATTTTTGTGTGCCGCTAAAGTGAATCAATTTATATTTTTATTGGAAACAAACGTTTAATATCAAAAATGTGAAGAAAGTTGTAAAATTATTTTTTTAATAACCTGGCAACCCTTGCATTTCTGAAATGGTATTAACCTAAAGTACGATTACATAAAGGTTTCATTACGGCCCAAAAAGAGTTTATTGCGGTTCGCAATCATTCAAAGCCGGCCAGGCTAGGACGAATGCCATTTCTGAATTAATGTTAGTTAAGCCCTTAATTACGATCCTATACAATATATAAAACGCTTTTTTAAGTTTTACGATTTTAAGCGCTTGTTGCTCAGCTTGGACCCGCACCTTTTCGTGTGTAGAGAACATTCCCTAAAACGACTACCAGCCTTTGGACTATACAAAAACGCTTTATGTTTTTGAGAAAATTAATGATCACAAGTCACAAGAATTGTTTTTGAAATACAATTTTTACTGGGTCAATTTACATTTTTGTGCGTAATTTTGAGGATTAGACTTCCATAATCGTATATTCAAAACTCCACGGAGAACTACGACGCGTCAGATTGCGTTGCTTTGAAGAGCATGAAGAATGCCAATGAAAGTGTCCCTGACGATATTACTATCACACTACTAAGGAACCCGACCAACGAGCTAATATTGATATGAATTGATTAACTGCATTAAAGGACATGTTGTTCCAGCACACACAGCTCGTTCGACAATTGACATCATGTCTCGTACCGACTTTTTCCTTCAAATTCGATGAATTTATTTTCCATTTTCAAATGCAATGAGTTTGAAGCAAAATTAAAAAACTGGTTTGTCGATTTGATTGTTTTAGTAAATATTTAAATATATAAGCTGCAATTACTTGTATCAAAACCTAATTTTTTCTGAAAGCCCAAAACCAATTTTAAAAAAGATAAGGCATGCCAAGACATGGCAAATAAAGTTACTACTGAACGTTTCATGAGAAGTTTTAAGGTTTAATAAAAATGAAGCTATACAAAATTACAGAATCCTTTCAGAATACCTCAGTTCTTTCTTGATGTCAAGCCATCTAGAAACGCACTGAATTAAAAATAATAAGTTCCGCCAAGCCATAATAATTTTTTATTACACATTTGTCATATGGGATGTCATCTTCTCTCTATATTCCATGTCACGTAACACAATATCTTCTAGTAAACAAGATCGTTTCTGTCAAAATGCTTGCACCAAAAATAGTCACACTCACAAATCACAGCAATTAAGAGGGAATCTATTTCAACCGAAGTTGTGCTGTGCGAGTCGCCTTGCAAACAACATGATGTTAAATTAATGTAATTCACCTCCTCCACTGACGGTCTTCACAGTAAAAAAAAAAAAAAACTCAAAATATTTTTGCAACCAACCACTGAATGTGACAGAAATGGAAGTTGTCCTCGATGTCGTTGTTGTCCGGTACAGGCGGCTTATCAAGATTGAGAAATTTGATATTTTAAATGGGTTCCACATCCATTTTATATATTGGTACCTGGAGTACCACCCTGTGACTGTGATGTGTCGCAAAGTTTTAATTTACCACCGGTTCACCAGTTCTTCTGTTCTCCACAATGGCCACTTCGACATTCAACCGGAATGGCTCGATAGGGTATTAGCATTCGCCCATGAAAATGACCAAAAGTGTAATAAATAAAAACAATTTTTCTTGTTAATGAATTATTGAAGGTCTATTGGATATGGTGTTAACGAAAAAGGATGAATACGAATATAAGTATAACAACGCGTTGCCACAGACCTGGATCAGATGCATGTCGTCCTGGGATGCTTCTGGGTCTGATGATGGTTGGTGTGGGGCTTCTTCTTTATCCATTTGCAATTAAAATGCCGTATATTATCGCTAAATCTTTAAGATAGGCAGATACATTAATTAAGAGGATACTCCAGTCGCTGCAAGTATTATTAGTTTGCAGGACTTCTGGAACATTATAACATCGATGTTCCTATGAAAAATTTTGTTACCAGACTTTGGGGATGACCCTATGTAACCGATCACTGCAGCCAGGCGCATCGCCACCAGCACGCCGCCGCCGCCACTAGCTGCCACGAAGCCAGAAGTCACTTGTTAGTTGCATGCAATTTCAAGTTAAAAATCTGTAAGTCCTTAACTGGACGAACAAAATAATATGAGAAGAGAAAGGAAGACCCTCATGTGACAAGCAAATAGCCAAAAGAAGACGATCGCGCTATAGACTTAAAATGTACTTCACCTTTTTACTGGACTGCTTCTTCGATCTGATATATTCCTCCAATTTCAGAGAAAAATAAAAGAAAAAGAAAATTTAGCAGTAATACTTTTATAACGAGTAAAAATATGGAGAAGGGTTAGACGGTCTGCATTCTATTGGAGAGATTGCATGTTGGAAATGTGATGTTTCCTAATAAGTGCAGGTTGTATACTTATACAGATCCATCGAAAAATCAGTTATAGATTTTTGTGGTACTTTGAACTCAATGGATGCATTATTTATCAATTATTTCATGTCTGGTATGGTTTTTAATAGAAATAAATAATACGGAAATAGTATCAAAGGCATTCAGAAAAATATGAATCAATCATAAGATAGATGTATGGTCACTTTTATTTTTATGTGATCGTTTTTTCCCAAATAGATATGAAAAACTATAAAAATTCTTTTTTAATTAGATACTATTTAAATTGTGTTTCTTCGCATATTATTTTTGGAAAAATATGAAAGAATTAGTAACCAAAATCAACGAATTAGCCTGTATTCCCCCAAAGAGGATACGTCAGCATTGATGCATCCAACCTTTTTTAATTTTTTGAAATGGAGGAACAGAATTACTATACAGGAACCTGATTAGTAGATTTACTACCGAGTAGACAAATTTTATATTTTCAATTACAGATGGCGCCCAACGGGAGACGCGAATAAAATGTAACATAATAGCCTAGCTTTTTTTTCTTAAATAATATTAGTCCTGTTTTGATCACATTATTATTGCTATTTACATTTTTATTGCATGGGATTTCAAAAATATTTATATTTTTATTCCTAACCGATGGCGCCCAACGTGGGACCCGAAAAGAATGCAGCCATCAGAGCTTATTTGGATATTTCGCATACTTTTGTTTGTTTTAGTATACGTTTTTGTGGTATTCATTTGTACATACATTAAATAAGGAATGAATCTTTGGATAAGACACACCGTAGGTTAGATTATGTTAGGACATAATAACGGTTTAATGTTTCAAAATTGTGAAAATACCAATAATGTGATGGGTGCTCTTCAGAATGGTTGCACAACAGAATTTCTTAAAAATATATGTTAATAAATTCTAAGATGGCCAGGCAAAGGTCTTCCAATTATTTCGATTTTATATCTTTTTATATTAGACTTTTAACTTCGCACTATTTTAATTATATCTGTCTTTGACAGTCTTCCCCAGAGCTAAATTAGGAAGTACTGTGAAGTATAGATAGATATAATTTGCTTAGCTGCACTTCACGATTGCATAACTCTTAATCCCACTCCATTTTTCCCGCCATTTCAATGTACAATGTAAAAACCTTTCTAAGGTAATCCGAGTTGGAGTTTTTTACTATTTCTATATACAAAAATCTATAGAAGTTAGTCCAATAAATGAATTCGGTTGGTAGATTGAATGCCTATGAATAAGATCATTTTAACCTTCTATTATTATTATTTATACACATGGCGCCCAACGTGGGGCCCCAAAAGCTCGTTCGTGAACTTCGGCACGTTAAAAAAAAACTTTTTTCCTACCTATTTGGTTGCAAAAAATCATAAATTTGTTCTTTTTGACAGCCAGAATTTTGAACAGCTGAATTTTGAAACCAGAATTTCAAACCGATCCCAATACATTATCCACATAATTACATATTAATTTCTTTAATGGCTCAATGAATGGCATGAAGTCGATGTCATTCCAACCGATTTTATTAAGGCCTTCGACAAAATCTTCTTCGTGTCATAATTTTCAAATTGTCCTACTCCGGCTTTATAACTATTTTATTGTAATAAACTGATAAGACGTCAATACAGTGTACGCCTTAGATTTAATTTCTGCATGCGTACTTACCTTTTTTTTAGTCATATCAGGGGTCCCTCAGTAAGGTAGTTTTTTATGTTAGGTTAAGGTGGCTGTCAGGAACAAGGGCCAAGGCTGACACACTAATACCAATAGGTCCTTTGTGATGCTAACTTAATAGAGGTTTTACCTCAAACGTCATTAATTGCAACATTGGCAACTTCGATTTCATTATTTACGGATATACTTTGCTTAAAACAATCGATTCTGAAGCCACTAAACCTGTTGTGTAGAAAACTTCAGACAATATTCCGCGATTCACCAAGAACTGTATTTTGGTTAAGGAGCAAAAATGTGATTGGTTTACCAAATTGTCAAATTCAGTTCAATTGAATCCACTTTCATATAAACCGTCAGTACAAATAACTTTTTAAAATATTCTCTCATTCAATCATTGAGGTTCTTCCATTAAAAAAAAATGTCCAACCTTTACAGCATCCATGCAAGTTAAAGATAACTTATGACCAGGATCTACATAATGCCTCGTCCATTTACACGCTTACCACACTCGTGACACATTATGATATGCACATTGCACAAGCATTGCTCTAAGTGCACATCATCAACGTATGAAGATTCGGAATCTGGCCTGATGTGTGTGTGTAGTCGTTTCCGTACGAAACCGCGCTTTGTCCACTCTCCTGCGCTGCACTAATCCTTTTCTAAAATAGAAGCTGGGATTTTGTAATTTTTTTTTCCTGGAGCTGGCTGAAACTGACCTCGTCCGTCGTCGTGCACCTTTTACTTCTTTTCTCTACTCAACCCACTCATTTTGTATGCTCGACTCGGTTGCATGGTTAATTCATGAAGCTTGCTGATGAGTGCCGACTGCTGGCTCTTCATCCTTTAACTCATCGTCCGTCGTCGCCATCATTATTATCAACATCCTCCCCATCATCGTTTTGTTGTTGTCATTCATGTTGTCATAGTGCTTGTCCTACACCGCACGTTCGTATATACATATAGATGATGTTTTGCGATGACGGATTAAAGGTGTTCCCAGCTGCGCAAATAGTTCCTTCACAAAAGCTATGCCCTTCCACGTAGGCTGTTCTGACATTCATTTAGCGTGTTTCAACAATTTAATAATTAGACAAGCTCCAGAACATATAGCCTGCCTGAGGATAGGAGGACTCGTGTTCATGGTACTACATAGTGAAAGGATTTTCTGTGCGTAGGTCGGCTAAACTGCTTGTCCGACCGATAACGACAACAACATTATATGCGGTGTGCGCTTAATTATTTGCTGAGCTGTTTCGTTTTATCTTCGACGAGCTTTAGAAAATTGTCACCACTTGCGGTTTGTCTTAAGACTCATCATCACACAACAACTCTAATGGACATCTTGACGGGATGAGCCTGTGTGACACGTGGGATGGTTTAAGTGGCGTTTAACTGGAAAGTCTATTTTATATCATTTTGAATTCGATGTGCACGCATTTGGGACTCGTCGAATAGGATTGGGGAGACTTTTGATACGGTGAAGAGTGTCAAGGTGATTTTCATCAAGCTCGCTAAGGAGACTTCTTGTAAGTGTCGCTTCGGTTGCCTACGTGTGTTTTGAACCTTTACTCCCGCATTTTAAAATCTCTTTCATCGGATTGTACTTATTTCATGAAATACACTATTTCAACACCTAATTGTGTTTAATTTAGTTGGATGATCCCACGCAGTGCAGATGACGCGACATGGAGACACTTCAACTTGATGGAGGCACATATGTATTCATTTCTTAAGAAAAGACATTTACTATTTGAATCAGAATTGAATGTCTTGCAGAAGTGTGAAATCGTTTATAGCAATAGTGGGAGGCAATCATAAACAACCCAGTTCAAGCCATCATTATGGATATGGACCAAATAACTGGAATAGGTACTTTTGAAAAATCTAAGTCATGCTGATTGAACACAGACAATGTAAACAAAGAAGCATACCCAGCATGGATAGAAAAAGCCAGCTTCTGGAGTGAGCAGGTTAATGAGGTTCTCTTTGGAAAGCTGTGGGGAGTATTTTTTCTAACATATCTCCTCCAGTCAAATGTGTTGTTGTTTTTGTTCTTATGGGTTATCAATTCAATAATTCGAGATGTTTTAAATATTCAAATATCGATGCTATAATTAGGTGATAACATTTTCGATTGGGACCAGTTGCGGCCTCCGACTGTTAATTATAGTGTTCTTTTTGTTATATATATGAAAAGTTTGTTAGCTTTATACAATGGGAAAACATTTTAATATTATTTTTTTTGTTTATAATTATTTATATTGATTGAGATTAGACAAAGTTTATTGAAATGCAGTCACAGCGTGTGGCAGTGGCTTCACAAATGAGATTTAAGAAGTTTCAATTCAAGAGAATGGTAAAGTTTATTAGATTTGTGGAGGCACAAGAATGATGGCTATGAATAATTTAAAAAAATGCTTCGGTAAATAAAATTTTGTAAAATAGAACATGTGAATTGTTGTCGAATGTTGTTGAGGCATCAATAAAATTTTCATATTTTACTTTGCGTTACTCGAATAGAAGAAAATATGGACTAATAGTCACCTTTTTATAGGAATATTAAAGAGCATTTAATAAACATATATTGGTTGATTGGTCAGCTCAGGTCACAAGGATATCATAAAAAAAAAGATATAGTATTGCTGAGTAATACTTATAATACTTTTTTGACTTTTAAAATTTACTAGAGCAGGAATCCATACATATACAGTAATTCCTCTTCTAACAAATTTAATGAGCTCTTGGATTCCATTACAAGAATTATTCTGACAGCACCCGAAAGATTCTCAGCTTGTAACGTCATTCTCAGAATACAGAATATACTTACTTGATTTGTTTCTTACCTCTGATCGTGATTGATATCCTATCAGTGTCTTAGCACCTCTAGGTATAGGTCAGACAATTGTATCATATCAGTTTTTGTAGGTCCAATTTAAAAAAAAAAAACTAAATAGAAACGTTTGGCAATATTAGAAACTCAATTAGCTGGTCGTCGATATTGACGTAAACTTCACTGCTGATATGATTACGGGCATAATATCTACTCAATGGCATGAGGAACTTCATTATTCCAAACAGGACTAAAAGTATTAAAACCAAAGAAAATTTGTGTTACGATGATGTCTGTAAAGGTTATTAAGATGAGAGAGACAAACTTTTAACCTCTGAGGAAAACCGGAAAAGGAACAATGTATAGGTATTTACTGAAAATTCTAATCCACAAAATTGTTTCGCTGGTGACAGGATGTTCAGATTTTCCATTGCTATTTTCTATGATTGGTACTTGCATATAAAAGGAACCCGAAAGGCCTGTCTTTCCGCTTCCTCGGTATGTGTATTACCGACCATCTCTTTCCTTAAAAGATTGAAGCAATTTCATCAGTATAGATGGTTTCCTTCTTCATCATCTTCTTCTTCTTCTTCTTCTTCTTCTTCTTCTTCTTCTTCTTCTTCTTCTTCTTCTTCTTCTTCTTCTTCTTCTTCTTCTTCTTCGTCTTCTTCTTCTTCTTTTTCTTCGTCTTCGTCTTCTTCTTCTTCTTCTTCTTCTTCTTCTTCTTCTTCTTCTTCTTCTTCTTCTTCTTCTTCTTCTTCTTCTTGTACGTCTTCTTCTTCTTCTTGTACGTCTTCTTCTTCTTCTTGTACGTCTTCTTCTTCTTCTTCGTCTTATTCTTCCTCTTTTTGTCATCAGGTCGATCATCAGGTTATGATGTTAGTAAATTCGAAGCTGGGTATTCGACGGTGGCGTGATCGTAGCTTGAGAAATATTCCCAAATTGTATTTCTAAAGACAAAATGATAACCCAAAAATTGCTGCTTTGTTCCTTATAACAATCGATATGTTTTTTTTTTTTCATTCCTCTTGTTCCAACCTCATCAATCTTCCTGTATTGCAATAATGTCTGCTTTATAGCTTTATGAAGCAGTCCCAGGTCCAGGGCCTCTTACTGGCAGCAAGCAGTTATACACGTACAGGTTCGAAGATCGTTGTCCATTATTCGTAAGCAAAGTTCGTCAACATTAAATGTGTCCATGAAACCTAAAGCCATTTTAATTATCGGTGTAGGTAATAAAACGTATCGTATTGGTTTAACTTATATCTGTTGCACCAACGGTGATATTAAAAATGGATTCCTTATTCAAAAGTATGTCGCCCGATGATGGAGAAGCACCTCCGAAACGCGTCGCATTAAAACTTCATAAAATAAATAAGTTTTATTAAATTTTAATAAGAATAAATTAAATATTTATAAAATAACATTTATCCATATAGTTTTTCTTAAATTCTCAATATAATTCAACCCACAACTTGGAGACAAAAAACCCACATCATGGATTCCTTATTATTCATCGATAGTAGGTATATGCGATCCAATATTAGAATAAGTGAATGAAAACTTACTTTTATACCACATGAAAAAAAAGTTTATTTAGAAGAGCCTGATTGGACTTTAAATTACCTAATAGACTTTTTTTTAATTGAATCAGTTTTAAATATAGCAGTGCAATTGTAGGTATTAAGATATCTAACAACCAAATAAATATTTAAGAGTGGACTTGAAATTTACACTTATTTCTTTTAAATAACCTTCAATTCCGAGAATTTTAAAACATAGAGTTATTTTATTTCTATACAAAAACAAACATTGAACAAAAAATATATTATATTTTAAGGTAAATAAAACTGTATCCTTTTTCCTTACCTTCTTTAACTTTTTAAAGTAGATATAGTGGCCACACTCAAATCTTATTCTCACCGTAACCTCTCAAAAAACAAACACACACATTCATTATAATGAACCTCAAGTGCCTGGAAAATGAATGTTTAAAAAAAAAAAATTCTATTTCACAAGGACCCACCAAAAAAATTGTATTCAAGGGTTAACCCCCTCGTACTCTAACTCTTAACCTATTCAAATTAACTGGGTTATAAATAATTAAAATGCAAACAAAAACATAAGCAAACAGAAATGCATTGCTACTCTGCTACTGCATCATGCATAGATCACAAAATTTTACCTTTTTGATTAAAATTTTGCCGCGTATAGTATAAAAGATAGAAAAATAAAGAAAGAAAAAACATATTATTATATAAACGCTTGATTCGAAGAACACGGACCGCGGTAATTTTCTTACCATAGCATAGGTAGTTGTTGTTGGAACACTTGAAATGGCCTTGGTTCGTTGATTTTTTAATGATGAAAAATTAAATTTATTCAAATAAACTGTTGAAAGGAAAAATAAATAGAAAGGGGAGAAATATGTTTTTCTATTTATTTGAGAAAAACAAAAACAGAAAAAAACTGTAGTAGAACGTTGAGAGTTGAATATTAAAACGTTGCAAATTATTCATCAATGTGCTCTGAAGAAGATGATTCAAATAAATACAAGGGGAGCCTTATAGAAATTAAAATGAAGATGATAAAAAATACTTCATATTTTGAAGGTCTTAATATAAGAAATTCTTATGATTTCTCAGTCAGTGCAGTAAAGTAAAGTATAGAGTACGTTAGAGGACAAAGCACTCTCCAATGGGTATATATATATACATGAGTTAGTATGTTGACATTTGAAAGCTATGAACAAGTCTTTAGTTCTCAAGTTCCATGTACAGGCTCTGACTCATCTCAGGTTAAATGAATGACGAAGAAGTTTGGGTAGTTTAATGACACATGGCTTCACAATTTTTAGGCTAGCTCAGCTTGTGTTCCAAGTGTTCCAAGCAGTACTCATACTTTAAATAGCATCATTAGCTATCAGACATAAACCTTTTTATCCAAATCTAAGATTAATTGGACATCGCAATGTTCATATTGCCTCCTGTGACCGTCCTGCATTTGAATAAAAAACATATTTTCTGTAAGAACTAATATTCCATTGAAACATATTAAGGTACATAAAGAACGACCTGAATAAAAGCAACCCTCGCCCAGTGCTGTTGTTTTGGAAAAGTCCAAAGCAGTACATTCCAAAAAATTTTGCATAATTTTTGGACATATTTATTTTTATTTTGCTTCACAACAAAAAAATAAACTTAGATACATATCTACTTTACATATCTGTAAGCCTTTTAGTTCAATTGCTTAGTCTTATTTTAACATTAATATTTTTATTAATTTCACTTTTAATAAAATAGGAACTTTTTTATAATAAAACTAAATATATATTAAAGCTATATGACTATTATACAAAAATAAATTAATAAAAATAAAATAAAAATATCGCAGTTAATTTCAATTAATATTTGTGAATTTTTAAACACATTTAATATGTAATTTTAGCACGAGAATATTTTTTTCTAAAGACTCAACACAAAATTATATTTTAAATTCAGGTAACTAGTAATAATTTTGGAAGGCAAACAATGTTTATTGAATTTTACATTATTTGTATTTTGATAAGATTTCTTTGGGTGAAACCCACTCTATAGCGCCGCTATGCCTTATTAATTCCTTTGCCATTAATATTGAATTGACTGTGGATGTCAGTAAAAAGTTTCTTTTTTTTATCTTTTATCAAAGCTACTTGCGAAAATATGCGCTCTGCACTTGCACTGCTATGCGGAAAGCATAAAATGGACCCAACAAATGTTTTTAAAATTGGAAACATTGGGGCATTTAATACGTTTTTTAAACTAAAGATAGCGCTCCAATTGTCTTCGAATTTCAAATCTATACTTATCATACTTTGATGTAAAAGAGCCCTCCATTCATCATCAAGGTCATCGACAAGTTCTTCTTGAATTAAATTTGGAAACAATTGTATAAGCGGGGTAAGGCTTGAGGATTTATTTTTTGGATCAATTATTTGGACGGCTTCTAAAACTTTATCTTGGAACTTTATTCTTTTTCTTATTTGCGTACATAATTCGATGTAGTAATCTTTACACTTTTTTTTTATATTTTGTATAACTTCAACTGTTAAGCCCCCAGAGCAAAATAAAATGTTAGCTTGTGCACTAAGGTAGATTTCTTTTGAGTCTAAAAAGCAATCTTTATTGCAAAAATCTATTGAGTTCAGAGAGGCGTCATCGATAAATTCGTTTTTGACAAAGTTAGATAAAATAGTTTTAAAATACATTTTTACCGTTGAAAGCAGAACGTGAATAAGCGGTTCTTCGGACTGGTATTCAACATTAATTTTGTTTGTTAGTTTTAAAATGTATTGCAAGAAATATAAGTATAATATTATTTCATCTGTCATATGTGCATAAATGCTATGAGCTAAGTCTGCATTCTGTTCTAGCTGATATGTGATGAGATAATGTTTCAACGGAACCCACTGCTCTAAGATTCGCGATACAACATTTTCAAGCGATAGCCACCTGGTACAGGATGTTTTTAATATTTTGTGGGCCTTTGTGTTGAAAAACTCTTGAAAATCACGAAAATCGGTTTGTCACCTAGAGCTGTGGGACAAAACAAGTAAATATCTCTCGCTAATCTTTCAACATCCTGCGGTATCTTTTTCAAAGCTGCAATGGAACATAAAAGAATGGAATGACATGTACATCCCATTACAAATCATTTTTTTTTTCATGTTTGGTTTTATGAACAACGAATTTTGAAAAGCAATAAAAATGGCAATACAAAAATGAAAATGCAGTAAAAAAAAAGTGTGCAGTACGGCAGTAGGGACCAAGCCAAAGCAATACAAATATAGCTTTTGCAGTACGTTCGACAGCATTGCCCTCGCCTCGATATTTATCTATACTTGACCAAGATATAACAAAGAAATAAAATAAATAATGATACAAATTCTATATACTAATATGAAAATTAATTTAAAAAGTTTATTTTTTATATTAAGAATATTCAACCAAGTAGAAGACTTAGCGTTAGCATCAGTTTATTTTAAGTGGACTTTTCTGAATTATTATTCAAAATAAACGCGTTTAGCTACCTATAGTCCAAGAAAACATTGCGTTTCGCCCGGTGCTAGCTTTGTGTGCTCATCAGATGACGTCCAGCAAAAAGCACCTTGTCATTACGCAATTTAAAGATTTGTCAAGCTCAGCTTACATAACTTTTTTGACAAAAAGCTAATGTGAACTATAACAGCAAGATCACGGTTGCAATCATTTTCAATATCATTTTCAAAAGAACTTTAAAAACTTTAAGTTGGCATTACTTTTCAAGACGGCGACCGATTTAACAGCCGTCAAGTGATTTATTCTCAGTTTGATTTGGCAATTCATCATGAATAGACTCACGCCTGAACAACGCTAGCAAATTGTGCAATTTAATTTCGCAAATAATGGTTCTGTGCGGAATACGTATCGCGCACTACGTCCATTAGCGATGTTTAGCGATGAAACGCACTTCTGGTGGAATGGCTTCGTCAACAAACAAAACTGCCGCATTTGGAGTGAAGCTTATCCTCAAGTGTATGTGGAAACACCGTTACATCCAGAAAAACTGACTGTTTGGTGCGCTTTATGGACTGGTCCGTACTTTTTCAAAAACGATGATGGCCACAACGTTACAGTCAATTGTGATCGGTATAGAGCCATGATTACTAACTTTTTCATTCCTGAATTGAACAATCATGATGTTCAATAGCTGTGGTTCCAACAAGACGGCGCAACATGTCACACAGCTAGTGCCACAAACGATTTATTAAAAGACACGTTTGGTGACAGCCTAATTTCACGTTTTGGACCTGTGAATTGGCCTCCAAGATCTTGTGATTTAACACCGCTAGACTATTTTCTGTGGAGTTATATAAAGTCATTGGTCTATGCGGATAAGCCACAAACGCTTGACCATTTGGAAGACAACATTCGCCGTGTTATTGCCGATATACGGCCACAAATATTGGAAAAAGTAATCGAAAATTGGACGTCCAGATTGGACTACATCCGAGCCAGCCGTAATGCTGGCTCGGATGTAATGCCACAAGATTATCTTTGTAATAAATAAAAAATCATGTCAATCGAATGCGAAACGCAATGTTTGCTTGGACTATAGGCCACTAAACGCATTAATTTTGTATACTTGACCAAGTTTCAATACCATTTTTTCTTCTATATACCTATATAATATATACACACATATATTGGTATCACTGTTCTTGCGTCATCACTCCACCATCATTTCTTTGGAAACGCTTGTAGGTATACTAAGGATGACACGGATTCCGTCATTAATTTGATATACCTACCTACTCCGAGTCGGCATAATAAAACATCTTGATATTTTTTTTATTTTGAAATTCTAATTCTCGAAAATCATAAACTTAAATTATTTAAATGAAACATAAAATCAAAGATAGGCCTTTTTTCTGTAAAACAAAAATATAGAACATTATCGAATACGCTTTTGTAGATTTGTTATATTTTTTTTCCTTTAAGTGAATTATTCAGAAAATTGTCCCTCCCGCTAAAACGGAGGGACATACCACCCTTCCATAGATTTTTTTTTAATCTTGACTTAAGTTATAGGTTTAAGCCTTAAGTTGCATCTTATATATGCAAATCATCAAGACCAAATTTCTCGCAAACTCAGTTTTATACTCAGAAGTCAGAATCAACCCACCTACAAAACTGCATTCTAACTTGGAAACCTTAAAAACTTTACTCAGAACGGCCATATTTCACTCTATTTTGACTGTACTATACATAAATTTTATTAAATTTTATTAAATTGTAATTTTTTTATCCCACAGCTAAATACATCAGGAAGTTATTGGGAACCCAGTTGTGAATTTTATAAAAATTGTATAATATGTATGTAACGATCAATAAGATGCCTTACATCAATATTCATAAAAATCGATTAACAATAATAGTAGGCTCGGTAGAAACTACAGTTGCCACTGTTGCATGTCGAAAACAAAAATTTTTATTACTTTATATACCTGTCCTGCTATCTTTAAAATGCGAAGTCGCCTAGGTATCTCAGCTATAGAAATGACTAATGATTACAGATTTCTAGTATACTTTAATAGGTACCAACCACTTAACCTTTAAATGAAATAAAAAAAAATCAACCTCCTGAATGATTGCTTTTCCTAAAAACTGTCTTAAATGAAAAAATACCCTTCTTAAGTAAAGCAATGTTAATTCTTTTAAAATGTTATTTCAGGCTATAGAGTGCTAACATTAATTAACCTTTTAACTCACATAATAGACTTCAAACAACAATTTATTTTGGATAAATTTTCGCAAAAAGAACATTCACGCTCGACTCTGTCATTCAATTCATTACAAGGAATCAAAATATTCTTTCCAAAAATGAATTCTTTTCGATGAAAATTCCATCAATCGAACATAATTGTATATCCTATAAAAACAATTTAAAAGGACACTTGAAATAACAACAAACAATACAAAAAAAAATACAGAACGTTTAGTAAGGTTCATTCAGGTGGCAGTAATCCTAATCTAAATCCCCTCATTTGTGTTCAACTAAATACAAATATTGTTTTGACCTTTTTTTTGATAAAATGTATACCTAAAAAGGAGGATAGGAAAAATACAACGCGAATTTAGTGGAGGGATTATACCTACCGCACTTCAAAATATTTAAACATTATATTATTGCAAAAAGGATTAAGATGCATGGGAATTTGATCTGCTCTTGATCTAATTCTATATGAAGAGTTGTTTCACACGCAGAAAAAACTCCTTGAAGAAATAAGGATCTATTTCTCAATACCCGCTTTTTTCTCAATAAAAAAGGAACAACATGCTTAGGATATTTTCCGCCAAATTGAACACACTTAACCTAAACACTGTTAATGTGTTTTATTTCTTCTTACATGTGCGTGTTGGAATTTCATAAAATCGAAAAATTGCATTCTATTACATCTGCCACACTCCTTTGCACAAGGATATCTCATGCTAGATTAAAATTTGCCACGGATGCTCGGATTTGCATCCGCTTTGCTATGCCCAACTGGTTTTCAAAAGCCATGAACAGAATAACTGCTACAGCACCAGGCCGTTAAAAATTCAGTCGAACAATGTCAAGGAAAAAGGATCCTATTCAGTCAATCATTATCATCATCACTATTATCGATGTCCTGATGCAGAACAAATTTTTCATTTACAGGATCTTTTTTTTTTTTTTTGTTGTGTGTTATTTTTGGATGGAATTTGTGCATTTTAGTATTTTTTTCAATTTGTGAAAATCTTTGAAGGATATAATTCGGATGATAAGCGTAGCTTCCAGGTGGGTGTTTTGAGATAATGTCGCGTGACTAAAATTTTAATGTGGAACTGGCACGTTTTAAGATGGATTGGAAAACGATGATTGGCAGGCCTTGCAGATAGATATTTGTGAGTTGTGAATGTATTGTGCGAAAAAGGTGACTTCTGTTAAAATAATTAAAATGACGTTTACAATTAAATGGCAGTGAAAATTTATTATTTTTAGTGCTGCCATAAATCTTAAAACGTTCTTAAGAGAGTATTTCCTATAATAAAATGTATGATATGCTGCCACCTTAAGCTGCTGTTTGTATTGTCCTGCTATATCTATTATAAGCGTGTCACTACAATGAACTTTAGAAAATTTTGTCAAATAGATCTTTGTTAGAGCAATTTCTACATAAAAAGCAATTTCTCTATAAAGGGTGTTTTTTTTCGAGGTATAGAACTTTAAGTTGGCATTACTTTTTAAGACGACGACGATTTCACAGCTGTCAAGTGATTTATTCTTAGTTTGGTTTGGCAATTCATCATGAATAGACTCACGCCTGAACAACGCTTGCAAATTGTGAAATTTTATTTCGAAAATAATGGTTGTGTGCGGAATACGTATCGCGCACTTCGTCCATTAGCGATGTTTAGCGATGAAACGCACTTCTGGTTGAATGGCTACGTCAACAAACAAAACTGCCGCATTTGGAGTGAAGCTTATCCTCAAGTGTATGTGGAAACACCGTTACATCCAGAAAAACTGACTGTTTGGTGCGCTTTATGGGCTGGTCCGTACTTCTTCAAAAACGATGATGGCCACAACGTTACAGTCAATGGTGATCGGTATAGAGCCATGATTACTAACTTTTTCATTCCTGAATCTTGGTTCCAACAAGACGGCGCAACATGTCACACAGCTAATGCCACAAACGATTTATTAAAAGACACGTTTGGTGACAGCCTAATTTCACGTTTTGGACCTGTGAATTGGCCTCCAAGATCTTGTGATTTAACACCGCTAGACTTTTTTCTGTGGGGTCATGTAAAGTCATTGGTCTATGCGGATAAGCCACAAACGCTTAACCATTTGGAAGACAACATTCGCCGTGTTATTGCCACAAATGTTGGAAAAAGTCATCGAAGATTGGACGTCCAGATTGGACTACATCCGAGCCAGCTTTGGCAGTCATATGCCAGAAATCATATTTAAAATGTAATGCCACAAGATTATCTTTCGAATAAATGAAAAATCATGCAATTTAAAGTTCTATACCTCGAAAAAAAACACCCTTTACAATAAGAAGACCATCACGATTTTATGTTGCTATATAAAACGCATCATTTGTTAAAACGCTGATATTTCATTCCCAGTTCCAATAAAGCACACAGATAAAGTTTAAGTCTGTACAAAAACACTAAACCAATGTCGTTTTTTGCATTATTCGATCTTTGAAATTAAATTAAATTATGGCCAGTTTCTCCAAACACTTTAAAATATTTATTGGGTTGTTAAATCTTAAAATGGCGTTTTTCAATTTCACCAACACTTTGATTTTTAAAAGAGCCAATAAACTAAAGTCCCATTTTGTTCCAAAGAAATTTTAAAGGCGTCTTAAAAATGGAAGACAAAGAAAACGTTAAAATATTTCGATTGATATGCTCTCCTCTCGCTTGCTCTAATGAAAGAGGGACATGAGTGGTGAATAAAAATTAGGGATTGGCATCAAGTTTAATCATTTTTAAAAATTCACCTCCATATGTTGGTGCAATTCATTTTAAGCTAAAATGCCAATAAATTTTATTACTCCGTTAACTAAAATGCTTTTAGGTGCATTTTTGGTCAAACTAGGCATTTAACATAATAAAGCTTTTAAGTTTAAAAATATTTTTGTTTTATTATATAAAATTATTAATAATTTTCACAACATTTAACATTTAATTTGAATTTATATTTATTTTTGTGACGCGTTTTGGATTGATATCCATCATCGGGCTTTACTTTTGTTGGCTGTGTTGTTCGTATAATTCTGCCAATTGGTGTTTTATTTTATTTTATTTTAATTTAATAATTGTTGTTACAGTGGATTTATGTAATTGTCTCTTTTTGCCTCCAATAATTGTTTTCGTAGTTTATTGCAGTGTCATATAGTGCGTTGTTTTTAATTGTGAGCTTATCGTTTAATAATATGTCTTATTCTAATCTATTTGCTTTATATATTTCAAACTCTTCCAATGCGTCAAAGTGCTGTCCGTTTTTTACAAAAATGCATTGGTGTTAAAATAGTTTTAAGTTAGTATAGTTGTGGTTATTATACCAATTAAATGCTGAGCAAATTTAGATTCAGTGTTTTGTTTTGGTTTATGTTCTAGAAATCTATGGTAAAATGTTCTTCCTGTTTGTCCGATATAGTAATTTTCACAATTATCGCCATTAATTTTATTCAATTTTGGTCAAAGTTGGTATACCTATATACATGTATAATCATAATGGTATGCGAGAAAAAATACGTATTTCCTACCAAAAAATAAAAATATGTACAGTTTTACCAACATTTTTAATATGAAAATCGATCAATCGATTTTCTAAACCAAAAATATAGTAATTCGGGTTTTTGTAAATCGAGATTTTTTAATTCGGGATTTTTATCAGCCAAACATCAAAAATATCAAAATTTTAGAAATATACCCGACCTTTTGTAGCGAAACTTCTTTATTTCATCTTTATTTTTATATTCCTCCATATCAGTCAGTTCAACTCAACGTAAAAGGATAAAATGAGGTTATCATGCTTTGAGAGAAGAAAGTTTCTACAGGAAATCGTTATAATTACAAAAATGTTAGAAAGACCTATAACGATCATATCCAGTAGAAAGTAAAATTAAAAGAAAAAAAGTAGTCCCGTTGAAGATCATTAAGAAAAAGAACAACATAAAACAACAAAAACTAGCGGGCTCCGGTCACTTTGAAGATCATTCCGGCATTGTTGTGCATTTGATCTATGTAGGGAAACCATTTTCTATACCTATAGAATATGTACCTACATGAACATCTCACAACCAACATAACATCATCATAACAAGATTCCATCCTAACACCATTCAACACATTTTAAAAAAATTTAGGTACAACATCACTACCTAACCATTTCAAAAATTTCAAACGAAAAATATGCACGGAAATTTTTCTAAGTGCAAAAACATTCAAGGCTAAAGTTAGCCAAAATAATACGTGCACATAAAATGTACACAAATCGAAAACCAACCGGACGAACCGGTTAAGAAAAAAAAAACAACAAAAAAAAAAAAAAACATAACCAACCCCACATCTAAAGTTCAACTATGAGTAGAGAAACGACACCTATGGATAAATAGCAACAACTTTCTATTACCCCTCGTAAAGCTATCACTATAAATAAAACAAAAAAAGCACGAAGAACACTTTGGTAACTGGTACGCAAAAAAACCACCACCAAATTATGCGCAACAATGACGTCAGCATAGTTGACAACATGGCTAGGTAAAGCGATAGGCAGACACCAAAGAGCAAAAATATAGGTAGCAGGAATGAAAGTAGATTGAAAAATACATAGGGCTTTTAGTTGATACTCACCGAGATAATGACAGATTTCACTAATAGAGTAGAAATAAATTTCAGTAAAAGTAACAAAGCAAATTAAAAATACTGAAAAGATAAATAAACAATATAGATAAAGATATAGTAAAAGCCAAAGATAGAATAAATTCAGAATCCGAAAATAGGTAGCAGAATCAAAAACTCCAATTATTGGTCAAATTTATTTTTCTTGCAACAAAGAATCTCCAAGTGTCATTTTTACAAATGAAAGACCATGTGCCGAGGAGAAAAGAGCAAAATAATGGTCAACAGACAACAATTGCATACATTTCATTCGTCTCTAAACGAGAAATTTTTAGACACCAAAATGTCAAATCAGCTGACTGACAACACACCAACTTCAACTGGACATTTACATATACAGAAAAACAAATACAAATACTTACCAAATACGTACCTCAAAAATACAAATTTTAGTCACCTCAAGGTGAAATAAATCTGAGATTTATCAAAGATTTATCAACAAGTCCTACACGGACACATCAATGTAATAATTTTTCAGTAACCAAAATTACTACGACCGACAGTATACATAAATACATACTTACCAGACCACAAAAACAAATACGAAACAACTATACGAAAAATACATACTTACGCATCGCTGAAAACATTAAGTGTCAATCACATCCATAAGTCATGCATAAAAGGTATCTAGAAAGATAAAAGTCAAAGCTCACATATAATAACTCTATGTGAATTAAAATGGCAAAAGTATTGACGTCACATAAAGGAGAAGGCTACCAATTGGAACCCCAATTCGTTCCAAGCACCAAAAAGCTTCCCCTCCTTACATTTTAAGTTCGGAACGGCTGAACTTTAGAACAACTGCCAGTCGACGAGTTTCACAACGCGATAACAAAATTTCTTTTTCAACCAGCTGCGAAATAGAAAAGTTTAAAGTAATAAAAGTATAAAATATTGTTAGAAAATACCACGCGCATATTATACGAAGTCAAATAGTGTTAAATAGAATAATAGTCAAGTGAATAAAAATTTGAGAACGAGAAAAGAATCTCAGTGGAAAAATTATCCACCCTCAAAAAGTAGATACATTTTGCGCAGCGGCGCCGACAAATCAATCCAGTATATACATACTAAAAACGAATAAAAATTTGTCAGATGACCAAGGAGCGAACTACCAAAAATATTAGGCATAATAAGAAGTTCCATAAAAGGTAAAAATTCTGAAATAAAAACTCTTATAAAAAAAAAAATAAAAGAACCTCTGAAAATTCTAACAGCGTCATACGTACATATTCAGACCGACATTTTGTGAAAACCTTTGAGCAGCTGAAGAAGAAAAAGATTAATTCAGGAAACATCGGAATATTAAATAACCAGGTAACAAAAGTTTAAAATTCAGTAAATTATAGTAGATAAAAGAATAAAAAAACATTTTTGCAGAATCCAATTGGATTATTTTTTTTTGATATACACGTAGCAAAAAGCACACTACAGTGCAACAAAATAGAACATTCCCAAATTCTAATAGTTTTTTTTAATAAAATAGGTAGTCAGTCATAGGCAATACTCTATGCGTAAAACATTGTCTGAGGTTGATCTACCTGGTTCAAGGAAAGTACCTATGAGTCATATGAGTCAGCAATCCACGGATAAAAATCTGATCTCGAAAATAGCATCAAGGTGTGAAAAGACCCACTATGCAAAAACAACTATACAGTCAACTAGTGATAGTACCGTACGTCACTACCGTCGATATATAAGTACAGTCAACGTTACAACAGTAAAAGTCAGCAAAGATTTACCGTTCAACATAAAGTCCAGCAATATAAGTATCCTGATACGAAGGTATGAAGATTGAATTAACTATATTCAAATCCTTAAATTATCCATGGGGGAAAAATCTGTTAAGAAAACCTATGACAGAAAAATTTTGTAAAAGAAGCTGAAAGTAAAAATCTAAAAATTTAGTTAACGTATAAAGTGTGATCAAGATTAAGTTGTATAAAAAAATTAACTTTTTATAGTTATTTCATTTAAATAAAACCATAGTGGTGATCAAATTAAATTAAAAAATTTCATCTTTTGAGACATAAAGTCTTTTTATTTAAATAAATTCGTTGGAAATACATTAGATTCAAAGTAAAATTGCGTCAAAACCTAAAAGCATATTAGATTCATATACGAATGCTAAAATTCAAAATTATTTTTGTTACAAAAATTCAGAAATACGTAAAAGCAAATGTAGTGAGAATTACTTGAGATTATGTCATGTAACTCTATCACTACCTATATACGATAGTACCTACATAAAATAATTGATCATCAGTTTCGATTTACTGAAAACTTTTAGATAAAGATAACAAAACAAAAATAATATCTTTAATACGAATCCTTTGATTCATACGTCAGTAATTACCTGAAAGAAAAAAACATAAAATTGTTAAGAAAAGTTAAGCAAAGGAAATTAAGTATAGGTATACAAAAACTTACCTGTGATTCATGTGAGAATCTTTCAATCGGAAATTTTTTTTTGATTTAACGAAACCATATGAAATCGTATGAAGGAAATTAAGTGCAGTGTTTGTGAAATTTTAATATTGAAAAGCATTTGGCTGAAATTAAAAGTAAAAACAGTGATGTGTACATAATTCGTCATGGAGGTCATTGGACTTACCGATTGTGCCTATGAAAAATTATATCCACATTAGTAAATTTGTTGTGATTTGAGTTACTGAAATAAAAAAAAGTAACAATTAAAGTAAAGTAAATTTTTTTTAGTTGAGTTTAGTGCGAAAGCAAACTGGATTATTATCCGAGTTAATGGAAGTCCACTTTGGTTTCTGTACTTTGATTAAAACAAGCATCTACTTACATCCGAATACATTGAACATGGTTATTTTTGTTTAGAGTCGTCGAATGTAACAAGTTTTTTTTTGTTCATGAAATTAAATAACGTTTATCGTGAAACAAAACCTTTTTTTTTGGCGATTGATCCTAAAGTAAAGAAAAGACACACAACGAGTGAATCAAATGCGTTTGAGATTCATCTGAATACGTGTCATGAATCATAAATCTGTAATGACACACCCTTTGAGATAAAGAAAAACCATCAAGAAATTTAGTCTGTCCAATTACCTTAAAGACATTACCAGGAAAAAAAACGAAGAAATGCATTTCGTCGAAAACCCCCTGAGTAGATATCGTAGAATTATATTTGATTTTTAAACATATTTTGAAATATATTGATTATAAACTAAATAACCTTTATAAAATTTTATAGCTCTGTTTATTGATTATATTGATGATTTCTCTGGTTTATTTTTGAACTCTTTTGGGATTTGTGGGAAGGTGTTTACCACCGTTTGAAGTTTTGTCGATTTTTGTGAAATTTGAAGTGTAAAGTTAGAAGCAATAACGTATTGCTCGGTTTCTTGTAAAGAACGGTTGCGTATCTTATCTCGAAACTAGAAACGTCTACCTTAGCCAGTACATTGTACAGGGTTAAGCTTTCGATTATAGATAAGATACGAACGATGTTCAATTTTGTTCGTATTTAATTTTTGTTTTTGATTCAACGTTCAGATAATCTATCGAGATCATCTGAAGTCGCCGCGAAAAAGGGAGTGAAAATTAATGAATTTTTACAACCTCTTAAAAATTTTTGAGATTTGACCAAGGGCATTGAACTTGGACAAATTTTTTTTTGTTAATTTTCGTTTGAGATTAATTCGTCCGGTCCGTAAATAATTTCAGTCCGATCCGAGGATCTCTCATATGAAAAGTTTTTTTTTTTTGAGATTTAGTTATATTTTTGAAGAATATTTTTGAAGATTATAGATTTTTGTAAATACATTCAGTAGTTTACTATAAAGTTTTATGCAGTCACACTAAAGTTTTGGAAATTTAGTTAATTTTAATAAAGATTTATTTCATGTTAAGTTTAAAATTATTGATAATAAAAATTGTTTAAGGAATTCAAATTTTGAGATTTCTTAATTTAGAAGCAGTTCGTGAAATGAGATTACAGTCAAATCTCTGGGAAGCAAATTCTATTTTTTGTAACTTTTCAGTTTTAGTCATGGCAGAGTAGAAGCATAAGGTATGGAGTCGTGGTGGGTATCTCTTCCCTACCGAAGAGAGCAACAATAGCAACAACAACAACAACAACAACAACAATTATGTAGCGTGTAGGAACATTCTTCACTAGTCTGTATGAGTTAGTGGGATGTTTCCTCATTTTAAATTTCGTGTCAGAGGAAATATCAAAAAGGGAGAATATCTGTTAGTGGCTACTAATAGAATTCTTAGGTAGGGTAGTTAGACACAGGAGAATCTTTTCAACATCTGATTCTCCAACATTAAAGGGTTCTTTGAAATTCCGAGCGTGTAAGAACAAGGAGGGTAGGGCGAAGTAGCTCATTAGGATAATGTCATCCATATCCTTGATTTGTGAATCGGTCCGCTAGTGATGTTTCCTTTCTTTTCAAACTTTTCAACACTTTTTCCAACATTTATTTGTTTTCTTTCTTCACTACATCTTTGGACGTGTAAGTCCCAATTGAAGCAATATTAAATATTTCGAGTCAGTTAACAACTTGATTCCAGGTCACTAATGTAATACCGGCTTTCTTCTCCTGTAGCAAAGACTCGCGACCCTTAGCACGTTGAGCTAGTTGAGGTGGATGAGAAGGACCTGACGCAGCAGTCGAGAGTTAGCCACCCCTATTCATTCCAGCTTGGATATGCTCCTTTGTCGAAGGGAGTATTAAAAGTTGTGAAGGTATAGGGTTAAGAATCCTTGTCCGATTTAGTTATCTTTTAGTTTTCTTTGATGACTTTTCTCGTTTGTACCTACCTACAGTAAACTAGGTGGAGGAGTTAACCACTTTTCCTGAACGATAAATCTACATAGAGGGAATTCATTCAAAACTTAAGGGTCATTTGAGGATTATGTTAGTAACATGATCCATCCTTAATCAGAAGCAAGGTCAAGGAATTTTATCTCAAATGGTATATAACAGTGTACATATCATCTAGGTACACACACTTTTTTTCTGATGACGACTAGACAATAAATACGGTGAAATATTTTCGCACTTTGCGAGTTAAGGCAAGTGTTGAGACAGTTTTGCGCTGATGTCATGTCCGCTTGTCATTGGAAAGAATTTTAAATTTTTTTTGTATTATGGTTCGGAGAGACTAGTTGATTTTTAGATTTAGTGAAAGAACGGTTTCGAGTGTTGGTTCCCAAACGTTAAGGTGAATGTTGAGTAAGGAAGTTGTTTTGGAATTATCGAGGTCAAAGATTGATTAGAGGGTAGTGAAGCTGAGCTGGACTTAGATTATGTGAAGGTTAGTCTCAGTATGAGTGGTGAGTGGAATGATCTTCGGGAAGAAGAGAGTGACTTTTTCTTTGGTTTCCGGTAATGTCGGCCTACGAGGGAGCCAATCGAAAAGTTAAATCCTTTCTTTACTTGAGAGTTCTCTCTACGCTCGATGATGCCAGTACCGAATCACTAAGCCAAGCGAAAACTTGTTTTACCTACCCAATAGTTGAAATACACTCCCGAGTTTTCCAAAATAACGACCTGAAGGAATGTAGTACTAAGTCAGATCACGTACTGACGGGAACTTTTCTCACTTGAATAATTCATTGAAAAGAAAGATTATCTAGGATCTTCAATCCTCATCGCGAACTTCGACTCGAATATAATTGTACTCAAAACTCCGAAGATCTTACTGATTTTATCAAGTCTAAGAAAAGTTGAAGTATTGTTGGAGTTACTAGTATGAAGGAAGTGTATTGTAAAGGAGTGATCGGCCTTGTTTTCATTTCTTCTGGGACTTTCAACTATTAACTTCGTTACATCGATCATCTAAGGTATAATTTGACGAAAAGGAGTGAACGATGATTCGGCAGGAGTTTCTTTATTAGTAAAAAGGGAATTGTCTTAACTTTCATTTGAGCCCACATGGCTTTCCCCTTATAGGATCCCTCACGACGAAACTTTACAATTTGGAATCGGCAGTCGGATTTCACCAGCTGTGGAACTTATAGGATCAGCGAGTTATTAGAACAATTTTCTGAACTTTGAGTTTCTACTTGCTACTAACGTATTGTTTTGTGTGGGCCTATAAGCAATGCTAATTTTATTACCATTACAAATGGCGCCCAACGTGGGGCCCGAAAATTTGGCATTGGCAGACATTTTTCTTTCAGTTGTCGAACCGACAGAATGATGATGTTAATATAGAGATTGTCAGCCCCAGTTGACGTGTTGTTTGTGTAAAGTGGCAGTGTAATTTTATTACCATTACAAATGGCGTCCAATCGTGTGGGGCTGCCCGAAGTTGTAGTGAATTATAAAATGTTGAAGATTTTGAAAATAGAAGTAGAACTAGTTTTGAAGTGTTAGCATCATTTTCCTTTTATAAAATTTTTTATTTGTTAGAAGTAAAACAAATTTTGAGAAATCGTTTGTGGTTGATAGTTTTTATTTGAGATTTAACAACGGAAGGTAGTTAACTTAAGTATCGACCGGTGATTGGTGAACATTTTCCCGATTACGTCAGCAGCGATAACCTGCTTAAATACTTTTCCACTCTCGTAAAAATACCATAATTTTTTTTTCACATTTAGAGTTATTTAGAAGTTAGACGGCCGTATTGGATGTGATAGTTAGTCCGGTGGCTGTAGCGTTTAATGGAAGTAATTCGCATTTTAATTAGTCTTTGAAGTTTAGTCAGTTGTTCTCTCGACCGGTGAATAGTCGAACTTTTTTCCTGTTTACGTCAGCTGCGAAAGCCAACCGACAAAAACAGAGTAGAAGACATATCAACATAAAATTTGATTTTTAGTTAACATCATATACACTGGAGGTATATGAAAATAGCATCGTTCGTTTATGGTCTATTCTTTTTATAGTTTGTGGTCTGTTGTCCGTTAAGAGATGTGAAGAACTTTCTTAAGTCAGTAGCGACAGGGGGAAGCTGTAGAAGAAGAAAATTATAACAATTCGCTAAAGTACAATAAAACCTCAGTAAGATTCATAGAAGAACACATTATATTTGTTTAGTCAGATTTTAAGAACGGAAATCTGCATGTTGTTGTTTAAGTTGCTTTTGGAGGTAAAGATTCCACTCACGACTCCAATCCTGCAATGATTTAGAGAAAACCAAATTAAGATAGAAATTTTGAGTAAAGTTAAAAAAATTATTTGAAGAAAATTTTTGAACTTTTTTTTTGAGAAACATTTTTTTTTTGAGAAACATATTTTTGAGAAACATTCAGTATTTGCCTGGTGGCACATTTTTGCATATATTTAGAGATAGTTTTGCCTGGTGGCGCTTTTAGTATTAAGATTGCCGTGTGGCGTATTTAGTTTTGCCGTGTGGCGTTTTTAGTTTTGCCGTGTGGCGTTTTTGTGAATTTTTGCCGTGTGGCACCTTTAAGATTAAGATTGCCTGGTGGCGCATTTAGTTTTTAGAATTTGCCTGGTGGCGCATTTAGTTTTTAGAATTTGCCCGGTGGCGCAATTAGTTTTAGTTTTGCCTGGTGGCACCTTTAGATTTCGTTAAGAAAATTTAGATATTTAGAGATAGTTTTAAATTGCTGAGAGAAGTAACTCAGTGAATTTAAGAATTTTGTTATTTTTTGTGGGCCAAAACCCCAATAAAGAAGGAAGATAGTTAGTAAGAATAGTTAGTAAGTTTTTTTTTATATACGTAGGCATTCTCGTTCTTTGAACAATTTTAAACCGTAACACGGAAATTTATTATCGATCTACATGGGAAAAGTTAAACATACCCCTATCAAATCAAAACAGACCAATCCGCGATTACCATCGATCCCTAGATCGCACAACACCCGCTCAAGAAGAGATATTGAAGAACCAGAGGATACAACTATGGATGGACCATCCGGCTCAAGTAACGAGGTAGCTGAAAACCAACCAGCAACAGAACTGCAAATCGGAACACAAGAAGCAAACGTTATAGATGACAGATCAGACCCAGCACCAGCACAGAGGATTCCATCACCTGTAGGTAGGCGCAGTCTGAACGCTAGTTTCAATTCACAAGAGGAAAATCGGCTAGAAGAGTACATACGAGGCATAGTGGCTACATCAGTTGGCATAAGCAAAGAAGATGATCGGAAGTCTCTAAAAGAAGCTTTGGCTAGTAGTCAAAAGCAGATACTCGATCAAGTCGGTAACATAGTACGACAAACGCTAACTGAGTCACTGAGCCAAAACAATGCCAGAGTAACTATTCCACCAACACAACCTTTAGTAGACCTAAGCGATCAACCAACCCCTCGATATGAAACTACGCAAAATCATAACAATGTACCAATACGAGCTAGAGAAGTCAACATACCTACATATACAAGAGAATTTCCTACAGTACAACAACCTACTAACCAACCGAATGTTACAAGTGCAAATGACCTAGAGTTTTTCAGACGAATTAACCAGATGAGATTTGAAGATTCACCAGCAAGGCCTAATGCTGAAGTACCTTTGACATCACCAGCTGGAACGTTTGTGAGATTTCCACACTATCACAAGTGGGGAATAAAATACAACGGGAAAAACATGACAGTTGATGAATTTCTGTTTCGTCTGGAAAGAGTCAAAGATAGCCACAACACATCTTGGCCTGAAATTGTAGCAAACTTCCACCACTTTATTGCCGGCTCTGTAGAAACATGGTTTTGGGGATTTCTGAAAAGCAATCCTAGATCATCTTGGTTGAATTTGCGATTGGCACTGACTGAACAGTATCAGACTTTGGAAACGGATTCTGAACTATTCAGGCAGATGTCAGATCGGAAGCAACAACCTGGGGAATCTTTTGAAAACTTTTACGAAGATGTTTTAAGAATCAACTCAAGGATGAAATCACCCAAACCTAATTCAGAATTAGTAGAAGTATTGAAGCAGAATGTAAAACGTAAGATGGGAGAACTCTTATTAACAGTAAAGTCTAGCAGCCTGAATGATTTAGTGCATACCTGCAGGATGATGGAGAGATACTGGAATAACCAAGAACTTCTACGTAACCGTGCTCCACCTGCGTTTGTTAATCACCAACGCAAACAAGTGAGTGAAATAGGAGTGCAGATGAACGAACTACCAGTTACAGAAATGTCAACAGCAGTAGAGGCGTTTAATCCGAATCGATCTCGAGATGTAAATCAAGTAAGCGACAATGTCAGTTGTTGGAATTGCCAAGGAGTAGGTCATGTTTTCCGTGACTGCAACGACTTGCAACGGCGCTTATTTTGTTATAAATGTGGTACCCCAGGAGTAGTGACACCTAGTTGCAGAAAATGCTCGGGAAACCCATTCAAGAGCCAGCATCACCTCGAGAGAGATCTGGTGAAGACGGGAACCTCGGAAAGACCGATGTAGATGATTCACTTTCACGTAATAATGTCATTCCAAATCTTTCTGAACATAAACCCATAAAAATTTTAAAACCCGATAATAATGAAAAAGAACCAATTAAAATACCTAAACCTATATTTAAATCTAAAATACCAATTTTGAGAAAGCTCAAGCCCTTACATCAAAGACAGCTTGAATATGCTGAAGCTAGAAAAAGAATATATACTTTTCCAAACCACCAAAAGAAAATTTTGAAATTACGAAACCGATTTTTGCAACGACGCAAGATGTTTAGAGCCCTTTCGGCTACTACTATCGATAGTATTTCGGGTGATCCGCGCCCATATATCGAAGTAGAATTATTAAAGAATAAATGGCTTGGATTACTTGACTCCGGAGCGAGCATTAGTTGCCTTGGTAACGGTGCTATTAGAATTATTGAAGACTTGAACATCCCGATAAGGAAGTTCACAAGTAGTGTTTCTACTGCCGATGGCAGAAAACAAGATGTGGTAGGTGTAATTACTACACAAGTGAAATGTAAAGGCATTACTCGTTCTATGGATCTTTACATAGTACCTTCACTATCACAGAAATTATATTTAGGCGTAGATTTTTGGTCGATGTTCAAAATCGCACCACATATCATTTCTTCAATAAGTTCCGCTACCGAGACAACATCCGAACCAGCCAACAAATCGGAATGCATCTTATCCGTGGAGGAATCCACCATTCTGAAAAAAGTTATCGAACAATTTCCGTCATTCGCCGTCCGAGGTCTCGGACGAACACATCTGATGGAGCACAAAATAGATACGGGAGACGCGCTTCCAATAAAGCAACGTCACTATCCCATATCTCCAGCAGTACAATGCCTAGTTGACGCGGAATTGGATCGTATGATCTCGTTAGGTGTTATCGAGGAGAGTCAGAGTGCATGGTCCTCACCAGTAGTTCTAGTGAGAAAACCAGGAAAAAACAGATTATGCCTCGACTTCCGAAAAGTTAACAGCGTAACGAAGAAAAATGCGAATCCAATTGCGCACATCGAAGGATTGTTAGCACGCCTTTCCGAAACACGTTATATTTCTAGCGTGGATTTGAAAGATGCATACTGGCAAGTACCCCTGGAGAAAGAATCACGGGAGAAGACAGCGTTCACAGTCTCTGGACGTCCCTTATATCAATTCCGGGTGATGCCGTTCGGACTCTCGAATGCCGCGCAAAGCTTGACATGTTTGATGGACAAAGTGATTCCTCGTGAGTTAAGAGAACAAGTATTCATTTACTTAGATGACCTTCTAGTCATCTCGAAAAACTTCGATGACCATATCGATATATTAAGAAAAGTAGCTAAACATTTGACCGACGCTGGATTAACAATCAACGTAGAAAAGTCAAAGTTTTGTTTTAGAGAACTCCAATATTTAGGTTATATAGTGGGACAGGGTTGTTTAAAAGCTGATCCAGCTAAGATATCAGCAATATTAGAGTTTCCTATACCAACGACTCTACGTCAAGTCCGCCGATTTTTGGGAATGGCGGGTTGGTATAGAAGATTCATTGAGAATTTCTCAACTCTGACCGCTCCTATTTCCGACACATTAAAGAAAAATCAGAAGTTCCATTTTGGAGAAGAAGCTATTAAGGCTTTAGAGCAAGTTAAGCGATCATTAACGTCAGCACCAGTTCTCACCAACCCTGACTTTAATAAAGAATTTATTATTTGCTGTGATGCATCTGCAACAGGCATAGGTTGTGTGTTATGTCAAAAGAACGAAGACGGAGATGAGTTGCCTATTTATTTTTATTCTCAAAAGCTTAACGCTGCGCAGAGAAATTATACCGTTACAGAAAGAGAATGCTTGGCAGCAGTCCAAGGCATATATAAATTTAGACCGTACGTCGAGGGTTACAAGTTTTTGGTAATCACCGATCATGCCAGTCTGAAGTGGTTGATGAATTTGAAGGATCCAACTGGGAGATTAGCCCGGTGGAGTCTTAAGTTACAAGGTTTCGACTTTCGGATAGAACACCGTAGGGGAACTCAGCACCAAGTACCTGATGCGCTGTCACGCGTGTACGAAGTTGATGAACTCGGTGTGATAAAGTCCTCTACGATACCTATAACGAAAGACTTATCTGATGTGTTACACATAAATATGGAAGACCCAACTTTTAAGTCTGAAGAGTATCTACAGCTTATTACCCATATTAAAAACAATAAGGAACAATTACCTGACCTTGCCATATCAGAAGATTTCGTTTATAAGAGAGTTAAGCATGCGACCGGTAACCCGATCGAAGAAGACTTAACCTGGAAACTTTGGATTCCATCGGAGCTGACCGAAAGGTTGATCTTTCAAGCTCATGAACCACCCAGATCGTCGCATGGGGGAATTGCTAAAACCTTGTATCGCCTGCGACAGAGATTTTATTGGCCAACAATGGCAAGTCAAGTGAAACTTTACATTAACAACTGCGATACATGTAAAACCACAAAAGCGCCAAATATAACGTTACGCACTGAGATGGGTAAAGCCTTCACGGCAGAACGACCATTCCAGCACGTATATGTTGATTTTTTGGGTCCGTATCCCAGATCAAGAAAAGGTAATACTTTTATTATAATTATCCTTGACCAACTTACTAAATTTGTATTGATAAAGCCTCTTAAAAAAGCTAATACAGACGAACTTATAAAATTCCTGACAGAGGAAGTATTTTTAATTTTTGGCGTACCTGAGACGTTGCTTTCCGACAACGGTTCTCAATTCATTAGTAAAGACTTCGGAAAATGTTTAGAAAATTTCGGAATTAATCATGTGAGAACAGCAGCTTACGCGCCGCAGGCAAACGCGAGTGAGAGAGTGAATCGTTCTATATTAAGCGCCATTCGCGCATACATAGATCCAAAACAAAGTAACTGGGATGAATACCTATCAGCCATCAGTAGTGCTTTACGTACATCTGTACATAGTGTGACTGGTATGTCACCCTATGAAGCCTTGTTTGGACAACGTATGGTGGAACACGGTGCGGACTACAAATTATTGAAGAAGCTGGGAGGTCTGAATCAATCAGAAATAGATTGGTTGCCGAAAGCAGCAAAAATGAACATCCTTCAAACATATTTAAAAACAGCTCTGGGACGAGCTCATGAATCTTATGAGCACACATATAACTTAAGAAGTAAAGTAGTAAACTATAACGTGGGAGATAAAGTGTTCCGACGGAATTTTATTCTGAGCGACGCAACAAAACATCGAAACGCTAAACTCTGCCCCAAGTTTATTAAAGGTCATGTCATCAAAATAGTAGGCAACAACCTATATAAAGTACGCGATGAAAGAGGATTTGAGACGGTAGTCCATACAAAGGATTTGCGGAAGTAAACAAACTCTTTATATAACTACAAAAATAACGAAGAAGCAGAATTAATATTACGATATTGAGCCCGATGCAAGCTAGTCTGTGCATGAGACTCAGGGATCGTGGGTTCAATTGTTTAAGACTTAGTAAACAAGCGTATTAATCTCATCAATCATTCAATAAATCAATGTTTTCTTTTCCATGTCCACTTGCACGAAGTAGATTCGAACAAATGAACATGTTTTGTAGGGAAACCATTTTCTATACCTATAGAATATGTACCTACATGAACATCTCACAACCAACATAACATCATCATAACAAGATTCCATCCTAACACCATTCAACACATTTTAAAAAAATTTAGGTACAACATCACTACCTAACCATTTCAAAAATTTCAAACGAAAAATATGCACGGAAATTTTTCTAAGTGCAAAAACATTCAAGGCTAAAGTTAGCCAAAATAATACGTGCACATAAAATGTACACAAATCGAAAACCAACCGGACGAACCGGTTAAGAAAAAAAAAACAACAAAAAAAAAAAAAAACATAACCAACCCCACATCTAAAGTTCAACTATGAGTAGAGAAACGACACCTATGGATAAATAGCAACAACTTTCTATTACCCCTCGTAAAGCTATCACTATAAATAAAACAAAAAAAGCACGAAGAACACTTTGGTAACTGGTACGCAAAAAAACCACCACCAAATTATGCGCAACAATGACGTCAGCATAGTTGACAACATGGCTAGGTAAAGCGATAGGCAGACACCAAAGAGCAAAAATATAGGTAGCAGGAATGAAAGTAGATTGAAAAATACATAGGGCTTTTAGTTGATACTCACCGAGATAATGACAGATTTCACTAATAGAGTAGAAATAAATTTCAGTAAAAGTAACAAAGCAAATTAAAAATACTGAAAAGATAAATAAACAATATAGATAAAGATATAGTAAAAGCCAAAGATAGAATAAATTCAGAATCCGAAAATAGGTAGCAGAATCAAAAACTCCAATTATTGGTCAAATTTATTTTTCTTGCAACAAAGAATCTCCAAGTGTCATTTTTACAAATGAAAGACCATGTGCCGAGGAGAAAAGAGCAAAATAATGGTCAACAGACAACAATTGCATACATTTCATTCGTCTCTAAACGAGAAATTTTTAGACACCAAAATGTCAAATCAGCTGACTGACAACACACCAACTTCAACTGGACATTTACATATACAGAAAAACAAATACAAATACTTACCAAATACGTACCTCAAAAATACAAATTTTAGTCACCTCAAGGTGAAATAAATCTGAGATTTATCAAAGATTTATCAACAAGTCCTACACGGACACATCAATGTAATAATTTTTCAGTAACCAAAATTACTACGACCGACAGTATACATAAATACATACTTACCAGACCACAAAAACAAATACGAAACAACTATACGAAAAATACATACTTACGCATCGCTGAAAACATTAAGTGTCAATCACATCCATAAGTCATGCATAAAAGGTATCTAGAAAGATAAAAGTCAAAGCTCACATATAATAACTCTATGTGAATTAAAATGGCAAAAGTATTGACGTCACATAAAGGAGAAGGCTACCAATTGGAACCCCAATTCGTTCCAAGCACCAAAAAGCTTCCCCTCCTTACATTTTAAGTTCGGAACGGCTGAACTTTAGAACAACTGCCAGTCGACGAGTTTCACAACGCGATAACAAAATTTCTTTTTCAACCAGCTGCGAAATAGAAAAGTTTAAAGTAATAAAAGTATAAAATATTGTTAGAAAATACCACGCGCATATTATACGAAGTCAAATAGTGTTAAATAGAATAATAGTCAAGTGAATAAAAATTTGAGAACGAGAAAAGAATCTCAGTGGAAAAATTATCCACCCTCAAAAAGTAGATACATTTTGCGCAGCGGCGCCGACAAATCAATCCAGTATATACATACTAAAAACGAATAAAAATTTGTCAGATGACCAAGGAGCGAACTACCAAAAATATTAGGCATAATAAGAAGTTCCATAAAAGGTAAAAATTCTGAAATAAAAACTCTTATAAAAAAAAAAATAAAAGAACCTCTGAAAATTCTAACAGCGTCATACGTACATATTCAGACCGACATTTTGTGAAAACCTTTGAGCAGCTGAAGAAGAAAAAGATTAATTCAGGAAACATCGGAATATTAAATAACCAGGTAACAAAAGTTTAAAATTCAGTAAATTATAGTAGATAAAAGAATAAAAAAACATTTTTGCAGAATCCAATTGGATTATTTTTTTTTGATATACACGTAGCAAAAAGCACACTACAGTGCAACAAAATAGAACATTCCCAAATTCTAATAGTTTTTTTTAATAAAATAGGTAGTCAGTCATAGGCAATACTCTATGCGTAAAACATTGTCTGAGGTTGATCTACCTGGTTCAAGGAAAGTACCTATGAGTCATATGAGTCAGCAATCCACGGATAAAAATCTGATCTCGAAAATAGCATCAAGGTGTGAAAAGACCCACTATGCAAAAACAACTATACAGTCAACTAGTGATAGTACCGTACGTCACTACCGTCGATATATAAGTACAGTCAACGTTACAACAGTAAAAGTCAGCAAAGATTTACCGTTCAACATAAAGTCCAGCAATATAAGTATCCTGATACGAAGGTATGAAGATTGAATTAACTATATTCAAATCCTTAAATTATCCATGGGGGAAAAATCTGTTAAGAAAACCTATGACAGAAAAATTTTGTAAAAGAAGCTGAAAGTAAAAATCTAAAAATTTAGTTAACGTATAAAGTGTGATCAAGATTAAGTTGTATAAAAAAATTAACTTTTTATAGTTATTTCATTTAAATAAAACCATAGTGGTGATCAAATTAAATTAAAAAATTTCATCTTTTGAGACATAAAGTCTTTTTATTTAAATAAATTCGTTGGAAATACATTAGATTCAAAGTAAAATTGCGTCAAAACCTAAAAGCATATTAGATTCATATACGAATGCTAAAATTCAAAATTATTTTTGTTACAAAAATTCAGAAATACGTAAAAGCAAATGTAGTGAGAATTACTTGAGATTATGTCATGTAACTCTATCACTACCTATATACGATAGTACCTACATAAAATAATTGATCATCAGTTTCGATTTACTGAAAACTTTTAGATAAAGATAACAAAACAAAAATAATATCTTTAATACGAATCCTTTGATTCATACGTCAGTAATTACCTGAAAGAAAAAAACATAAAATTGTTAAGAAAAGTTAAGCAAAGGAAATTAAGTATAGGTATACAAAAACTTACCTGTGATTCATGTGAGAATCTTTCAATCGGAAATTTTTTTTTGATTTAACGAAACCATATGAAATCGTATGAAGGAAATTAAGTGCAGTGTTTGTGAAATTTTAATATTGAAAAGCATTTGGCTGAAATTAAAAGTAAAAACAGTGATGTGTACATAATTCGTCATGGAGGTCATTGGACTTACCGATTGTGCCTATGAAAAATTATATCCACATTAGTAAATTTGTTGTGATTTGAGTTACTGAAATAAAAAAAAGTAACAATTAAAGTAAAGTAAATTTTTTTTAGTTGAGTTTAGTGCGAAAGCAAACTGGATTATTATCCGAGTTAATGGAAGTCCACTTTGGTTTCTGTACTTTGATTAAAACAAGCATCTACTTACATCCGAATACATTGAACATGGTTATTTTTGTTTAGAGTCGTCGAATGTAACAAGTTTTTTTTTGTTCATGAAATTAAATAACGTTTATCGTGAAACAAAACCTTTTTTTTTGGCGATTGATCCTAAAGTAAAGAAAAGACACACAACGAGTGAATCAAATGCGTTTGAGATTCATCTGAATACGTGTCATGAATCATAAATCTGTAATGACACACCCTTTGAGATAAAGAAAAACCATCAAGAAATTTAGTCTGTCCAATTACCTTAAAGACATTACCAGGAAAAAAAACGAAGAAATGCATTTCGTCGAAAACCCCCTGAGTAGATATCGTAGAATTATATTTGATTTTTAAACATATTTTGAAATATATTGATTATAAACTAAATAACCTTTATAAAATTTTATAGCTCTGTTTATTGATTATATTGATGATTTCTCTGGTTTATTTTTGAACTCTTTTGGGATTTGTGGGAAGGTGTTTACCACCGTTTGAAGTTTTGTCGATTTTTGTGAAATTTGAAGTGTAAAGTTAGAAGCAATAACGTATTGCTCGGTTTCTTGTAAAGAACGGTTGCGTATCTTATCTCGAAACTAGAAACGTCTACCTTAGCCAGTACATTGTACAGGGTTAAGCTTTCGATTATAGATAAGATACGAACGATGTTCAATTTTGTTCGTATTTAATTTTTGTTTTTGATTCAACGTTCAGATAATCTATCGAGATCATCTGAAGTCGCCGCGAAAAAGGGAGTGAAAATTAATGAATTTTTACAACCTCTTAAAAATTTTTGAGATTTGACCAAGGGCATTGAACTTGGACAAATTTTTTTTTGTTAATTTTCGTTTGAGATTAATTCGTCCGGTCCGTAAATAATTTCAGTCCGATCCGAGGATCTCTCATATGAAAAGTTTTTTTTTTTTGAGATTTAGTTATATTTTTGAAGAATATTTTTGAAGATTATAGATTTTTGTAAATACATTCAGTAGTTTACTATAAAGTTTTATGCAGTCACACTAAAGTTTTGGAAATTTAGTTAATTTTAATAAAGATTTATTTCATGTTAAGTTTAAAATTATTGATAATAAAAATTGTTTAAGGAATTCAAATTTTGAGATTTCTTAATTTAGAAGCAGTTCGTGAAATGAGATTACAGTCAAATCTCTGGGAAGCAAATTCTATTTTTTGTAACTTTTCAGTTTTAGTCATGGCAGAGTAGAAGCATAAGGTATGGAGTCGTGGTGGGTATCTCTTCCCTACCGAAGAGAGCAACAATAGCAACAACAACAACAACAACAACAACAATTATGTAGCGTGTAGGAACATTCTTCACTAGTCTGTATGAGTTAGTGGGATGTTTCCTCATTTTAAATTTCGTGTCAGAGGAAATATCAAAAAGGGAGAATATCTGTTAGTGGCTACTAATAGAATTCTTAGGTAGGGTAGTTAGACACAGGAGAATCTTTTCAACATCTGATTCTCCAACATTAAAGGGTTCTTTGAAATTCCGAGCGTGTAAGAACAAGGAGGGTAGGGCGAAGTAGCTCATTAGGATAATGTCATCCATATCCTTGATTTGTGAATCGGTCCGCTAGTGATGTTTCCTTTCTTTTCAAACTTTTCAACACTTTTTCCAACATTTATTTGTTTTCTTTCTTCACTACATCTTTGGACGTGTAAGTCCCAATTGAAGCAATATTAAATATTTCGAGTCAGTTAACAACTTGATTCCAGGTCACTAATGTAATACCGGCTTTCTTCTCCTGTAGCAAAGACTCGCGACCCTTAGCACGTTGAGCTAGTTGAGGTGGATGAGAAGGACCTGACGCAGCAGTCGAGAGTTAGCCACCCCTATTCATTCCAGCTTGGATATGCTCCTTTGTCGAAGGGAGTATTAAAAGTTGTGAAGGTATAGGGTTAAGAATCCTTGTCCGATTTAGTTATCTTTTAGTTTTCTTTGATGACTTTTCTCGTTTGTACCTACCTACAGTAAACTAGGTGGAGGAGTTAACCACTTTTCCTGAACGATAAATCTACATAGAGGGAATTCATTCAAAACTTAAGGGTCATTTGAGGATTATGTTAGTAACATGATCCATCCTTAATCAGAAGCAAGGTCAAGGAATTTTATCTCAAATGGTATATAACAGTGTACATATCATCTAGGTACACACACTTTTTTTCTGATGACGACTAGACAATAAATACGGTGAAATATTTTCGCACTTTGCGAGTTAAGGCAAGTGTTGAGACAGTTTTGCGCTGATGTCATGTCCGCTTGTCATTGGAAAGAATTTTAAATTTTTTTTGTATTATGGTTCGGAGAGACTAGTTGATTTTTAGATTTAGTGAAAGAACGGTTTCGAGTGTTGGTTCCCAAACGTTAAGGTGAATGTTGAGTAAGGAAGTTGTTTTGGAATTATCGAGGTCAAAGATTGATTAGAGGGTAGTGAAGCTGAGCTGGACTTAGATTATGTGAAGGTTAGTCTCAGTATGAGTGGTGAGTGGAATGATCTTCGGGAAGAAGAGAGTGACTTTTTCTTTGGTTTCCGGTAATGTCGGCCTACGAGGGAGCCAATCGAAAAGTTAAATCCTTTCTTTACTTGAGAGTTCTCTCTACGCTCGATGATGCCAGTACCGAATCACTAAGCCAAGCGAAAACTTGTTTTACCTACCCAATAGTTGAAATACACTCCCGAGTTTTCCAAAATAACGACCTGAAGGAATGTAGTACTAAGTCAGATCACGTACTGACGGGAACTTTTCTCACTTGAATAATTCATTGAAAAGAAAGATTATCTAGGATCTTCAATCCTCATCGCGAACTTCGACTCGAATATAATTGTACTCAAAACTCCGAAGATCTTACTGATTTTATCAAGTCTAAGAAAAGTTGAAGTATTGTTGGAGTTACTAGTATGAAGGAAGTGTATTGTAAAGGAGTGATCGGCCTTGTTTTCATTTCTTCTGGGACTTTCAACTATTAACTTCGTTACATCGATCATCTAAGGTATAATTTGACGAAAAGGAGTGAACGATGATTCGGCAGGAGTTTCTTTATTAGTAAAAAGGGAATTGTCTTAACTTTCATTTGAGCCCACATGGCTTTCCCCTTATAGGATCCCTCACGACGAAACTTTACAATTTGGAATCGGCAGTCGGATTTCACCAGCTGTGGAACTTATAGGATCAGCGAGTTATTAGAACAATTTTCTGAACTTTGAGTTTCTACTTGCTACTAACGTATTGTTTTGTGTGGGCCTATAAGCAATGCTAATTTTATTACCATTACATCTAGATACGCGTGTCTCAATCATCGAAATCGTTGAATTCGTATAGGTATTAAAATAAACATGCGAGAGCAATTTTTAGAATAAGAAGGTTGCAGTCCTCTTCTAACTTCGAAGAATTTGAAAGAGTTTGGAGCAGCGCTGCAGCTAAAAATAAAATAGCAGTGCCAACTGTTATTTGTATTAGTGCCAAAGGGTGACAAACTCGGATTTTTAACTAAAACTCCAAAAGTCCAAAAAGTTCATAGTTGCCAAGAAATTTCTAAAACCGAATTTTGACGACCTTTCTCTCCCTGACAACTTTAGCCAGGTAAAAATTTGACATGCATTGTAGGAATAACTTAATAAATCAAAGTACCTACCTAAAATGGCTGTTAGAATACATTTACAATTGTATAAATTACTGTGTTTATAAGTATAAATTACTTTTAATGAAATTATGCAGGCAGAGCAATAATAAATAAACAGTTTCTTTATTTATTTACCGAATTTTGTTAACATGAAATGATATTTAAGTTTCTACTGCTTTTAAAACCGATTGACAACTCCTTTTGGCGAAAACTATCTAGCAATTGCTGTTTCTAGAAAAAAGCTTTGATCGAAATATCATTAAAATTTCCTATGTAGGTAAGGTATTGTGTGCAAAAAATATCAGTTCGTTGACAATTTCTCACATTTGGATGAAGCTTTTTGCCTGCAGCAGATTATTATAAATGCATCGAATGGCAAAAACATACAAGCGAATACAAAAATTTATTTTATCTATACTAACGTTTAAACTCCACTTAAACCAATAGAATTATTATAAAATGTAATCCTATGCTGATCAAAAAATTACGTGATTGTGTTAAAAATAGCTTGAGCATCGGAATTTTCTTATTCCAGAAAATTTAGAAATGCATCTTTAGTTGGATTCTTCCAAAAATATGAATATCTGACAACCAACACCAATTTTTTTTTTACAGAACTGTTTCATTTATTATTAATTAAAAGTACCAACTTTTGAATCTCAACAAAAAATTGCGCAACTTTTTGGTTTTAGTTTTTCAAATTTGCAAAAACTTGAATCTTCTGAGATTCTTATCTTAAATTCACAAAAAATTACGGGTTTGAAAAAAGTAAGATAACAAGTAACTGTATTTTAGTTGTACAGTCAAAGCTCCCATAAGCGAACCCCCTATGGTTTAAAAGTTACAGTTTTGAAAAAAGCAAGACTACAATTAAAAACACTACTTTTGTTTATATGTAAACTTTATCTAATTTTTTCTAAAGTTAATTTTTTTGTCATTTTTTTTTTTTTGTTTTAAAAGAAAAATGTTTTTGTTTTTTATTTATAAATGAAATAATATACGAATATTTTTTTTGTTATCCATCAAACCGTTTGTTTATTTTTTTTTTAACATCATTAGCAATACTTTTTGATTTTTTGTAGACAAATGTAAATGTTGGGACTTATGTTCCATCTTTGAGATGAAAATGTTGGGACTTATGTCTCGACGGGGTGGGACATAAGTCCCAAATCGAATTTGGGACTTATGTCCCAGGGCTTATGTCCCTGCGCCTGTTTCTGCAGCGCTGGTTTGGAGTCAAGTTCTCTGATCGAAGTTGCATGATTTCGGTCGGTATTAAAACGAATCTATTTTTTGTCGGATTAAAATTTACCTTCCGGATGCTTTCAAGTCTGAAAAATAAATGCTGATGGTGTACCACAAGAGTCAGAGATCAATTTCGCTTCCATATATGGACTTGCAAGAAACCGCGCAGCTTGCTGTTGCTGACGATTGAAGTCTACCCATCAGTGACCTGATCCCTACAACCAGTGCCGAGATTCAGCTAATTCAAACTTCCAGGGAGTGAGTGAGATCGAGTCGCATTTCATTGAAAAGCGATTCAGCTATAAAATGCGAGTGTTCCAGTGAGTCAAATGGAACGTTAGATTACTCGCCATTTCGGCCATGTACATTTAGGTAAATTTATCAGTTTGGATAAATATGTGTAATTTTTTCAACAAACGGTTTCACATTATGTTCATTTATTAGTAATGAAAATATACAAAAAAAAAAAGAATCGACTCTCTTTATTGAAACGTGCCGTGCCGCAAAATGGTAGAAAATTGTTCTAAATTTTTTATTTATTTATTAAATTTTAACTAGTGCATATTAATTTACGTATAGTTTAGGCCCCATTATGATTAGCAAATCGAACGTTGGCCTAAATGCGAACGATGAAGAAATCCAAGATTTGTTAATATTATAAAACCGAGTTTCGACATTCCAATAGAGAAATACATCCTTTCGTCAAACTTTTCCCTTTTAAGGTTAAAATAACAATTTAAGTCGCGAAATTAATGATTTCAAAAACGTTCGATTATAATAAGGGCCTTAGTATGTTTGAAGTAAGGCTATAGGGTAAACTGGATGAGAATTCTAAGAAGATCGAGTGAGTATTATCGTTGAATTGAATTGTTTGCCTAACGTTTAAGGCGACATCAAATATGTGATCATTTTTATTGAAGGTCGTCATTGCTGCACACACAGAGAATTGAAAGATGATTAGTGATCGGTTACTTCAATGCAAGTACCACTCATGCATATTGGCATATAAACCTATATTTTTTATATTCTATTATTACGACAGGAAACAACATTAAGTTTTCGAAGCACTAAATTCAACGCGGTTTATGATTATTTAACAATGCTGTCAAGATCGGAATTTAATGACTTTATAACGGGTGATTTTTTAAGAGGCTTAGAACTTTTTTTTAAAAAAAACACAAAAAATTAGAAAATATGAATGAAATATTTATTTAAATCGATAGTTTAAACCTTGCAATTTAATGTTTAAAGATAATTTCATGCAAATGTTGACCGCGGCTGCGTCTCAGGTAGCCCATCCGCTGAGTCCAATTTTGGCATACTCTTTCACACATATCGGCCGGTATCTCACGAATGAATGCATGGATGTTGGCTTCCAGTGCGTCAATCGAAGCGGGCTTGTCCCTATAGACATTAGCCTTGACATACCCCCACAAAAAATAATCTAATGGTGTCAAATCGCACGATCTAGGCGGCCAATTGACCGGCCCGAAACGTGAAATTAACTGTTCACCAAACTCGCCTCGCAATTGCGCCATTGTTTCGCGTGCTGTGTGGCATGTGGCACCGTCTTGTTGAAACCACATATCATGCAAGTCAAGAACTTCCATTTCGGGCAAAAAAAAGTTTGTTATCATCGCTCGGTAGCGTTCACCATTGACAGTAACGCTGCGATTCGCATCATCTTTGAAGAAATATGGCCCAATAATGCTGCCGGCTCATAAACCGCACCAAACAGTGGCTTTTTCGGGATGCATTGGTAGCTGTTGCAATGCTGCTAGCTGATCTTCACTCCAAATGCGACAATTTTGCTTATTTACGTACCCATTCAACCAAAAATGAGCCTCATCGCTGAACACAATTTTTCGATAAAAAAGCATTTCGAACCGAGCACGAATTTTGATAGTAAAATTCAATAATTTGCAAGCGTTGTTCATTTGTAAGACGATCCATGGTTAAATTGCAAACCAAACTGAAGCTGTTTGACAGTGACACAAGGTACTAAACACACGTCAGCTGTCAAAACCAGTGTTGCCAAAACCAAACCAGCTAAAAAATCACCCGTTATATGCATAGTAATGAAACTGATTTTATATCAAATATTTTGTCACGTTATAATTATTCTTGATATTCTTCGTTTGAAAGAAAGAAAGAGAAAGTGAGTGAGGCGAGTCATCTCGCCTCACTCGCCGAAATACCTGAATCTGGGCACAGGTCTAAAAGAAATGGAATGTTCTGATACTATTCAAATTTTTTAACGTGCGTCGCGTCGTCAAAAAAAAGTTATAAAAGATTATATAAAGGGATCTTATGTATACCTACATGAATCTGAGGCATTTACAAAATGTTTAACAGAAATTCATTGTTCAGATATATTATATACATATATGCGTTGGAAGTTCCAAATTACTAATTTTGTGCAATCGAGACCGATACGAACTTCTTAGCAAAAATAGAGAATTTGAGGAAAAGATTACACTTAACATTACTACCAGTAATAAAATTAGGTACTTACACTTAAATAATGTAGGTATAGGTATATATGAATACCTAGCCTACTAACCATGCATGAATGTATTACCTATAGTTACAGTAATTAAGTTATGTTTAATATAACGGAATTCACTTGTATCTTAGTCGACTTGATAACTTATACCTATACCAAGCCAACATGTAGGTATGTTTTTTTTTTTAAATAATGTTAAACACTTTCCGAATAATTAATTTCCATGCAAGAAACTCATCATAATTTTGACCTTAACAATCCGCTGATGTCATTGCAAGATGTCAGCAATTGTTTCATAATTAATTGTCAAAACACCGCATTGTTTAGCTTTTTCCTAACAGTCATGTATCCTCTTTCTAACCAGAAGCACCTTCTGTGGTATTATGACAACATGTCTAAAACAGTGTGTTTAACCTGAAGGAAACGTTCTTATTCATTCCCCATCCTTTCACTGCAATTCAACTGCTTACATAATGATTAATAGCTGTTAATGTCTACATATTCATACACACACACACACAGTTTGCAAGTCAGCTAAGTCCTCTATACTAGGCCCGGCATAGCTCATAAATATATATCAAAACAAGGATTATGTATGTGTCGCCACCGCCATCTTTTGTGTTTATAAGAATTTTTGCACTTAATTACATGCGGGGTTCTCTTAGTAGGCGCGTATATAACATAGGACCATCAGGGACGAAGGAATGAACCCCCCTATTTGCGGATATGATTTATACATCTTTCATTGGAATTCATTTATTAACATCATTACCATGTGTGTTATCTATGGACAATTTGACGGCAGGGACATGTTTGCACAGCACATCAGGTTTCTTAATTTTATATTTTCCATGTATAGCCTCGGTTTGATTTATGTGGCGACACGAAAGCCCCCAATTTTTTTTGAACCTAGTCATGCTAATCAACCTTAATTAAAATCTATTTCCTTTTCAAACAAAGCCAAATGAGACCTCATTCATCTTCAGAAAATCCAATTTACCGAAAGAAAAAAAAATTAGAACAGTTCTTTTCCATCTCCCCAATCAATGTCATTAATCCGCAGCCTAAAAAACCCTTTGTGAGCACGGTCGCCTATTGAAACTCACAAATGCATGCCAAATTAAACGATGAATGCCGAGACAGTTTCCCGCATCATTTTTAAGGCCCAAAATTAACATTCAAATGCGGAACTAATGCTCCAAATAATAAAAGCAGGACCCTCATTCTGTCATTGACGGAGAGAGGAGCTCTGATCAACAATAGGCCTCAGACATTGGCCTTCGTATTGTCCTTCACATTGTTTGAGCACTTCTATAGAAGCTAACTCGAAGACCGACAGACTCCTGGTCATGAATGTTCGTACCCAAAAATTCTGTGTGGGCACACAAATGTCAGAATTCTTCACACCACACGAAGTCGGCTGACTTGTAACTATTATTCAAATCCTTGATGTGCACTAAAGATACTTTGATCGTTGTCTTTGAACATACCTGGGGGTAGTTCATGTCCTTTTTTCTAATTTGTTCTCTTGTTGATGCCGCACACTCACTGTAGGGCGTAACAAATTTGTGTCACATTTTTTGTCACTTTGGACCTTAAAGAGGGAGTCCTTTTTACTATTGATTGTGTATGTGACTCTCGAGCTGGGAATTCGTTACACTTGTTTAACGGATTCCTTTTTTTTTTAACTCCATTCCGTCCTAGGGAGTTAGGGTAAGGATGCAATAATTCGTTCCGAAAATGTGCACGTTTAGTCATTGTTGTTTGCATCTTTTGTTAAAGATGTCCTTTTTGTGCAATTTTCTTTGTTTTTTTTGTTGAACGTTCACCGCAAAAATTATCTAGGAGGTCTTATCTTCGGACCTCCTATGAGGTGTTAAGGAACACAAACGAAAATATTCAAAATTATTTGGATAGAGAAGCAATCAGTTTGAGTAAGCAGTGGAAAGTTATTTAAATCTAGGAAAATCCTTGCATTAAATGAAAAAAAAAAGGATCGCTGATTCAATTGGAGTACCTAACATACCACGCCTGATTAAAGCGAACAAATTAATAACATGTGTGCTTGTAATTAAGGATAAGGTTTTGTTATGACTTATTTGAATTAGATTAACATGGTTATAAATTTGAGGTTAAAATGGTTAAATGGTTATTAAAGCATTTAATTTTATTTGAAAGACAGTTGGTTGAGAATTTGATAGTTTTGAAGGCGTGAAGGATTGGTTTTAGTTATTATACAACAGGTGCAAAGGTATCACATGAACAAGTTTTAAGATATTGGGAAATTAAAAAAAAAAATACAATAAATTATTCAGAAAATTACAATGATATAGCGAAGATGGTGTATGTATGCGCTATTGTATAAAATATAAGGTGCATAAAAAAGCATTACCAACATTTACATGGCAAAAAATCACCATTGTAATATAACTGTCAAAGCTCTTCAAATCCAGAAATCTCACCATAACTTCAAAACTACTGCTGTACAGGACCATGGTCCTGCCAGTACTCACATATGGATCCGAGACTTGGGTGCTTAGCAAAAGGCACTCTGACCTCTTAGCCGCGTTCGAGAGAAAAGTCTTAAGGAGAATTGTTGGCCCCATATGTGAGGAAGGACGATTCCGAAAACGGTACAATCATGAATTGTACGCAATCTACCTTGAAGCAGATATCATGACAAAAATTAAGCTCGGTAGACTCCGGTGGGCAGGGCACCTAGCCTAGCACGAGCGAAGATGAACCTACTCGGAAAGTTCTTTGTGGTACATTCTATGGCAGACGACAGCGTGGTGGACCATGCTTGCGCTGGAGAGATGGCGTAGACCAGGACGCCCGGAGCCTTGGGGTACGAAACTGGATGGCGTCGGCTCGAGACCGGGATAGGTGGAGAGACTTGTTGAAGGAGGCCAGGACCGGACCCCGGTTGTCGAGCCGATGATGATGATGAATACAACTGAACAAAATATTCATGAGTCAAACATATTAGATATATATTGCATACAATTGATTGCATTCGATTGAAAAATAGACTTTTAATAGATTAAAGAACTAGATTACCCAAAATTGTTGGGAGCAAACCAATAAACATCGGTTAAGAAATTATAAAAAGTCTACTAACATTTAATTAATTCAATTATAAATTGTTTGAATTAATGGTGTTGGAACGAATACAACAAAATTATACCGTTTTTATTTAAAAAATTCTATATATGTATACCTATGTTATGATTTACAGGTTGCATATCTTTTGTTTCTGTGATACTACACAGTTCTAGTAATAACTATTTTTGAAAATTTATTTTTTTTAATCAGCATAAGACGAAAATTAACATATTATAGTACAAAAAACTATTTTTGTATTTCAAATGTTTCTCCGTGTACAGGAGTTCGGGAGAATATTGTATATCAGTCTTTTTACTTAAAAAACACATTCCTAAAGAATGTTAAAATCTTTTGAAAGATTTTCGAAAATGCAAGCAGTGTTTAAATGAATACATTCTTTTGATTTCAATTTTATACTGATACCAAGGCAATCCCTGAAAGCAGTCAAAAGACTTAGGAATTAGAAAACTGCATTTTTTAAGGCTTCAAATTGTAAAAAAGTTGGTATTCAAAGGAGTTAAAAGAACTCAATATATCGTGGAGATATTGCAAAAAGCCATTAAGTGCTATTGAAAAAGGTGCTTTTAATTTTAATTTTTGCAATTACTTACTCCACGATATTCAATGCAATAACTTTAAGATTTCAAAGAATGTAAAGGGTTTTTCAATAACAGGTGTTATTTTGATATTCAAGGACCCAATCAGCAAAGACACGACGTTGTTGATGATCAGCCGGCTTGAGTTCTTGTGTTAACTGAACTTTAAAAGCCTTAAGACCCAAGTCTTTATGCAAAATACGGTGTAATGACGTTTGTGGAATGCCTAATTCCAAAGAACGACGAGGAATGGACAAACCTGGGTTTTCTTCAACACTTTGGGCTACAACAGCAATATTCTCAGTTGTTCTTGAGCGACGTGCAGTGGTTTTATTCTTCACATCACTAACTTGTCCCAACAGCTCGAATTTGTCCACCAATTTCTGTATTGCGGTCCGACAAGGTCCCAAAAAAGTTTTAGTTTTACGAACCGTCTCTGCCAAATTTTCACCATTTTTATAGTGAATTTCAATGCGTTGTTGAAGCGTGTATCGTTCCATTTTTATTAATGGCGTAGTTTCTACTTGTCAAATGTCAAAAAATGACAGCTTCAAAAGTGACAGCTACCGATATAGCGGGCTATTCAAAATAACACCTCTTTTTGTATAAAAGATTTCCATGAATGCAGCCAGTAAAAATACATTCTTTTGATTTAAATTCGCATTTGCATTTGCTGCTTCAGATTTGTTTAAAGTCAAGTACTGAGGTTAGACAAAAGTACAAAAATAAGTCTTTTTATTCAAAAATAAGTATTTTATGCACTCTCTTTTACATGTCTTGTCGAATTAAATTTAGGTACCTACTGAATCTTCTATGCACGATACGATAAATGCACCAAAAAGCATTTATTCTAAATATTAAAAGCAAAACGATACGATACGATATGAAGCAACACTGTTTGCGAAACGTGATCGTCTGGCTATAATCAAATTACGGAATGAACTCCCCCCCGGAATGACCCCCCAGTTTTGTGCAAAAAAAAATTTTTTATTTTATATTTTAAAATGTTTTTGTTTTTTTTTTTCCAAAAAGTTCTTTAAAAAAAAAATGTAAGGTATAAAAAAAGATTTATTTGAAAGACATCACCGTCGATAACAACATTACATAAAATTTTATCATAATGAATCCTGTTTTTTCGAAAAAATAAAATTATCGGTTTAAAAAAAAAGAATTTTGAATTTTTTTTTGCAATATTATTCAATTTTACCAAAAAATTTAAATTAATGAATTTCGTCAAAATCTGTGCATTCTTTCAAAAAATAATCGGTGTAATAAAAAGTGTTTCTATGGCAGGTTCCTTTCATAAGCTGGTTTTGAAAAAAAATCCAATAAAATAAATCACCAAAATTGATCGTGCTTTTTTCGATAAAAATGGTAAAGGTACCGTTATTTCAAGACCAAAAAGATACAAATAAAAACATTTCTGTGCATTTTGTCATAAGAAAACTTTGGACCAAGTTTGAATAAAATCGGCAGCGATTTTTTATGCTGTAAGTGTTGATACATACAGACAGACATCTCTATCATCGTAATGTTATGTTTTATTGTTATCTCAAAAGTTTTTGTTTTCACTTCTTTTTAGTGTTTTTTTCATTGCTTCACTTATTTATATAACATTTTTGTGGAAAAATAAGGGGTGCGGGGGCTTTGAATTTTATTTTTTTTACTCATAACTTGAAACCCTTTGATCCTTACAGAAAAAAATATTATGATATAAATAACTAAAGGTAACAAAATATTTTGCAAAAAAACAAATTCATAGTTTTGTTCGTATATTCAATAGTTCACGGAGAGAATCCTTAGAGCATATTACGATACAACTGCTGCAATTCCCGATTTTTTAATTCCATTTTAGACGCTCAACTTCTTATTACTATTACTAATTCACGACTTCTTAGTTGCAATCGGAAAAACATCGCCAGATATCACAATTAACCATTATAAAAGTAGTGAATTACAACCCAAAAGTAGTTACAAATCCAACTCCCGAGCGATAAAAAACGATTGCCATCAATAAGTTTGAAATTATGCAGTTAGTGCTTTTAAACTTTTTTTTTAAGTTTTTGTCTAAATCGGAATGATCCTATAGCGATTCAAGATTAAGAAAGCTTTGAACTTAAACTTAAGTCTTTGCAAGTTTTTTTTTCGTAGTTTGCTCCTGTTTACTACAGATTTTAAAATTCCCAATCATAATTTGTTGATTCCTAAATCATAAAAAAAAACTTTGTGGATTACAACAATTTTATTGCAATTAAAAATTTTATCCACTGGCTAATTTTTGACGTTTAAGTGGTGGTGAATATTTTTTTTAGCTTTTCAGTGTGTCAACTGGATTAAATGGGATTTTTTAACACATTCTTTCTTTTTCGATTCCCCTACAAGAATTAAAAATTTCCCCTTCTATTTCTTGGTACAGAAATGTAAAAATTTGTTTTGGAAAAAACGAAAAACAAAGAATGCACCATATAGAAAAGTTCTTAGTTGATTCTGGAATGGTAGCAATCATCCGATTCGGTTCAGGAGTTTAGAAGGTATGGCCTCATTTAGCATTTTCAACCTACTCCTAATTACATTTTGTAAATCCTATGATTTTTTTTTTTTTTTGAACCAAATAAAAAACAGACTATGCAAAAAGTATAGCTCGGTTCAAAGTCCAGTCTGGAATAGTATCAATTATCTAGATCGGTTCAGTGGTTTAGAAAATATGGTCCCATTTAGTATTTTCAACGTCTTCGTACCTAAAATATCTAAACCTTATGACATTTATTTTGTTCCGATATAAAACAAAAAAACTAAAAACGCAGCAGGTAGGAGTCGGAAATTGTTTCGATCATCCCTATCAGTCTAGTGGTTCAGAAAATATTCACCAATAAAGCTTTTTTATTCATGAGCAATCAGGTACTTTAACAGTAATACAAATATTGCGAACTATGTTACCGACATTTATTCCCTTTTCACTTGCATATTCATGGCTAATCTACTGAAAGTGAGTATGACTCTCTCCGCAGCTTATATGTCGGATCCGCTAATAGGGTAAATTATTTTCTCGATATCTAGGTAGGTACCTATACACGATTTAATTTTTCGTTGTTGAAACTAGATAAATTTCCCTATAAAGCCAAGTTAAAAAAAAAACGCGAAATTAAAATTAATGATAACAATGATTGTAACTTTTGTAAATTAAAATTTGTTAAAGAATAAAAAAGAAAAAAAAAAATAGATCTACTTTGTAAGATAATTAAAATTATGGGAAATTTTAACCCGGTACAGAACACTGGTTTGGCAGCAGAACTTCCAATAAAAAAATTAGAAAGTTGTTTCGCAATTAATAGCATTGTAAAAAAAGTATTATCGGTTAATTTTAGTAATTTTTCGTACGTAACACAGTAAAATTTAATGGAATTCACAAAAACACAAACGGAAAATTCGACATTAATGATTAATATAAAAACAAACAAGAATAAATGCAGATGAAAATAATCCAACAACCAAAACACACACATTACATTGCTTTGTCAGCTGAACTTCCAAAATAAAAACAACAAATTTGTATCACAATGAAAAGCAAAATAATGTGTAATCGGTTAATTTTATTAATTGATCGTTAAAATCAGAGTTAAATAAAATACAATTCACAAAAACACAAACGAGAAATTCGATGTAAATGTAAGAACAAACAAAAATAAATGCAAATGAAAACAAACACATTACTCCGACTGTCTCTCTCACTCCTTCATAAGCATAGAAAATTATCCACTGGCTAAAATTTTAGCCTTCTCCAAAGCAGACTAAATTTTTGAAGTTTATATTCACCACACTAGTGTCATAATTTAGCCAATGGATAAAATGTTAACGCTGTTGACACACGGCCTGAATAGTTCGTGATTTGAAAACATAAAATCGCAGTTTGAAATTATATGTGCATCTCGTTCTGAAATGCAAATAATTATCTCTCGAAATTCGCTGATTTTGTTGAAAAATTTAAATTATATCCCACTTTGGTCACTTTGGTGGGAGTTATTTCTACCTATCTTAAAGCCTAACCGATCAGAAGAAAGCAATGACATTAAGAGCGAAATTCACTTAAGTCGACATGTTTTTTCAAGTAAAATTGAAACTAGTGTATAGTCAGGACAATACTTACGTTAAATATTTCCTCTACTTGAGTGATGGCCACTATAAGTCTCTAACGTAAATTAATGTCTAACTTCCTTATTCTAATTGGATCCACTTTAACACCTGGCGGTTTCATCAAAACAATCACTCGATAAATCAAAACAAAATTCTTAACAACAAAATGTAAGTATTTTGTTGTTAAAAATTTTGTTCCTGACATTTTTATAAAAAAATATGCAATCGATCCGGGCAAAATTAAAAAAAAAAAAAAAAAAAACTTGCGAATTCCATCACAAAGTGTGAGAACAAAAATTTGTTTTCACAAAATGCTTCCCACCCTAATTAGGGTATCACAAAAAACAAGATTGATCTTCTTCAATCAGGCCATCACCACCAAATTATCTGACCATGTGTGTGGCATACCCAATCCATGCAACATTCATTGTCACCAAAGATCAAAGAACCTCCCTCACTCTTTTGTGACAATTCATTCACAATTACGATCGGACAAGATCACAAGCCACCTGTGAAGTCGGCCACTTTGCACATGAATCGTTATATTTTCGTTCGTTTGTTGGTGTGAATAATGAGAGATAAAATTCAATGAGTTCAAAGCCTCCGCATTCGAAACAATCATTTATGTCACATACTTAGATATTTAACAAGAGGAGTGCGTTTAGAGGTTACAATGGCTTTATTCTTTGTACAACAAGCCGCCTCGCTTACTTAAAGTGTGGTCTTCCAAATTGTTTTTTTTTACCGATCGCACATGATGTTGCCAAAATAAAAATTATGAAAAAAAATAAAAATCTCACAAGTCGGTATAGAGATTTTTTTTGTGGGGGCCAAGAGAAATAAATTCCCATGGTGTCTTTTAAAGATATTTTGAAGCATAAATCACAAAAAGGTGTAAAAGGATCATCATGATCAGCGATCGTTAAAATAAAAAAAAATCCACCTATTGAAAAGCCTAACTCGATCAACAACATATATCTTCTCATCGATGTGGGGCAAGAGGTGCTTCAACTTATGAGACTCGTGATCACCTTGAAGAGATCATACCACAAGACTACGCCGGACCGCGGCATGGATGGTGTTTTGATAAAAAAACATGATGATCCTTCAATTTCGAAGCAATGCCGATCAAAATGCGTGCACGTTTAATAAACTGTCTGTAAGTCAAGTCTTGTGGGCACAATTTAAGTGGGTAAAAGCTTGAAATTGCCATAATTACATCCAGTTAAGGTGTTAAAGCCCAAGAAGATCACATTCACGACGAGTGTCTGATATGGTCTTATCTTTTCTTTTGATTTGTGTCTTTCTTTCTGATCGCAGAGGTTTAAAAGATTTGTGTTCTGGAAAATGGTTCAATATTTTTAGCTTTGCATTAAAGAAATTTTAAGTAAAACTTTCATTATCCCAGTGATATCGACTAAGCTTTCGGTAAACAAAAATTGTCTTGAGAAATTATTCAATCAGATGGCTCAAATCACTCAAAATAAAATTGTGAATAATACTTGTAGGTAAACAAAAATTAAAGAAAAAAATATAATTTTTTTAATTCTGACTCAAAATTGTTCAAACTTAACCTGTATTGTAAGCAGGGTTTGCAAATAATTTGGAGACATGAACATCTGCTCAACTACTCCTCTTAACTAGCTCTACAAAGCTGTAAAATTGGGTCCCTTTTCAATTTAGTTAGTATTTTTGCCCGCCAAACTAAAATGCCGCTTCGTCTTATGGTTTGAAGAGGCAGGAAATAACGCTTTCCACGGCTTTTTGCTCCAAAATTCAACCAGGCAACTATCGCGAATTGTCTCCCGTGTCATTCTCTAATTATTTGTAAAGTGAACCTTACATGGTCGGTCATTTGACATCAACCTATAATATAGTGTTTGTGAAAACGAGGTTGTATGCGTGCATTTGTTTGACGAAAAATGCTGCCTGATGACAGATTATGTAATGTTTAAGATGACTGACGTGCGTCATTTGACTGACCGTGTAAGGTTCGCTTTAGAGACGGACATACGACATACCCACGTAGCACCCTTATTTCGATCAAGCCGTCAGCCATTCCTCTGGATATGTCTTCCGAGGCATATGAATACCGTTTTCATTCTTAATCTGAGGCACATCTCCGTTCACCGATCATTTATTCTTCTGGATATACATATGCGTCCGACTTCCGAGGCAAAATTTGTACAGATTTTTTCTCATCTGACGCATGAGATACCCGTGCGTTGCTGACCGTTTATTCTTCTGGATTCGTCGGAACCAAAATACTCCTCCCGATACAAAAAAGCTTCACATTTTTCGTTGAGGTTGTTTTCGACTTTTGAGGTAATGCGGTTGTAATCCAGCGTCATCGAATGTAAGAAATGGTTTAGTAAAGTCAACTTAAAACAAATGTCGTAAGAAATTAAAGTCGTTTAAGTTGTTACGTTACAAAATATAAAAATACATACATAATATATACATGTATATACACGAGTTATGCCAATATTGCTTAATTGCACAAAGATATTTCAATTTGCCAGTTATTGAACAAAATATTATGTGAATAAATTTAAGAGTGTTAATTTACCAGCAAGCAAAACAGTTGTTTCATTGTAAATCATATATATAATTTCGATAAAATACTCAATATTTGGCGCAGCCGGTTGAATAACCCAGGAGTAGGTAGAATGTTATGTGTAAGTAAATCAACTTGCAGTATCTTGGCGCTTTTCTAGTGCCTATTTTGAAACAGACCATTGAATGTCCTATTTTCACAAAAAAAAATATTTCCTTGTTTGACGACCGGGAACACGATGCTGTGGATCCATGCATCATGCTACATTCCGATTATAATATTATCATGATGAGTTTGATAATACCAAATCATATCTCTGCTTGCAAGCAAAAGCAATCATTCAAGGCTTCACTAGCTTTTATATTATTTTTGACCTAGTTGCTTTCTTTAATTCTTTAAGGTCGGGTCAACGGAGTATGGTCTTCCATCTGAATTAAGGACCAGTTGTACAATCGTGCTTCAAGTTTTGGGAATCAGTGGTTTACAAATTTGAATTACTTTAAACCACGAAAACGAAATGCAAAATAAGAGTTTTAACGTAAGAAACTTTATCTTAATTCTTAGATAGAAGACCTGCTCTTATATAAGCCACAAATCAGACGTGGGAACACTTTTTTTTCATAAATCCATTAAATATTTAAGTAGATGATGCCTTCACAGTTCACACAAATATCCACTTAAACACACCTGATATGGCACAAAATGGTCATTAATGACAAATATTTTTATTTAAACAAATACCAGAAGCCAAAGGCGATTATGGACATAATTTTATTTTTTGTTTGTATGGAATTTAAACAATTCAATTTAGCTCCAGGGGAAATCAGAATAAAAAGATTTTCTATAGCATTTTGAAAAGCCATTTTAAATTCCAATAAATAAGATAAAATGTTCACGTAGAAAGACTTAAAGCTTAAGACGTCGATCGGGCTACTGAATGCATTTGTTGCCTTTAAGGCATGATTGACGAGTAGGTATTGTGTTGTAGTGTATGGCATTAGGCCATTTCACTTTATTGGCACCTGCACATTTGTTAAGAAAATGTTGATTATTTTTTTTTTTTTTTTTTTTTGTTAACAATTCAAATAGGATAAATAAATAATTCTACTCTTAAGTCACAGAGAAAGTTTATTGTTAATTTTTTTTCTCTGATATAATTTTTGTGATTTTTGAATTAAATTAAATGTTTTATAAATTGTAAACAAGCATACTAAATGTTTTTACATAAGCTTTAAGCGTAACGAAACAAAGTATTCCTGTCTAATTATAAAGATTTGACTTTTTGTAAGTGGCTGTCAAAATATTTTTATAAGTTAAATATTAATGTCACACAATCTTTATTATTAATGGTATAAGCATGTTAATTAAATGCATGGTATTATAATAGTCTAGTATAGTAAATGCAACAAGAAAAGCTGTATAGAATTGAAAACGTTTTTTTTTTTTGTAAAAGTAGAAGGCATTAAAAATATTATTGTTTTGGAAACTTTATTGTATTTTTTGAAATGAAACTTCTTTGTGGCTGTGAAAGCAAAAGTTTAAGATTGTATTGTAACAAACTTTTTTATGTCCCAAATCATTGAACGGTGTCAATAAAAGGCACACAAAATAGCTACTAAATTAAACCTTTTTATGTGGGTGGATGGTACAATGGAAATAGAAATGTTTACATTTTTATTTTTACAATTAATACAACTTATGTCTTATTTTCTCTATATTTTAGTTAAGTGTAGGTCTGTATGTGTATTTTTTACATATAGGCACCATTTTTGGTAGCTTTAAGTCGTACAAATTAGTTCTAGTTATATGTATAAGAATGTCCTCTTATAATTCAAAGCCAGTCAAAAAAAAATTTAAAATAAAAATTGTATGCCAATTTTTGAAAATAAGGTGGCCAGGGGACTGATGATTTGATACCAGGAGACTGACAAAAAAAATTATAGATCTTACAAATATTATAAATGTGATATGTTTGTTACTCAATCACTCCAGAATGGCTAAACGGATCTGGATTAAATTTAGCACAGAAATATATTATTGTCTGCAATAACACAAAACCTACTTTTTATCCAGAAAAAATATACGGTTGCCGTAGGATATATTTTTTTAATGTTTTTATTTTTAACAGATCAAGGGTTAGAAATGATTTTTTGAGTGGTGGTAGTTTAGTGAATTTTTTATCACTGAAAAACGCTTGGATCCTTTGGGATCAGTGTGTTTCTACTCTTTAAACATGTGAGTAATAAATAAATAAAATATTGGATTATTAATTTTAATCGTATCTAATCGATTGAAGTGTCAAACAAATTTTATATGAAAAAAAAAACAAACAGTTTAATTATGAATTTCTACATATATATGTATGTATGTATGTACATTGTACATATTGGTACATATTGGATGTGCAAACGAAGATACATCTAAACATGCAACATCACCGAAAACAGCGGCCGAGGAGATCTTTTGCGTTAAACCAGAAGCGGATGAACTAAACGAAAGTCTCAAGGCGTCGCCAATGTGGTCCAAGATCGAAATGCTTCATCTTGCGTGCCACTTGTAGGTATTTTTATCACTGAAAACCGATGTTTCCTGTGTGAGAGCTTAGATGTGAAAAATTATATGTACTTGGGTGTTTATTTCGCTTCCAAGTTTCAACCATTGAACGGATTTGGATAAAATCCAAAAAGTAGATGGATGAGACATTGAGATGTTACTTTTTATAACTAGCTATTCCCGTGAGACAAAAAACATCCTCTGAAACGGATCATACAGGTACTTTTTAATAAGAAAACTATTAAAAAAGGCGACCGTAAAAGTTTCGGTTCCTGTGGGAGAGTTTTTATTGTGAAAAAAAAATCCCTTTTTTCATAAAATTTCCAGGCGGCTGAGACCAGGGGACTGAGATTTTCAAACATAAACTATTCCAAACTGAACGTGTGAATAAAGACTGCAAAGAGATGTCGATGAGTTCAATAACAATATAAGAATTATTACAAATGAGATTAGTGCTGCAGTTAATGGGTTTGAATTTGTTTCATACCAACGCCACTATTCGAAACTGTAAAATTGCAAGAACTTCACGAAAAAATGTCAACGTTTGCCCGTTCACATCTGCCACTGTCCTATATTTATTTATTTACTTGAATATGTATTTACATCAATAAGAGATAGTTTATACAATTAGACTACCAAAAGTTCATAGAAAATGTTTAATGAATAACGTAATAACATGATAAGATAACTAATGTAGGTAGTATCTAATCAACTAGTCAAAAAGTACATAAGTAAATGAGTTTTCAAAGTAGACCTACTTAAATAAAAATTGAAATCAATATAATTTGAAATTAGATTTGTTTCTCTGACACTGTTGAAATTTGAATGTAACAAGTATAACACTTTGTTAAATTATTTTTATAATAGTTTTGTGTTTGTTATCAATTATTTTCAATAATAAATATTATTCCTATTTTCTGTTTATAACCGATAAGACGTGTTTTCGTTACAAAAGTCTTTCCTAAAAAATAACTTTCAACAGACACAACGAGTTATAGGTTCATTAAGTGCATAATTAACTCTATATGTTCATTTTCACGAAGCAAGCAACGGGACTTACCTATGATCATTTAACTACCCCCATTTTATTTATAGACTGACGGGACTTTCACAGGACTCTCACATGGTATAGAAAGCTAATGTTGTAATGTCTAACTATAAAGCTATTTTAGTCACTCCCTAGGAGGCGCTCGGTCCATTTTTTTTTTAATTCGTATGTATGAGCCGAATAGAAATTGCTGGACTGTTTTTAACAGGATTCTCACTGACATATAACGCTCATATTGTAAGGAGTACCTACCTAAATATGTAACTTGGGCTGTTTCAATTAATCAAATTGGAACCGGCCTGATTTTGGTGGGATTTTCTCTACGGTAAATAATTGATATTTGAAGGAATAAATAAGGCTATTTTATTAACCCCCTAGATGGCGCTCAGGCATCTAAAGGATTTTTAAGAGACATTTTAAAATACGCAGTACTTTATAAGACGCTCTCATTTCTTTCCTTATTTTTTGAAAGAAACAAACAAAATAATTTTAATAGAAATTTCCTGCAACCACATTTTATATGAAAGCATTTTACATGAAACTTAATTCACTGCCAGACAATAATATTTTAAGCACCCTTTATAAGCCTCAAAAAGCTAATGACATTTAAAAATAACTTTTTAAATTGATCCCAATTTATGTTTGGTTTAAAAAAAAAAAAAAAATAATTTACAAAAAGGAAAACCATCAAAAATTTTCAATCCGCTTAAAAAATTTTAAATAAATTTAAGATTAATTTATTCCCGTCTACATCAGAGGTCGTTATCGTTAGCTGAGTATAGTAAACGAAAGAAAACAACATACAATATCGTTATTACACGATGGGGACATTCTCCAGTGTCTCACACGCTTCCAAAACAAAGCCCCCTATAAAATAATAGCTCACGATCAATTTAAACGGCTTTTTGTCAACCCACCGGGCATCGGCAAAACAAAACGTTCCCAATGATTATGATGGGGGGCTACACTATAGTCTACCCAGCATCTGTTAGCTATTGGAAGTGTCCAGCTTTATAGTTTAATACCTCAAAAGAAAAATGCGCATTTAGTGGATTCATTCATCAGAAAAGATGCATCATTTTCTTGGCTTCCCATATAACTAAGAAGTCCTTAATCCGCCAGTTCCAGAAATAAAATAAAAACAAAACGAAAATATTATTTAAATTTTGTTTTTTGTCTTTTCGGGAAAGATATACGCGGCCAATATACGCGATGACTATAAACAACAAAACGAGTAATCTTCGCGCATAAATAATGAACTTTAAGTGTCAAAGGGGAAGAAATCAATTTGTTGAAACATTCACTCCTTTTTTTTTTTTTTTTTATAAAAGAGTGTTTTTGTTTTTAAAGAACCGCCACCGCTCTACCGGCCGCAAAAGCCAAAGCTGTCAAAATAAAAAAAAAACGCATTCAGAAAATCTGTCGCTTGTGTTTTAAACGAGAGTGTGTTTTTTGTTGTTGCTTTTGTTTGTTCGATATACAGAAGGCCAACTCAGTGATTTATGAGATCCGAGAAATGTGCGAACTCAAAGTCATCACGTTTTCGACGTCTGGATGAACTGCAACGGTTTTCTGCAGACAGATAAAATAAATTACCAAACATATTGCAGAACATTAAGCTTAAGAATTTGTATTTATTTTTATTTAAGTAGATTCTGAAATTTTTATTGTTTCTGAGGAAGAATTGCAGGGATGAATGCAAATTTTTAAATATTTGTAGCCGTGTAATTTAAATGTGACCAGAGAAGAATTTATCGGTAGCAATATTTTTTAACTGCTTGACTTAAAAGGTGAATGGCTTGCAAAATCATTTAAAAATTATTCTTTATTATTCTGAATGTGTTTGTAAGGGAGTGACTTTTGAAATGATATATGGACATCATAATTTCTTGATTCGAATCGCAACTTATATGCTAAGCTGACACAAGAGTCTGGTTAAAAAGATTTTGACAGCAAAAATATTGTTATCGGAACATTTATTATAGCAAAATAAAAAATATTTAGTAAAATTAAAAAAAGATTTACTAAATATTTAAAAATTAGTTGTGATACTAAAAATTCCAAAGACAAATAAAGTTTTTGGACGTCATAGAATAATTGGCCAGTCGGCAGATAATTTTTTCTTGCAACAGAATACCTATCCAATTTTATGTTTGATTAGTCGCTTAGGAGTATTAGAGCTACGCCGCTCAGCCGCTCTGACGAGAAGACGAAAAAAGTGGGTCCGGCAATTCTGTCTGTCTGTCTGTCTGTCTGTCTGTATAGGCACTTATAGCCTTAATCCACACATATTACTTCAAATTTGGTAAGTATGGTTTTTAGGGTAATACGCCAAGAGCTTTTTTTGTAGGTTACTGTAAGTCTAAAAATAACGGTACCTGCCATATAACGGTTATCGAACATTTTATTTTTCTCGAAAACGGCTCTAACGATTTCAACCAAATTTCACATGTGTATTAAAGTTTAGAAGACCTATCAAATTTTGAAAACCAAACTTTCAAGAAAACTCATATAACGGTACCGGCCATATAATGATATTTTTAAATTTCGACTATCTTGATAACGGCTGAACCGATTTAAATGAAACTCAATACTGAAATTTAAGTATTTAAATAACATGGCATACATTTTTTTTAAATGTTTCTGTTAAGTTTTAAATAATTTTTGAAAAACTGTTTTTGTGAATTCAATATTTCAAAAACCCGTTGACGGATTTTTATGAAATTTTGTTTTGATGTACAATAAATAAGGTTTAAAAAACCTGCATAATCATTTTATAATAATTATTAAATAATTTTTTAAAAAAAGTTTTCGAAAAAATATTTTTAAAGAATCGATTTTTTCTAAAACCGGTCCAACGATTTAAATTTTTTTTTCGTAAGCTTATATTCAGTATAGAAAATTTTCTGCATACTTTTATTTTGGTTTTAAACTGGATTTAGATCTTTTAAAAAAATTTCGTACGATTTTTTCGTATATTCCGTTTGTACTTTAAACCCTCAGGTAACTTGTCACAAGAGTAAGTTTGTGCGACCCTGTCGTGCCCTTTATTTTGAAATAATTTCACTTTAGGAGTTCAAAAAATTAATCTTGTATTGTAAATTTGAACGAAATGTTTCTTTTTTATTTTGAATAAAAACTAAACTGTTATACGCTATACCTACAACAAAAAATTCTAGACTTAAAAAAAAAATTGATATCATATTTTTCATATTTTCTATCGAAAGGTTTGAATAATTCTTTTGTCCGATAAGCCATTGTTGAGTTATTTGAAAAAACGCGTTTTTTAATAAATGGCAAACGCCACACCATCCCGCCAGTCATAGAGTACAATCGGGTAGGAAAGTGTATATTCTTGTTTTTTGTTTTCAACTGTCCTCTCAGAAATATTTTTAGAGGCTGAAATTAATCTTTTGATAAACTCAGCTTTGGGAAATTCTAGCAGGAAATGAAAAACTTAAGCTTTGCACATTCGTGTAGTTCGGCTAATGAAAGAAACTCTTAAGAAAATTTCAGCTCTAGAGCAATTTAAAGAGTGTTTTATGCAGTGATTGGTTAAGTCTGCTCAGATGTCAAAGTTATACTGACCATACATACATTAGAGAACCTGTTCTTCTTGAATTTTTTCTTCCCTTGCAGAAATAGCACTGCTTCGTTTTACATTTTTCCTAAGATCTGACTTACTGGTTCAAAAATTTTCAAAAATACTCCAACCTTGCCAAAAAAAAAAGTAATCTAAGTAAAATCAACATCAACTTCATTCGTTTTAACCAGATGTTTGTCGGGACAAAACTGACGATTCTGTTTTCGGCGACACTCAGTCTGTTGAAACTATATATTGATGATTGCCGACTTTCTTGTACATTTATGCATTTAAAAATCTGCGAAAATAACGACTTGCACACTTTTCTAAAAAAAAAAATCATATGGGGGTTCTTTCTTACCCGTGGCCTAAATTAAAAAAAAATATTGTTTTTTTTTTAATTCTGAGTTTGAAAATTAATTTTTCAAAAATTATTCACAAATTCCCTTAGAAAGAACATATACTAAAACAGAATTTTGATTTTCCAAAAAAGGGTGTAATCATGGCATTTTAGGTTTTCTCTTTGTTTTTTAATAATTTTTTTCCTTACGCCTAAACGGGGTGAGATAGACCCTGCGTACAATATTTTTTTTTTCTTGATGCGACCTACTCGTTCTTTCTTTTTTCCACACCTTATGTTTTTCACCCCGTATATAGAAATGTGTGTATGGCTTTCCGCTATGGATTCCAAAACGGCAGGACCGATTTTAATGAAATTTGCAGGCAGTCGTGAAGTTTTGTTAGCGATAGGATAGGAGAGAAAGAGCCACGCCAGGCCAAGGGGGAGGAAGTTTTTCATAAAAACAGTTAAGGTCGTATCTAGCGATCGATTTATTTTGTAAACGGTTAGTTTTAAAAAAAAAAATTTTTTATTTTTTTGTAGGAAATTGTCTAAGCTACAATTTGCTTCTTTTTTTCTAGCAGTGATAGTTAGGGAGATATTGAGGAAAAACGTTTTTGGGGGACCACAGACCTGTAAAATCGTTACCGGCGCTCATATCGATGGGGACTGTTCCTATACTTAGTTTCCTTAGAACACAATTATAGGAAACTATTATGTAACAAAATTCAGCTTTAACAATTTTTTTTTTAAACAACTGACCGTTCCTTTGTGTGTTTTTCACACTGTGGCACGAAAGTAAACATACAGATAAATAGTACAGTCATTTTAGGCAAAAAAAAAGGGTCAACCTAAAAATGAGAGATAATAAGCTGGAAACTCGTATACGCCTTTATATTGGCGTTCTAAAAGTTGTCTAGAAAATCAAAAAAAAAATTCGTGTCTGCAACATAAGTTGTAAAAGGTCAAAGGTCACAAAAATCAGTTTTTCGGGAATATCTCGGTTCCAATGGTTCCGATGATGTTAGCATCTATTACAAAATTACAGAACATAATATGTCACGTGCGCCAATATACGTCCCCTAAGTTTTGTCATGGGGCTTTGTTAAGCTCCCATTGGGGTATAAATCAACTTGGGTCAAATGGTCCAAATCATGGTCGTTTGGCCGCCATTTTAGAAAATTGCCCCCAAATTGATCGTTTTTTGGTCTAAAGATCCGATTTTCATTTTTGAAGACTCATTTTATTTGCGTTTTAAGGCCAAAAAAATTTTATCAGACAAAGTTTTTGCTTAATCAAGACTTCCTGAGATATTTAAGATAAAAGTAAACAGGTTTAGTACGCAGTCGTTTAAGGCAAAGCAAGGGGTCAACTTAGAAATGAGAAATAATACTTGTTTAAATTTATCTTATAAATATCTCAGAAGGTCTTGATTAAGCAAAAACTTTGTCTGATAACATTTGTTTGGCTTTAAAACGCAATTAAAATGAGTCTTCAAAAATGAAAATCGGGCCACTGATGGATGCGGCGCATTCAGTCCATTTGGAATGGCTTCATTCAATTGTGGTTAATTAGTTTGTACTGTGGCATTAGTGCGGTCGAGTGGTAACATTAATACCTAAACAAAAATTATTAAAATTATATTTTTCAGAGTTTCGATTTTTGAACGATAACTACCTGTTTTGTTAGACATATTGGGGCTATTTCATAGACAATGTTCTAGTTGTTTTTAAGAAAAATTCGAGTTTTTCCTATCTAAATTACATTGTTGAAACACAGTCTAAGAAAAAAACGAATTTAAAAACAACTATGAATATATGCCCCAGACATTATCGATCAGCAATATTACTTTAACACCAATATTTTAGTAAATAATAATATTTTAACTCAAAGTTTTAACAATTCAATTAACGTAAATGCTTTTCAAATATATGTACCATTTATTATATTCCATCATATTAATATTAAAAAAAAATATAATACACAATTGGTATCAACCCATGAGTATTTCAGTTCAAGTTCTATCTAAAAAACCGTCTCTGGTTTCTTATAGTTTATTCACATAAAAAAAATCAAGTTAAACCAGTTCAAGCAATTTTTATATAGCTTGAAGCAGATTGAATTCAAATTAGGATCATCTGTAACCTCGTATGAGTAAAGGGAACATGTCACAACAACCATTGCTCATCCATTAGTCTGACTTCCCATCATCTATTTCTGTGGCACAAATGTAAAGAAATTATTCAAACAGAAGTCAGATGAGCTGCCACCTTTTGAAATTCCCAGCATCATTATCAGCTTCACAGATGACAACCTCTTCCATCATTTGGCGTAAATTAATGGAAATTACTCTACACAAAGGGTGGCAAACGGGGATGCAGGTGATGGGGTATTGCTTCTGAAGAATGCGCTATTCAATTTCACGGTATCCACATGTGGCCTGGCCACCACAGCCGCATAGCATCCATCCATAATTCTGACTTTAGGTGTTTTTTCATGATGTGAAAGAGTTCAAGAATCCAGAGCTGTATAAAGTTAGCCTTTTGCGCCTTTCATGAGTTGATTATTTGTCAATTCGTAATTGTCATTAGCTTAGATGATGGCCAGACACGCGGCAGCGGTTGGCGCGGTCATTGCTGGTGACCAACAACTGCCAACCACTAAGCCACCGAATCAACTAAGAACCACCAACCGGACGCAATTACTCGACGTGCCTGCAGTTTTCCACCTTCAAGATGATTAATTAGACAGCGATAGGTTTGCCATTGCCATCCAATGGATGCATCTATACTGCCCTGCCACAATCAACTGCTGGCAGCAATTGGAATTAGTTTTCGTGCAAAGTTTGTTTTTGCTATGCGAACACGAAAGTCTTTTTGAAAGATGAAGCTATACAAAGCTGGAAGAGTGCCCTATACTATATGTACTGTACGGTGGCGTTAGATGCACGCGGGGCTATATAAGTCGATTAGGATTTGCAGCGATGATGGTTACTGCTGCGACTGGGGATTATTTATTTATCATGAGTGCTAACGGGTATTCTATGTTGAAGGATTAAGTGCCATTGGCGTGCTCTGGCAATAAGGTGTCGATTTCTCATTGAATTTGTTAAAACTTGAGAGATCGGAACTACCAGCCACTATAAAGTAGGGACACATCATTAGCAAAATGCAATGAGCGTGATCGTAAATGCAAATTAACTAACTTAGTGTTTTTGCAATTGCACTAAAGGCAATAAATTATTGAATCGATTCTATAAGAGCTTTAGGAACAATAAGTTAAAAGTTTAATTTCTAAAAACGATAATGAGTTTGAATGTATTTTTATGGCATTGTTGGAAAATTATCATAATCAAATTATACTACAATCAAATGAAACAATTTAAAACACACAAGAAAACGGTTTTACTATTGTTAAATGCTTCAAGGAAATGAATAGTGCTTGTAGTCGTGTTTCGGAGCTAAGTGATTACAGCCAACTCAGTAAAATTTTACATGTTAATCCCAACAAAAACATAAAGTGGATATGAATGGTTCAACTGTTGAAGTGTAGATGACGCTGCAAGTGATTTGGGAAAAATATTCGTCTCTAATACTTGGTCGCACCTCGCTTTGCTATGGGCAGTTTGTTCGAATATGAATTCAAGTACTTTGCAGTGTGTCTGTCACCCAATATTTAAAATAAATAAGAGCTGAAGGCAATGCCATAGCTTTAAATTAATTAAATTGTAAAAAAAAATAAATATTTAAAATAAATATTTGTACCTATGCCCAATTTTTTTGAGTTTCGGAAGTAAAACTTTGGTGTCGTTTTTTAGCCAAACCATGAACATCTGTTTAGAAATATAGTACTGACGACTTAGTTTGACATTTCCTCTATCGAACAGCATGTGAAACGTGTAAATCGATTCAGTGATTGCTGAAATACAGACGGATTAAGATTGGTCTTTCAAAAGGCTTAACTTCCGGTAAAATTTTAAATTTTAAATTTAACCTTTCCGGTTCGTATTTCCGGTAAATTTAATTTGTTTTGATGCTTCTCTGATAAGCATATTTTGATCCACACCATTAGCAACGTCATCATTTCCAAAACTAAAAGTGAACATAGCCGTTTTATTGTTTGCTGCGTAAGCACTTCACGTCGAAACACGGCTATATACTACTATACAAGTCGTGTTTTTTTGCAAGACCATATAGACTTGTGTGATAAAACGACATTGGGAATCAGCCCACAACAATACCGACGTTTCCATATAACCACATGTAATTGGTCGGTAACGTAGCATGTCTAGGTAAATAGAATTATGTTGGAATTGTTTCTACGTGTGGTAGTTTTTTTCACACAAGTCTATATGGACTTGCAAAAAAACACGGCTACTATTACCGAATCCGCAAGCATCAAGCGGGAATAAATGTCGGAAACGTAGTTCATAAAATTGGTTTTACTGAAAACGAAGTTGAAATATCAAATCCGCAGTTCAAAGTTATTTTGGTGCAAACAAATAAAATAAAAAAGGAGAAATAATTAATATGTCTGATTTTTTTTAACAGAAATAAATTGTTTTTGGATTGCCGAATTGAATTAATTGATTTTGTAGTATTTCTAGTGATTTATTGGCAATGAGGGATTTTTTACCTAACATTTTTTACTAATAACATCTGACATATTCTTTAACAGATTCTTTGTAATAGAATTTTATGCACGCGCGGATCCAGCCGACACACGGGGATAGGTAATAGGCCCGAATTAGATTTTGGCTAAAAAATATAACTGAGATTTAACATACAACAGAAGATGGCATTAAAAATTTTAAGCTCCATATAGTTCGCTTCAGGAGCAATTTTGTGCAATTAATTTAATTTCTTCTCGAAGTTGATTGATAACAGTTGATTTATGTAAGCTACGCAATTTTTTCCCTTAACGTTCTTTCAATAAAATTACATAAAAAAATAATTTTGAAAAATCACATAGCGTAGTAACAACCCCTAGTAGAGCTAACTTGACAGTGAAGCTATCGCCACAAAAAAACCTTATCTGGTCAACTATTCAAATACCAAGTTACAACAAAAACCTACAAAAAAGGACGTGAACATAATGGAACCAAAAAGTATTACAGAAATAATTGGCGTTTTTGTCGTATAAACGCATTTTTTATATTAAATTTCTTGAATAATTGGGTATTAGTGTTATATATTTAAATATTTAACATATTTATTTATGAATTATTAAAATTCAATATTTTCTTTAAACGATTACAACAAAAAAATTCAACATTCAATACATACTTTGGAAAACATAGGAAAGAAAAAGGCAAATATATTTGCATATTAAAAAAAATAAGTGGCAAAATTATTTGCACAAAAGCAATCATACAGGAAAACAAGAAATTGACCGTGCATTTTGTGCTCTCAGTGGAATTTTTGATTAAATCTTGTAGAGGAATTCCCCCTGAGTATACAAATATATTTTTTGGGATTAAAGATCGTGTAGTTAGGCATTTTGAAATTTATCTCGAAAACCGTTAGTCCTACAAGAAATCAGCCAAATACAAAGGACTATGGGCAATTTTGTATGGAGTTTGGGCCCATTTCCAACATTGGTCAACAGCAATGAAATTTATTTTGTATGAAAGCATATAAAGAGCACTTTATATCATTATATGGCAGCTTAATCGAAATCGAGCGCAAAAGTGGTGTTTTCGAGAATTTTATAAAAAAAAGTACTTAAAGGACTATGGGCAATTTTGTATGGAGTTTGGGCCTATTTTCAACTTTGCTCAACAGTAATGAAACTTATGTCATAAGAAAGCGTATAGAGAGCACTCTATTTCATTATATCGCAGCTAAATGGAAATCGAGCGCAAAAGTGGTGTTTTGGCGCATTTAAAAAAATAAAAAGTATTTAAAATGCAAGCAAAATAAATACTTTTTTTTTATAAAATGTACCGAAACACCACTCTTGCGGTCGATTTAGACTAAGCTGACATATAATAAGATACAGTGCTCTTTATACTAGAGATCTTAATTTTAACCGGGTAATATACCTGAGCCCTACAACTACCCGGGTACCCAGGTCCAAAAATACCCTGGTATTACCCGAGTAACTGGGTACCCGGGTACCCCAGACATTCGGGTACCCGGGAATTAATTTGAGTACCAAGGTACCCGGGTACTCGATTTCACAAAAGTGCTAATAATTCAAATGCAATAGTTAACGAAAGTATTGTAGCCTTTAATAATCATAACATAAATTCTAGAAATTAAAAATAAATAAACACAACAAATAATAATTTTTCTTTTAAGAATGTCGGGTACCCGGGCGGATTTTTGGGTACCCGGGTTTCAAGAGATCTACTTTATACGCTTTCATATGACATAAGTTCCATTAATGTTGAGCAATGTTGAAAATGGGCCCAAAACGCCCATGGTCCTTTGTAGAAAAGTTAATTTTTTTTTAAATTCACTTTCGTAATGTATCTTTAATATTTCAAAAAAGTGCCCCGTGGCGTAGTGGTTAGTGTGTCGGTTCAAGCCCAGCTTCCAGCATCGATAACATCTAATGTTTTTTTTTTCAGGGGTACTGCCTCTTGCGAGGAAGTGACAAATCCTCCAAGGGTATCTTTGTAATGAAAAGTGCTTCTCAATTTAGTCGATCGGATTCGACTAAAAATTGTAGGTCCCCCCCCAATTCTGTTGAACTAACAACGCACACAAATGGATTTGTTGAGAGTTGTAAGTCACTAGGCCATGGTTCTTCGGAGCTGTCAGTGCCACTAAATTTTTTTTTTATTTTTTTTTTTAATATTTCAAAAGTTATAAGCAAATAAAAAGCTTAATTTACAGGTTATGTTTTTGGAGTCGAAAATAGTTTCTGTTTTTAATTTACCATAAAAAAATGTTGAATATAGTATACAGATTTATAGACAATTTCACAAAGCAAACATTTTTGCTTTTAATTTTTTCGTTAACTCTTGACCTTACCTACTTGCTCTTTTATTTTGTTGCATCTTATGTTATTCTCCCTCTATAATTTGGTGTTCTTTACCGCCGCGCTGTAGGAACGCACGGGTACCTGCGAGTAAAACTTGACTATATTAATGTTTTGCAACCAACCTTTCCTTACAATGAAGAACCTTTACCTAAAGATTAGATCCAGTAACCTTTTTACTTCCACAATACCTTCAAAAACCGATGCGCTACCTTGATTTCAACTCTAGCTACAGCCCTGGGGGTATTGAGAATGGCAGTTATCGACTACAAACAAAGACAAACAAATAAGCGAGATTAATATCATAGAAGTGTCACTTCACCAAATTACTATGCAGGTTGATTCACAGGTAAGCTTTATGCCAAAAAAAAGGAGCGAGTAGGTTGGGTCAAAAAAAAATCGAATTAGAGGGGGTCAATCTCGCCCGTATAGGCGGGAGGGCCAATTTTCAAAAAACTAACTTGAAACAGAAAAAAGGTTATCAAAAATCAACGGTAAAACCATCATTTTTAATTTTATGTAATTCAGTAGGTATATTTTATGTTTCTAAGATTGAATGCTCTTATCAGTTTTTAGTCAAAAACAGAATACCGGATGCTTTTCGTTTTTGAGAATATTAAAAATGACTAGATAATAATCCGTTTTGCGTTCACGTTATCAGATAAAACAACTTCAATCACGTTAAAAAAAATCGATTTCAATAAAGTGTGTTTTGAACAAACATTAGACCTCCGCCGTTACGATACTAAGAAGAATCATATTCACAAAACCTATAATAATGTTTAATAACATTGTGGCCACCTTTGTTTAAATTCATATCTTTGTTTCACCAGGTTTCGTAAGTTTCAAATAAAAACATATTACGCTTTCTTAAAAGAAAAAAAAAGATCATTCTCTTTACTAACCTACTTGTTGCTTAATTTCTTATAAAAGAAAACATAATCTCACACTTAAAAAAAAAAACACTTTTTATTTATGGGAAATATAACTTTAAAAAACGACTTCCACTTCGTTGTTCCTTTGTGTCCTAAATAAACTGTATCACCTACCACACTAAATCTCTGACAATAGCTCAAATGCCCTCTAACAAGATCACAAGCTTAAACGCTTTGGCATTCCCCAAGACCAAACGACCTGATTGCATAAAAAAAAATACAAAACAAACTGTAAAAACCTTTCGCCATAGCAAAACTGAAAATAAAATCGTTACCACGTCAAAGTTAAGCAAAAAAAAAAAATAAATCTAATTTCACGTGAAAAAAAACTGCACACAAACAAGCAATTTTCCACTTCAGATCAAATTACACAAAATGAAACCAATATCTCTTTAGTCTAATTCACCTCAACTCAACTCTAAGACTCTGAGCTCCATCCCAGGCTTTTTTTTTATACCTATTTGTCTCGAATTCCTTTCGGGATCTCTGTGAGGGTCTCTGTATAAGAGCCGTGTAATACTGACACGATCTATTCCCCCTGCGAATGTATCCTCCCACCAATTATCATTTAGAAATACAAAAAAAGATACTCCAATCCAACGAGCATTTTGGATCCATCTCTCTGGAACATGAAACAAAACCGAACATAAAATCAACCCTTTTTCAAGTCCGTCATCGTAGTTCAGCTGAGTTGCGCCGCCACCGCGGCTGTTGGCTGAGATGAATTTTTTTTATATATATTCACACAGATGGCTTGAGAAGGCCACTTTAGGATACAGATTCATTCATTCACACTTCCATCCTCCAAAACAATCGCCTTCAACTCCTTGGCTCACGCTGTTACGGCTGCTGCTCCCAGATCCATCTAATCGCGTTTTTATTGCTCCTTAATAACACCTCGGCCTCTTTGGTTGTCGGTCGGTGTTGGTCGGTCGGTCGGTCGCTTTGTTTGTAGGTTGCTCTTCTCTCGATTCGGATGTAATTTTATGTTCGAGCAAAAGTGGAAATTCATGATTCGGTGATGTTGCACGAATACCATTGTTATCCTCATTAAAAACTCATAAATAAATTGAATTATCGAGTTTCGGAGGAGCGTTTCGTTGTGACCGTCTATATACCTATATACTTCTATAAGAAGTATAGAAAATGTCCATGGAACTTGACGAAACAATTGACATTTTTTTGTATTCTTACATCTATAAAAAATATAAGTAAGGCTTCATACAAAACAAATCCCTTCCCTATCGAGAGTGTAAATATTATGACGCGGTCCATTGGGATTATTAAAATTTCAAATCACTTTTTGAATGTATTCAATTCCCTTGCCAATAAATAATAGTATACCTATCGATGATAACAATGGAATTGGAATTTCTGAGACCCTATCTATATATAATTTTTCTGTTTGAAAATGAAAAAGAATTCCAACTTAAAGGATTATAAAAGTTTGGCTTTTATAGATACGCTTTGTAGATATTTTGTATCTTTGAATGTTGTCATATAAACTATAAGCGATTGGTTTACATTGTTGAACTCACTTCAATATCTATGACATGATCGTAAATGATTTGAGATACTTTAGAATGGGATTCCATTTGAGTAGAAGAAACAAATGTTGGTAAAGTGAAAATTAAAAAAAAAAAGAGAAAATTTATTGGTATCAATATTTTATACAATGAATGGTTAAGAAGATGGGAATTAATTTTGATATGTGGTGGAAATGGTATTTGTTCAAACTTTGGTCATTGTTCCGCTTAGATCGGAAATAAGTTCAAAAATAAATTTTCAAAATGGTTTTTTATAAATATACGTATTTTAGGACCTACGTAATTCGTGACTCATCAATGGAAGAACGAAGATGTTTGAAGATTGAAAGACAAAATCCGACCTCATATTGACAAACAATAATCGGAACACTGTGTGTTGGTCTGTGACCTCGGGTTGGAGGAGTAGGTGACAATTGAAAATGCATCAAATAGTTCCAAATAGTTCATCGAATATCAAAATCGTTATATAAAAATATGATGCTAAAATTTGGAAGACAAATAAACAATCAATCATTCAAAATTCCGGAGCTATTTGTGCCAACGTAACCCCGTTACATCGAGAAATGACATATAAAAAAACACAAGAAATAAACTGTTAAATTGAAGAAATTTATTTGACAGTAGGAGCCAGGTTTGTACAATTCACTGTGGGGCAATTCACTGTTCGACAATTCTCGCGCGCGAATAATGCAACACAGTGAAAAGCATGCAAAGTGAATTAACCAAATTTTTATTCGGACACACATACAAAGATTACAGAGTTTGAGTTCCTTCTCAAAATAAAATTCAAAGATGACCACGCCTCAACTTTCAACACTTTTTATTTGCGAATATATAGTTATGCATTTGTAAAAATAAAAAAAGGTTTGATATAACAACCAAACATGGCATGCATTGCGTTGATATAAAGAAGTCGAAAAAAGTAGGTCCGACAACTCTGTCTGTCTGTCTGTGTCGGCACCTACACTACAGTCTAGAAGGCTGGGCCTATTTGCTTCAAACTTGGTAAAAAGTATTCTTTTTTATATTTTTTTCAATTTCTTAAAATGACGGTGCCTACCATAGATACCCATAAGCGTTTCCGATAATTCCATTTTTCTCGAAAAAAATACGATTTTGAAAAAAATTAATATGAGTGATATTTGCCAATGGTCTTTCATTTAAACATTTTTTTCCGAAAATGAATTTTTTTGATACCGATTATCTTTCAAACGGCTGCGCTGATTTTGACGATTTTTTTTTTATTCTAAGAGTTTTGCTAAACCTGATTAATACTAAAATTAAAAGTTTAAGAAAAACGTATTTTAGTTTAGTTAGTTTTCTAAATTCAATTTTTCGCAACGAAAATCCCATAACTTTTGACCAATTTTTATATGAGTGATTTGTTGCCAACGTTTATGACTTTTTTATCTAATTTTTTTTTTTCGGAGAAGATTATTGATATTGATTATCTTTTAAACGGCTGCACTGATTTCGACGTGATATTATATTTTAAAATTTCTGATGATAAGACCGATCAATACTGCAACAGAATCTATAAATCTATTTTGATTTCCATATTTGTCGAAACAAAAAAGAATCATCAGACGTACCATAAATCAGACGTATCTACGCTTGAAAAGTTCTGAGAAGACGCCACTGGCTAGTCATAGCGTCGAGACTGGTCACAAACTGGACTTTGAAGGCGTAAAAATCCTGGCAACAGAAAAACACACATCTAAACGCTTTACATTAGAAACATAATAAACAACAAAAATACTATGAACCGTAAACAAGACATACAAAACATATCATCGGTTTACTGTTCCTTGGTTGCTGAGAACAAATCAAACTGTTGAAAGTTCAAACTCAACGGACTAATCTCCCATCAAGGAAGTGTTTAAATTTAAGTTTCCAACAAATTGTGTTATCCAAAAAAAAAAAAAAATTATATTTGTACCATTAAAAAACCTGCCATAGAACGGTACTTCTTTGACATTGATTATCTTTTAAACGGCTACACTGATTTCGACGAGATATTATATTTTAAAATTTCTGATGATAAGACTGATCAATACTGCAATCGAATCTTAAAATCTATTTTGATTTCCATTTTTTTTCGAAACAAATTCTGATCAATTTTGATTAAATGGTATTGTGAGGTATTTTTGTTATTTTGATTTTTTGTCTTTCATTTGACCTGCCGTAGAACTGAACTTCTTTGATATTGATTATCTCTTAAACGGCTGGAACGTTTTCTACGAAATTTTAGTTTTGCTAAGCCTATTATTAATACAGCAGTCAAAAAAACTGGATAAATAGTCGTTAACACGAAGGTAACACGCCCCGAGAGGAAGTTCGTATGACCCAGTATTGTTCCCTTTATTTTGAAGACAAATCATTTATGTTCAGAATATGGTTTCAAATACACAAAGTGTAATTTTAGTTAAACATTTGTTTTACAAAATTGTGAATCTTGACGCTGAAAACCAGCTATATCAAAATATTGATTGCTGATTATTAAATTAAATTCTGCCTTAGCTCTTTAATAAATGATCTGGAACTTATCAGATTGAGAATTTTGTCTCTTACTGCTATTAGCCTGACATACAATTTTGTTATTATATGCGAAATGCCCATTTTGTATACGTTTGCAACTTTCTGATTAAACAGGACTATACATGTATAGTTACCTATTTTATATTCTTTAATCGACCTCGATGTTTTTGTACTCATGCGATGATTGCAAAGCCACCTTATACACTGGTTTACTGATCTTCATATTACCTTTTCCGTTGAAGATTGAGGTGAAGAGCAAGAGTTGCGTCTTTCAGAAATCTATTATCTGCATGACAAGTCCCTCACAATATTTTCGCAGTCTCTGAAGAATTTTCTTAACCTTCAATAAGAAATTTGCTTATGAGCTTATTGAACAAATTTCTCTTCACCATGCAGCCAACTTAACGAACTTTGATGTTCTTATAATACTTTCTATCTGTTAAATAGATACTTCAAACACTTAAAAAAGTGAAAGTTGTTCACCAAAAAACATCGATTCTTCAAAAAGATGTTGAAGTTTATTTCCCCATTACAATACTATTATTATTTTTGAAGTGGTATCAAAGTTCGTGTCTATTATTAAAATTGATTTGTACAACACCCATTCAATAAGTGATATCATAAAAACTGAGAGCTTATTTTGAACTTCATAAAAAAAGCAATATCAAAACACCCGCTCCCGCCACACATTAAAATCACACAAAGGCCCATTCTATAAAATCCCAATATCTACCCAAAGTGATCTTTATTCGAGAAATTCCCAATTTCATTCGCACCATTTAAGCCATCATTCAATCACTTAACTCTTGAAACTTTTCTTTACGACCTCTTCTGCGATCTGTCTGTCTATCATGTCCAAGTCGACCGACCGATCCCACTTCGCACTTGCTGTGCTGCGATCGTAAAGTCGCTATCGCTAGCGATGATTGTTAAAACAACGTGTCCCAGAAGCATTTTTCCACGATTCCTGCGTGTCATTGATAAGTGGAAGATATACTTCCCAAGACCACCAGATATAGGAAAACCAACCAATCAATAACACAGGCCACTTTTAGCGTGTGTCACATTAATGTCAAACCAACAGACAGCCAAACATCAAGCGTCACGATTGCTTTGGCTGCATTTGTCTCTTTAGCCCGTATATATGTACCACAACCCTTTTAGTATTTAAATTTGTTTTATTCTATGGTATCCAAAAGATATAAAACTTCAGATTCAATAACAGATTTGATGGTTTATTTATTGCTTTTTTTAATCCAATTTGGGTGCGTATCTTTTGGAAGGCTTGAGATTTTAAGACCAACAGGGTAGACCACCTACTTGGGTGAATGTGTGTCTTACTGATTTTTATCGCAGACTTTTAAATTAAACCAAATTAGGTTATCTTTCTGATATCGTTGCCGCATTGATCCGTTTTCTTCACCCGGTGGCCTCTAGACGTACAAATATTAACTGACAAATAGTCTGGGGATATGTTTTTAATCCCAAAGCTCAAAACCCATCAGATCTCTAATGAAAAGCCAACTTAATTAATTTGTAGCAATTTTTTTTTGCGAGTAGGTAGATACAGGTGCATTGGACGTCATCGTTGGTAAAACAAATACCGCTTAGGTCTGCCATTGCGGCCACTCAATCTCAATGGCTGCTGGGAAGCCGGTTGGTGTTGGTTCGTATTTTTATTATTTATTTATGAGAACGAGATTAATTGATTGAATCCATTAAAAATTTGTAACGAAATCGACGTCGCGACTGAATGTAAAGTCGCTCAGTCTTCTAGGTCCGAACCAACCGTATCCGAAACCGACGCGCCCTGGTTATACGTTCTAGTGTTACCTAGGAATGTTCGATGTCCACCCGAGTCTGTCCGTCTGTCTGTGTACATTATTCCGGTGTTATTTGAATAATTAATGGAGATTTTCCCCGAATGCAATTTGTTGCAGTAGCACTGAACGTACGATAGAGGGAGTTACTCTAGTTTTATTTTTTATTATTTCTGCACAGGGGGGGACCCTTCTTCTGACATTCCTTAGCATATGTTCGGCGCGTTCAGTGAAAAATGAAGCTGTCCAAGTTTTTTTTTTATTTATTTTAATTTTTGCTGCAAGGCGCACATTGAATCGATTTATTATTTGCCTATCGGGCGTCATATACATACGGCGCACGGCGACGGCGACGGATGGTATAAGGCGAGAGGACTGGTGGGCGCCTGGCTTTTATTGACTCGGGATGCAGGTGGTGCTGGCTGGTTTTTGATATCAAATAGAGTGATGAATGGAAGTTTGCGTAACTGGTCTGGTAGTATAATATATAGGTATAGGTATACCTATGTATAGGATATATTCTTATATCCAAAGAGATATATAAGCAATGATGTAGCATCCTCCTTTGGGTATCGCAATCTGCTTAAGTGCAGGGACAACATAATTATCGTGCACCTCTAACTTTAGCTGGAGCTGGATTTTTGTGTCAATCGTAGGTAAAATGATAACAAAGTGACAAGACGCATTTTACATAGATGCGGTTTGACGCTGGAGGCAAGATAAATGGTGTTGGATCAATTGTTTTCTATTGAGATAAAAAATTAAAACTAGAATCGAGCATGCGTAACTTAAGTCAACTTAGGGAAGTAAAAAGAAGATCAATTATAAGGGGCGACATTTCGTTGAGATGACAGCTGTCAGAATGATAAATTAAAAATACGGAAGTAGATCATTCTTGATGTGTACGTAGGTGCGCGCATATTTTAGGAAAGTATGGATAAATGGTGTTTGAATTACGATACTAGAAGTTAAGCGGCAACAAGTATCAGTGATATTATTTGTCAAGGCTTTTTTTCTGGTTCTTAACTGTCATCTATGACAAACTTACAGATAGAACGTCGACCCCCGGCTGACTGTATAGTTAGGTTACATTCTGAAATATTAAATACCTAAGAAGAAAATACTTATACCTATACCTGTCTAGATAATTGAAATAAAATTTTACAACTTCCGTTGCATTTGATTGTTTAAGTCAGCTTTGTTTCGAAATGCAAGCCATATTTTAATGCAACGATGGAAATAAACGTTAGCACCAATCTTAATGACTAAAAAATAGAGATCCTGAGGCTACAACAGCAATGTTCACTTATATTAGAAATACCTTGTATAGGTACCTGAAATTAATAACTGAAAATTCAAACAATTTTTACAAGAAAATTTTATTTTTAAAGTAAATAAATAAATCCGTTAAATAAATTTCGCAATAGTATAAGTAAAATAATAATTCAAAAAATTACAATTGAATAGAATAAATTCAAGCGAAATCTTAAATTTGTATCGTATTTTCTCAAAAATGTCTTTTAATTAAAAATCTTAAAGTTTCATTTCAATATGTTGCAATTTAGTGCTAAAATTTTAACTTTTTTTATTTAAAAACTTTAGGAAAACGGAAAAATAGAATAAGTTAAAAAGGTGACCATAAATGAGTGGGTGTCGGTCTAAAGGGCCAGTGTTTTCAGCTCTGGTTACTTGTAACCACTGGTTATTTCAGTTGTTAACCATAGATTTTGTACGTGTTTCTATGGTTACCAGCAATTGGTTAAATTTAGCCAGAGCTGAAAAGACTGGCCCTAAAGGTGGTACAGCCCTAGCAGGCTCTACTATAGTAGAAATCTTGAGACAGCATGCTTCACTATTTTTAGTGTTTACCTAAGCTTGAGCGCGTAGGTGGAGTTAAGACAAGAAAAAAATCGTATGGGAGGGGGTCTATTTCCCCCCGTTTAGGCGGGAAGGGAAATTTTCTAAAAACTTGACTTAAATCAGAAAAATTATTTAAAAACAACGGTGAATGATACGAAGCGTTGTTATATTTTTTTGGAGAAAAAATTTGGCCAGAAAACTACTCTTTTATTTAATTTTTAAATTAAGTTGTTTAAGGGAACAGTTTTAAAAAAAAATTAATTTTCAAACTCAAAACTAATTTTTTTCAAAATTTTATTTAATTAACTATTATTTTTATTTTCAAAATTCAATGCTCTTATTAATTTTAAGTCAAAAACAGAAAACCGGATGCCAAAATATATCTTAGTTTTTGAGAAATTAAGAAAAACTATAAGTATTTTTTTCCAAGAAAAACATTTTTTTTTGGTTTTCCCAAATTTGACCTGCTCAGGTCAATTATTAATTAGGGAATTATCTCTTTTTTATTTTTTATTACATACCATCCGATTTTAATCAAATAATAAAAAAAAAAACGAATTAACTTTTTACTTTACTTACTAGTTTTACTTTTAATTTTTTTTAATTTCTCAAAAACTAAGATACATTTTGGCATCCGGTTTTCTGTTTTTGACTAAAATTTAATAAGAGCACTGAATTTTTAAAATAAAAATAATAGTTAATTACATAAAATTTTGAAAAAAATTATTTTAAAATTTTTTTTTCAGTTTTTTTTTCAAAATTTTGAGTTTGAAAATTAATTTTCTTGAAACTGTTCACTTAAGCAACTTAATTTAAAAATTAAATAAAAGAATAGTTTTCTAACTTTTCAAAAAAATACAACAAGGCTTTGTATCATTGTATCATTACCTCTATTATTCAATTCAGTTGTAAAATTAAATCCAGATATGAATTATTCATACAAGACTCTTTTTAAAACACTCCGTCGATTTTTTTCTATCTTATTTATATTTTCTGCAAGTCTAACTCGCTATTCGTAACAATCTTCGACAAATCCAACAACCAACTTGTCCGTTTTCATCGACTGACTATATCTCTTCCTGTTTCCATCTTTCAAAACCCATCAGACTAATTTCTAATTGCACTTCAATTCGTTTTAACTTATTTCAAAATGAAGATGCGTGTGCAGCACGCCATATGAATCTTCCCGACCTTTCAAAAAATCAGCTCCCCAAGTGATCGTATCGCCTTTATTAATGGTCATTAGAGTAGGTTAATAAATTGTGCACATCATGTACACTGTTTCAACTTGGAATAGTAAAACCTAACTATATTATAGTTAACTAAAAGGCATATGCATGCATGCCAATGCCAAGACCATATCTTGTTCTTTAAATTGAATGGTGTTGGTTTTCCACTCATGGCACAATCACACGCTATCTCGACCAAGTACACAACACACATGTAGAGTCTCCATCCACCGCCACCACCATCTAATTCTTCTTTCGCATTTTGTTGCGACAAACTGTCGCACTCCAAGAATTTCTCTTGGATACTCATATAAACATATAATTGCATCTATAGATATTGGGGATACCTGCAACCAGCATCAGTTCTCATCTTCTCCTGGCCATATATATATACATGCGGATGGAACTGGACTCATTGCCAGCACTCACCTATATGCCGTGTCCAATTCGAAATGACTTACAATCGTTAGTTATTTATATTCCACCGCATACACACTGATGATGCTCTGGAGTCAAATTGGGAATCATTGGTGGAGGAGCACATTGAACTTTCAAGAGCTCTCTATATAGCTCTAGCAACTGGCATTTCTTCTTCTTCCCGGATTGTTTGGGAGAAAAATGATCAGGTGACAGGACAAGGTGAGCCCTGGTGATTGGTTTGGATTTCTCGATTTATTGCATGCACTATCTGAAATGCTTCCTGCCTTCTCCTCTTCAATGGGGGAGGTCTGCACTCCATTTTGCAAATGATAACTCATTCTTGGGACACAATTTTCTGTGCTATGACTTGTGGGTAAGCCGACTATCTTCCAAATGTATCACCTCCTTTAGGATCCACCGAGTGTGTGACAACAACGGGCGAGATTAATGATTTATTGGACAGGTGGCCGGCAGGCGCAGCAAGGCGGACGATGATGATGATGATGATGGTGGTGGTTTATAACGCGCGTTCCTAGAGTAATTAAACTATTATTACTGAGGATATTGAAATTCCAAAGCGTGAATGATTTTGATTTATGCTCCTGGCGAAGGATGCTGAGGACGTTCGACTGCCTATAAAAAAAAAACTGTAAAGACTATTCCTAGAGATGGCGTTGCGATAGTAATTTCCAGAGGTATAGCCTCAGTCTCTCAGATTTAGGATGAAATTAATGATTGAATGCGTGCTGGGTTGAATGTCAACGTCCGCGTTCGTTCGATGATATAGGTAGTCCAATCGATTTTCACAAAGAACACATATAGCATACATATGTGGCCTATCTGTTTCTATAAAATTAAAAACAACAATAAGAAAAGAGTTAAGATTAATTGTTTTGTTCGCACTTCCATGGTCATATATGTTTGGTTTCAAGAGGCAAGTTCTAGTTGTTCAATGGAGCCACAAGAAAAAAAAGGGGGAAAATGTAGGTTTTATAGACTTGGTTATTAATGAGCCTTAAAGTAAAAAAAAAAAACTCCAACTGGCCTTAGGATAGCATTCATCAATTTTAGCAATTTTCTGTTTAAATAAACTTATGGGCGGTTTATATTTAAAAAATTACAATTTTTAAACAAGATCTCTGCGAAAGGCTTCCAACACAAGGTCAAGGAAATTAATGGAATTTATGTATATATCCTCAACAAAATGCCCTTCACTTTAAATTAAATTCCAAGTGTCTTTAAAAACCTTGAATATAACAATTCCAACCAAATCATGTGTACAGTCGACGCCTCTTTGTCCACTAATGGATCAATCTGTCTTCAACAAAACAAAACACGTGTGTCCTGTCCTGTCCTCTGTCCTGAGTCCTATGCTTATAATAGTCCTCACAGATATATCTGAGAGTGCTAAATGTTTATTAAAATTGCCACAAAATAGTTTTGCTTATACAAAATTAATTTCATCACCTAAACCCTCGAGACTATGCTATATAGTCCCATTAAATTCTACTGACTTGACTTGGAGTAAATTTACACAATGATTATTGCCAAGACGTTCGTGGTTGGAATTGGAATTTTATTTAAGCTTCGAGTGTAAATTGTACGAAGAAGTAATCAAACATAAATGCAAATTATAAATATAAAATGGAAGGTATGACGATGTAAAGGTAGATTTATTTTTTAGAGACGTGATTTTTAGTTCGAATGATGTAGGAATTAATATTTTAACATGGACGCAAGTTCTTGAGACACGAAAATGAGCATTAAATCCTCTATTAATATAACGCCTATCTTAGCAACTAAAATGGGGAATAGGAAATCTTCAATTTTTCAGCGTGAATTAATGTTTAGCAGACCTATTATGGAATAATGTCTATAGTTGCCGCAGACACTTTTAAATATTAAAATTTCATTTATTTGCTGCTCCAAACACTCTCTTTTTCAAAAACACCAGTAGGCCAAGGTAATTGACGTTGATGGTGTCAATATCATGTTATTAATTTGACCGTACATTTTATTGTATATACCTTTTTTTATATTCACAGAGAAATTCTAGAGAGTTTCTGCTCTTTGTATTTCCTAAAAATTTAGGGTTTGGTTGGTAAGAGGAGTTCCAGAAATGAAAACTAAGAATTAAGAACTAAGAACTAAGAACTAAGAACTAAGAACTAAGAACTAAGAACTAAGAACTAAGAACTAAGAACTAAAAACTAAGAACTAAGAACTAGGAACTAAGAACTAAGAACTAAGAACTAAGAACTAAGAACTAAGAACTAAGAACTAAGAACTAAGAACTAAGAACTAAGAACTAAGAACTAGGAACTAAGGACTAAGAACTAGCAACTAACATTTAAGAACTAAGAACTAACATTTAAGAACTAAGAACTAATATCTAGAACTAAGAACTAAGAACTAAGAACTAAGAACTAAGAACTAAGAACTAAGAACTAAGAACTAAGAACTAAGAACTAAGAACTAAGAACTAAGAACTAAGAACTAAGAACTAAGAACTAAGAACTAAGAACTAAGAACTAAGAACTAAGAACTAAGAACTAAGAACTAAGAACTTGGAACTAAAAACTAAGAACTAAGAACTAAGAACTAAGAACTAAGAACTAAGAACTGAGAACTTAGAACTAAGAACTAAGAACTAAGAACTAAGAACTAAGAACTAAGAACTAAGAACTAAGAACTAAGAACTAAGAACTATATATTTAGACCTTAGAAGTAAGAACTAATAACTAAAAACTAAGGACTAAGAACATAGAACTTACTAAGTGTTATTTCTATATAGTTGGACAAAATGACCTAATTTTTCGTCTGGAATGGAGTTTGAGACGATAACTTTAAATTGAAACAGCTAAAGGAAAAATAAGAACTTGTCTAAAATTAATAAAAAAAAAATCTTTTCAAACTTAAAATATAATAAAAGAACAGGAAAAAAACAAATTCATTCACTTATTTTATGTTTGTGAGTGTTGATCTTATAAAGTTTGTTTAGAAAAAAATTCATTCACAGTTAAGACTAAGATTGGTGGAAAGATCAAGAACTTTGAACAAAAATATGAGATTTGTCCATGAAATCAATCTGATTCATAAACCTTTATTGGACAATTTTATTTTCAATCTACAACTTTATATTCGCTTTAGCTGAAAATAAAACTAAAAACGCAAAAAATAGTTGTGGTGATGAAAGCATGTTTTATACATCGACTACTCTGGCTATACGGAACTGAGAAATCCTCCGTGTTCAGTATTATTTATAGGAAAATGCGGGCAAACAAATCTGACCGATTTGCAGTCGAAACCTTTGTTTGTGCCTTATTATGACCATTAACCTCCAAAATACAGTAAGAATAGGAATAAAATAAAAACTCCCTAGAGCATTGGCATTCCCCTTGTCTACGAAAGGAGCTTGAAAGTTTTCTAAAATAGTAGCATTTCTGGAATGATAGCATTTTTAAGCCAATAATTGACGAGATGGACGTATTCGATGGTAGAATATGAGGCAAATAGGAGGACCAGATTTTAATAAATAAAATTTTTCACTCAAAAATGGGATCCTGATGAAATTAGAATGAAAGGAAAGGGTCATCTTATCAATGAAGTGAACATCAATCCTAAATCTTAAAATTCAAGAAGGATTACCGAAAACTTATGCCGAGCAGCTAACAATCCAAACACACGTATTCAGCTGAGTGCCAGAGTGTACCTATCTGTTGATTTTCGAATTCATAAGGGCCGAAAAATGAATACCTTATATAATAGTGGAAAAGCAATTAATATGGAAGCTAATGAAATAATACTATAGGTACGTGAAGTAATGTTCAGCGCTGACCATAAGATTTATAAGTTGCCCAAAATGAAACTTGAACGCCAAAAAAAGAAAAGAAACAAAAATTGTTTTCGTCCTACAACAAGCGAAAATAATTTTGGATTATTTAATTTGTTTCAATTTATTATAATTTTTGATTTAACTTTATGTCAAATGTCAATTTATTAAATTATATGCTATTCATACCGCATGTGTGAAACATAGTTCAATCGGTGCAGGGAAATAATTTCACATGGGAAACAACCTCACCACTAGTGGGAAATAACTGTGTTTATCAAAAAATAGTTAGGTGAGAAATAACTTAACCAAATTTCAGGTTGTATTATTTCCCACTCAAAGTGGGAAATAACTTCACCTTAAAAATGTAAAGTTATTTCCAACTAGCTGTGAAGTTATTTCCCAGTGAAGTTCAATCTCTTTTCAAGCTGCAAACAAAACAATATGTATTTTATTTTTGATACTTTAATCTATCAACTGACAATCTTTACTATATAATATATACAATCATAACTTGGACCTAAATTCACGAATAACTTCGGATTCCTTACAATCTAATCAACCAAAACAATCGATTTGATATCGCTTGTAATTCTATCCAGAGTCCTAATGAAGAACATTTTCAGTGAATGGATACACCTCCTTTACAAGCTGATCGTTAATTAGTTATGACAGTGTCGAGACAACTGTGACAACACCTTACCTATCCCAACCAAACTTCTGTATATACTCCAATCTTTATCCAAAGGTTTAATCTAACGATATGACATCGAAGGAAAAAAAAAATCTATTTCATAAAAATAAACTGTCGTTTTACATTTATGAGGGATAACAAATTTTCCAGACGATAAAGATACACCCAGAGAGAAATCGAGAAGGAAAATTATTAATCGAATATTAAACCAAATAGCACAACCTCTTGACTTTCAGCTGAGTCTGTGTAATAAACTTAGGAAATGGCTTCCATATATCCACCCTCTGAATCAGAAGCAATGAATATCTTTTCAACAAAAAAAGAAATCTACCGACTTCTATAACCATTGGGCTTCCTTCCCGCTGTGTTAATTGGATAACATTGAAAGAAGTCATAAATAATTTCCTATCTTATAACTTTTTTTTTTACTATTGTCTGCAAGAATTGGAAAATGCATTATTATCCCAACAACAACTACAACACCTGAACGTTTAAATAAAAACGTAACCCATAATGACATTTCCACTCATAAATAAAAAGATGAAAAAAAACTAAACAAGGACGATAGGTTGACCCGAAATAGAATTGGAAAGAATGACCCAACAATAAAATGAAATTTTTGTTTTGGTTTAACTGCAGAGATGTATCTTTGGAGGTTTTATTCGATTCAACAAACTATGGCAGGGTCGGGCCATAGAGATTATATTGTCGATGAAGATGTCTTCCTTTTATAAATTTTCTGACCAAACCATTGGCCCATTTTTATTGTGCACTGGTATCAAATATCTAAAATAAAAATAAAATTAAATGTATCCTTGTTGCATAGAGATGAAATTTATGGTCATTAGGTGGTAACAACGGAACCAAAAGTACAAAAATTCGAATGTGAGTTTTCGAATACAGTTAAAGGACCAAAGAATTATAATAACAAACAATTGCATTTCCTAGAAAATAGAAAGAAGAGTCCTTTTGGCTCAGGATGAAAACCCTTTCTAATCGAAATATTACGTAAGTGTACATGTTACTTTTATTATAATGCTTTTGCCAAATTATGTTGTGCTGCAGGTACAGTGAGGCGAAAAAATTTAGTTCGGTTTTGTTTAAATATAAACTGAACTTCAAAATATAAAAGAAAAGGAAAATTAAATACCGAAATCATTCGATGAGTTTTTTTTCAAATATTTATGTTATAATAAAAATGTTTTTAAATTTAAATGGAGAGGAAGAGCGACATCATCGAATAAAGATAAGGAGTCAATTTTAGTACCTGGTGGATAAATATTCGAATAAAAGTCCGGTATTAATTTTGACTCGCAAGATTTCTTGCATTTATGTAAATATTTCGAAAACTATTCTTCTCCTTCTTCTTCTTCGCACCCTTCTTACATCTCTTCTTCACCAACTGATGATCTGCCTGTTGGGTTTGTCGGTTGACATCTATTATCCGAAAGCTTCCTGGTTATGCATTGTTTAATGTCTGAGGTCAATTGAACGCTATAAAGTGTCGATGCATTTGTTTTATCCAGAAATTCCTGGGCCTGCGATTTTACTGGAACGTTGTATGAAAGTGCCTTTTGGACGGGGTTCTCAGCATCTTTCCTTAGTACATGAAAGTACCATAGCTGAGTTTGTTTTGCTGTATTCTTATCACCGATGGTATTTTTGACGTGGAGGCTTCTTCGGATCTTTTTACGACCAATTCGATGTAGCTTAATTAATCCTATCATCTTTATCTCCAGAACTACGGCTGTGTATATAGGGCTTTCCTTTCATCAGCTTATAGGGAGCATTTTTTGGTCACAGTAGATTGCACATTTCTCACTCCACTTCATCCACCCTATGCGATGCTTATGCGATGGTTGATGTCGTCATCACAGGATGCTTTGTGTTTGATCATAGATTCAAGATATTTAAACTTAATGCACTTGGGAAGCACTCTTCTGTACAAATAAATGTATAAAATAGACCTGATGGTTAGATAAGAAAATGGGCGGCATAGATATTCTGGGTTTTTGGCGCTATAACCGCATATCTTTCGAAAGCGTTCACCAATTCATCAAGTTCTCGTTGAAAGGATAATTGGAATGGTTTCATCGTCAGCAACAGCTAAGTCACTTTGTAGTCTCTCATCTTATCTTCAAGATCTTCAAGGACTGTATCGAAGTTGGTTTACACCAACTTCGATAGTTTATAATGGTTTACACCAACTTCGATAGGGAAAATGTTCGTAACTCCTGCAGTGCATCTATAAGCTTTGTTATGACATGCTCGTACATATCCAAGATCATCCCCTCGTAGATTTCTGAAACTCCCCGTTGCCTTCTAGAGCCACCCATATAAGATCCCGTATCGGTCACTAGATAGCCTTATTACTTTCCACAAGCGGCCTTCCAATACACGCTCAACGATCTCGTATAATTATCGCAGTATCGCGTATCATCCTTCATCTTGTAAATTGGGAGAAGGCAATTTTCCCTCCAATGATTTGAAATTTGGTTCCCGCTGCGCTGATAAGTTTAGATATGAGAACCGTAAGCGGCGTGAGCCAACTAAGCCCGATGTCTCCTATCTTTTTTCGTACTCAGAATTTTTCAACACCGCACTGACTTCTTTGACTGTGATGTATGGCACGTCTTTGTAGCATTTCAACTTCTTTCCGCTCAATTTAAAGGATTGTTGCACCTTTGTTTATCTCTTGGCATGTTGCAGTTCCTGAAGAGCCTGGTTTGCATCAGCAGCTGGTGCAGACATATTTCTTCCAACTCCCGATACATGTTCTCCATACTGACAACTTTGAGTAGGGATCACTTCTTCTTTGCTTCTTTCTTGCAACGTCTGTAGAATAGTTCAGGGCGTATTTTTCCGTATATCTAATGAGAGTGGCAAATTGACCAAGTTTTAAAAGTCAAGTTTTTCCTAGCCAGTAATGTCTTCATTGTTCCACCACCATGTTTCTTTGTCCCGTTCCTATAGCAATGATTTTGCTTTCTGAAAAGGCAAGTTCGTTGTGAAGAGTTTTATATATATATTTTGTGCACACTCCCCATTTCAAGCTCTGTTGATGGTTTGGCACAAAGCATTTTTTATGCTTTTACAGATAGCTTTATCCAGATTGTACCACTTGATTTTTCTTCTTCTATCAGATGTCTTCGTTTGTTTGTCTCTACTCTTCTTCTCCATAAAAAAGTATGTCTCCTAAAAAAATATCTTAATTTTTAATATATAAATTTTCTTTAAAATTTACGTTGAATATGCCACCCAATTGTTTTATTTTTAAATATTAAAATTTATACAAATATTTTAAATGCCATCAGTCTTTCAACTTTTTCTCCCCACAGTTTCAAATGTCCATCCAGAAGATTTTTCCCACATTAATGGCAAAGAGACTCTTTTTCTTGTGGATCTGTGCGGTTTAAGTATGTCACGATTTCGGTTTTCAGCAGCAGTTCTCCATTCAACTCCAACGAAGAGTTCTATATACTCCAAGTCCTATATAAGTAAGAAAAATAAAAAAAAATCCCTCAAGAGTGGTGTCGCACTATAATCCCCAGGGATGTTCGAACTAGTGGTGTTCTTGGTGACTGTGGTACTATGGCTCCCCCATCTACAAAAAACTATATATATAGTACACTCTATTGTTACACATAAAGGCCAGACCCAGGATCTATTGAATGGCAAAAATAACATAGAACGAAGACGACAACGCTTCCATAAAATCACAGGTAGACCACATTCATAAGGAATCTGTTACCCAGGCCAAAACCAAGATCATTATCACAGTCAAGTTGGGACAATTTTTTTTTATTTCTCTCTATTTTTTTTTTTTTTGTTTGTTATCCTCATCTTCACAGGGTTTATATCCTTAGAAGAGATTTTATTCTTTTAATTTATCGTTTGGGCACGGTCGAGGTTGTTTTTTGTGAAAAGTACTCTAATATGAGTTTGTGGTGGTTATCAATTCGTTTTGAATGTTTTGATCTCTATTGTCTTCAGCATCTTTTTATCGGATGTAAGTTTTTTTTTCTATTTTATTTTCTATTGATGAAGAAGAGGAGACTGAGTGGAAGATGGGATTCTAAAAGGTTGGTATTTTTTGTATGTTGATTCCTTGGAAGAAGATGACAAACCCAGAAGCCAATATTACCCACAATGATCTTCATTTGCACATATCCCATCTGATGAACAGATGAACCAAAGAGACAAAGTCTTACCCTTTTCCTTTATAAATCATTTAGGATAGCTTCACAGTAGTATTAGGGGGGAATGCTGTTTATTTTTTTTTTTATTTTTTAAACGTTAGGTAGAATAATGTTAAAGTTGGGAATCACGATCGGAGTCTATACCTTATCTATACTCATTTTGACTATAATTGTTTATTTACAAAAAATTAGAATAGTGTTTAGTACTGAAACGAGGTATTATAATAGAGCTACTATAAGGCAAACAATATTTCTAATTTCCAGTTCTTTGTTGTAAATGCCTTAGACTAGGCTTCTGGACATATATATAGATCGAACACTCACAATAAAAAACAGTTGTTCTTAAAAAATATCCTCTTCTTCTTGATCAAACCAAATTTCGGGAGCTTAGATTCAACAGTTCCAGAAAACTGGAGTTGAACATCGACAGCCATTATTACTAGTTGGTTTATAAAAGCTCGACTACTTGAAAAATGAAAAACTAAATTTTTGTCAAGCAATTGTAGTAGCGAGAATTTTATTAAATAAAATAAAAGGCACGACTGGGTCGCACAAACTTTCTCTATTGTGTGGCAAAAGTTACCTAAAAGCTTAACAGAAAAAATGCATGTCTAAACAAAGCTTAAATATATTAGATCAAACAAAATAATTCTTAAAACTAACTTTTATAACCCAGAGTTTTCCCATAGAAAATCGTGGTATGCTATATTTTGATATTATATTGCAATGTAGGTATCTATTTTAGAAAAAAGTTTCACCAAAATCGTACATCCAGTTTTTTTCAATAGACAACTTTACCAAAAAAAAAATCAAAAAATAATTTGGGTAGGTAGCAAATTTGAGAAACTTAATTATTTATATATAAAATCGAAAATAAAAAAAATTATTATTATAAAATTTCAAAAAAAAAAAAAAATTAAATCCATTAATTATTTTTAAAAAAGCTATTAAAAAATTAGTACGCCATTATTATTTAGTTAAATAGAGTAAACTTCTCGGATATTAAATTTGTATCGTTAACAAAAAGTCAAATTAAAAAAAACTGTTAAATTACAGTTACAGTTAAAAATATTTTCCAGGAAATGCGACTGAAACCATTTGAACCGCCTTTAAAGCCGTGTTACTAGTGTCAAATTATATCGAAATCTTTGTAGCCGTTTTCGAGAAAAATAAGATTTTTCAAAACCCATATGACGGTTATGGCAGGTATACCGTTATTTTTAGAACTCTAATTTCAATATAAATTTTTCAGACCCCAAGTTTGAAGGAAATCGTTCCAACCGCTTATGTTGCAGACAGACACAAAGACAGAATTTCAAGACCCACTTTTTTTCCATTTCACTATCATCGTAAAGTCGTTTGAGAACATTTTTTAAGAAGAAAGTGCGGAAAATATCAAAAACTGGCCGGCCTAAACGTGAAATCAAGTTATGTGGTAGCTTTCATTAAAATGTTGTTAAGCAAAAAACTATGAAAACCTTTTAGTTTAATGTTAAAAATCTGTACCGATTTTAAAAGAAATCAGTTTATCCGTTATCAAGTTATGGCCAAATTTGTAAAAACCGTTAAGATTAAATCTACGTTATATTTATTTTTGGCCGAAAATTTGAAATGCAGTTATATTAAGACAACAAATTTTATCAAAATTCTAAAACCGTTTTTGACAAAATTTGGAAAAACCAAAACCGTTGGAAGGTACGCCGTTATAGCTGGGCTAAAACAAAAATTCAAACTTGTGCTCTAGAATCTATTAAAAGTGCTATACAAGAAATTCGAAAAATATCCGTCCAACTGTTTATAGGCTTAAGATCGTTAAACAAACAACCGCACATACGCAGATACGCACATACGCACATCCGAACATCCGCACAGACAGATCGACAGACGGCATGACGAAACCTCCGTTTTTAGGTTTCTCTATTTATTTATTTATTTATTTATTTCAATTAAAGACGATATGTCAAGTTGTTTGGAATAATTCACAATATTTACATTTTTTATGTTCTTACAAATAGCAATGAGGTAAATATAACATTAATTTTCAGAATTACGTTAATAGTTATATATTCCTATTTTTAAACAAAATATTTTTCATACTAGATTTAAAATTATTAAAATCATTTAGATACACAATATATTTTATTAAAATGTCTACTCATAACATTGAATGGTTCATTAAAACCATAATTAGTTCTAAATGAATATAATATTAAGAAACATTTAGGATTTCGAGTAGCTCTTGGGACTTGTATTAATGTTGAGTTGACTTAGAATATAAGTTGAATCAATGGATCCTGATAAGAGTTGAAACAAGAATATAACATTAAGAACCTCTCTTCTTTTTTCAAGCGCCGACATATTAAAAAGATTTAATCGACTTTCATATGGTGGTAAATGTTGCGTAGCATTCCAAGGGAGGTGTCGAAGAGCATAAATAACAAGAAACTTTTTTTGACACTTTATAGTTGGTTGCAGTGTCAGAATAAGGACACCAAACAGAGCTAAAATATTCCAACAAAGGACCAACAAGTGCACAGTAGAGTGTTTTAAAAATGTACATGGTAATGTTAGGTTTGATATTCGAAACCAATACTTTTGCCCTATTGAGCAAATAAAACTTGCGAAATAAATATCGGGAAGTGAAAAATCGAAAAATAAATACAGGCTACCTGATAGCCTGTATTTATGAAAAAACTGATTTTAAGGAAACTGATCGTGCAGTTGATGAATAACATATTTTTTATTGTGTGTCAATTTAACAAACATTTACAAAGAGTACATAAATGTATCTATAAAACGTAAATGTGAAATAATAATTTTATGGAGATATTTTATTGTGCAGTATTCAATATATTTGTCCAAAGTTAAGCCCAAAATTTTGGTTTTATATGCAGATATGTGATCCCGACCTTTCAAACCAAACACATAACGAGTAACATTATTAAAAGCGACATTAAGCTTTCTTTTAGATTCCGCATTGCAGTACATAGACACTTCAGACCCGAATGACAAAATAGGAACTATAAGACATTTAGCTAACATTAACCTTGTTTTAACAGGGGTATAATACTGTGATAAAGACAAGTTTCGCAGACATCCATAAATTTTTCCTACAGAAGTACGAGCATGTAGATCCCATCTAAGATTAGTATCAAACCATATTCCGAGATTTTTAGCTTTGTTAACAAACTCTAACTGCTCACTGCCCAAATAAATATTTGAGAAACCAGTGGGATCTACTCCATTTTTAGATATGAGCATACATTTTGATTTTTTAGGGTTTAAACAGAGATCGTTTCCTTTGGACCACTGGTAGATACTTTCAAGATCATGGTTAAACTTATATATGGCATCTTCAATAAGACCTAGTTTACAACTGAAATAAAGCTGTACATCATCAGCATACATATGGACAGAGGAAATGTTATACTTTGTTGGTAGATGCTCCATATACCAATAGACTGTCAGAACTATTTTTGGATATAAATATAACCCTAAGAAAGAGGATTCATAAAAGCATGATGTCATCCTTAAGGGAAACATTATCTATCAGATAAGAAAACTATTCACATCCAAGTTCAGAGGCATTTTACAGCTTCTTAGGAGTTCCCAAGTCATAATAAAAACATAAATAATGAAGAAAACGACACTGCCCTTCAATATTACATATACCTACAAAAAACAATGTCCAAACAAATTTACAACAAACAACATAAAAATGTCACGACCATATTTTACATTGCTATTATCATTGTGGATATAAATGATAGTTTGTGATGTTTGTTTCACTCCCTCAGTAATTTCGTAAAACATTATGGTTTTTATTCTCTGAACTGTTCCCTAAGACTTACATAATAATCCAACGACTCAATTGATAAATATCTCGAAAACAAATCTATACCTCATGCACACAGGTAATAAATATAAAGATGGTACACTATTATGTTATAGTGTGTGAAAACCTAGAATTTACTGATAAAATCCACACACAAAAATAAAGGAACCAATGAACAACAATACTCGAAAGGATCTTCTTTTTTCCCGAGTCGTTTGTGGTCTTCCCATATACAAAACAAAATAAGGACAATACCGCACTGATGACGAAACACACATAAACTACAACAAGGATATCAATAGCTAACGATCGCTTATCAATTTCAGTGAATGATCCTTCTTTGAATAAAATCATATCTGATTGTCGCATTCATTGTGGCAAAGGAAAAGGGCTTTTTTTTGTGATTATAGGGCAGAATATCTGAAGAAGAAGTGCACTATTGTCATGAAATGAAAACGCAATGTCATCACCTGGTGAGTGAGTCGTATTCAATTGTTTGGTTGCAAGATTAATCCGTTGATAAGGCGCCGCCGCCAACAATGATTTGCGGAATCTCAATTCTTTAGGCCAAAAGGATTTGATTGCAATGATAAGAATAAATCAAAAAGGATTCAGTGAAGCGGGTGCAATCTTCCAGGTGTAGAACTGTAGATAGTTTTAGAACTATTGTATATGTTGTCTTTGAGGATATATAAGATCGACCGCAAGACATCTTGGAACTTAAGGATATTTGACGATATAATTGCTGGGATTAATACAAAAGAGATAGATTTGGAGTGCAGTTCAAGTTTTAGATCTATAAAATTTGTAGATCTTAAATCTAAAAAAATGAGAGTACCTTTACGAAAACCTTGCTGACCGAGCCCACAAAGCTAGCACCGGGCGAAACGCAATGTTTTCTTGGACTATAGGCCGCTAAACGCTTTAACTTTGAATAATAATTCAGAAAAGTCAACTTAAAATAAACTTTAGTCTTCTACTAGGTTGAATATTCTTATTATAAAAAATAAACTTTTTAAATGAATTTTCATATAAGTATACAGGGTGATTGGTATAAGGTGCACCAAAAAACTTCAGCGAGTAGGTGGAGTAAGACAAGAAAAAAATCGCATGGGAGGGGGGTCTATTTCCCCCCGTTTAGGCGGGAGGGGCAATTTTCTAAAACATTGACTTCAATCAGAAAAAAAATTATTTAAAAACAACGGTGAATGATACAAAACCTTGTTATATTTTTTTGGAAAGCCAGAAAACTATTCTTTTATTTAATTTTTAAATTAAGTTGTTTAAGTAAACAGTTTTAAAAAAATTAATTTTAAAACTCAAAATTTAAAAAAAAAAACTAAAAAAAAATGTTTAAACAATTTTTTTCAAAATTTTATGTAATTAACTATTATTTTTATTTCCAAAATTCAATGCTCTTATTAATTTTTAGTCAAAAACAGAAAACCGTATGCCAAAATGTATCTTAGTTTTTGAAAAATTAAAAAAAATTTAAAGTAAAACTAGTAAGTAAAGTAAAAAGTTAATTCGATTTTTTTTATTATTTGATTAAAATCGGATGGTATGTAATAAAAAATAAAAAAATGGATGATTCCCTTATTAATAATTGACCTGAGCAGGTCAAATTTGGGAAAACTAAAAAAAAAATGTTTTTTTTTTTGGAAAAATATACTTCTAGTTTTTCTTAATTTCTCAAAAACTAAGATACATTTTGGCATCCGGTTTTCTGTTTTTGACTAAAAATTAATAAGAGCATTGAATTTTGAAAATAAAAATAATAGTTAGTTACATAAAATTTTGACAAAAATTAGTTTAAAAATTTTTTTTTAGGTTTTTATTTAAAAAATTTTGAGTTTGAAAATTAATTTTTTTTAAACTGTTCAATTAAACAACCTAATTTAAAAATTAAATAAAAGAGTAGTTTTCTGGCTTTCAAAAAAAATATAAAAAGGCTTTGTATCATTCAAGTTGAAACAACTTGTAAACAAAATTTTTGCAAGCATAATATATATTAATATATTACAAAAAAAAAATATTTCTTTTAAAATAGATTTTATTAAAAAAAAATATAAAATTAAAATCTAATAGCAGAGTAAGCCACTATCTTGTAGAATTACAAATCTGGAACAAAAAACGAAATGTGAATTTAAACTTTGGACTTACCGTTACCTAGTTATCGCAGTTGATCGTGGTTGCCACTTTTTAAAATTGTTAAAAAATTTACATTTTTTTTTGTTATGCATTTCACTTAAAATTTTATTTAATAAAAAACAATTTGGAAAAAGAATATTTTTATGCTTACAAAATAATGGGGTAGATTTTTGTCCCCTATTTTTACTTACCAAAAATACATTTGTACAAGTGATTTATACTTGTAATTATAGGTAATTTGTGAAAGGGGTCAATCTTTTTAGTATACTAAGGTGACTGGACTAAGTAGTTGTACGTTTCAAAAATACATAATTCTGATTACGAAGTTGTAGGACTTTGAAAACGGAAAAGTAGGGGATCAAGTATAACTGGTATAACATTTTTGATCCGGTCTAAGAGGATAACCTTGTAGACGGTAACAGATCTTATTTCACTCATAGAATATATCTAATAGTCTAGGTAGCATAGGTACATGAATTTTTTGAAACCAGGGAACCAAAGGCATCCATAGTTCTGTCTGTGTATCGCAAATATTTTTTTATTGTTTAAGTTTGGTTACTTACGATTCCGGAGACGTTACAATCATGAATTGTACGCAATCTTCCTTGAAGCAGATATCGTGGCAAAAATTAGGCTCGGTAGACTCCGGTGGGCAGGGCACCTAGCTCACATGAGCGAAGAGGAACCTGCCCGGAAAGTTCTTTTTGGTACATTCTATGGCAGACGACAGCTTGGTAGACCATGCTTGCGCTGGAGAAATGGCGTACACCAGGACGCTCGGAGCCTTGGGATGCGAAACTGGATGGCGTCTGCTCGAGACCGGGATAGGTGGAGATACTTGTTGAAGGAGGCCAGGACCGGACCCTGGTTGTCGAGCCGATGATGATGACTTACTATTGTTCGCTCCTTGGTAGATCTTTTGAAGCTCACCTCTGCTTGTATGAATCTCAATAGACTTAACGGTTCATTTTCTTCTCGTGCTCTCGTTTGTTATTTTCTTCGTAAAAATCGGCGTTATTCCATTCGTTTTGCCGTAAAGTATACCGACTGCTCATCACTTTCATATCTTTTTTCTTCCATCTTGCCACCTATTATTCAGCAACATCTTTATTAATTTATTTCTAAACCAACAAAATATTAAACCACTACCTAAAATACCACCCTGAATTTTTTTTTTTTATAATTTCCCAAAATATTTCTCACATCATAACAACATCATGATAGCAAACCAGTATTGTAACATTCAACAGAAGACATATTTTTGTTGGTGTACTAATTTTCACATTTTTCGACCCTCCAATTATTACAGATCCGAAAAGCAGTGAAACTACCGCGCCAGCGGCAACGTTCCTTCATAAAACACTCATTTCTGTAACGGCCTGACCATGAAACACTTCTTTTCTCTGACGAAACAACACAACATTTTGTTCAGGATGAACAATAAAGTGTGTTACACTCTTTTACATCGAATAACAACAATATTAAATAAAAAAATTGTGTTTTTACATCTGAACGATGACCTTAGGGTAGGTTCCGTCAGAGTAATTTGCTTTTATTTTCGTTGACACTTTTAATGGGTTTCTATCTCATAAGCCGCGTTTTTAGTTTTTAACGCGTATTTTTAGGTAGGTATATTTTGTTATATATGGTTAGGTATACACTTTTTTTTTTAAAAAACTCAGTCACTGGAAATTCAAACTCCGCGTGATTATTAATTGTTGCTGGCCCACACAATTAAATGGCTTACATACGGACATTTTTTTAATTGCTCAGAAATTTTATGGAGAGAAGTTGCGCTTTGGTGATAATAGATGCTGTCCACAGGAGAGTGACTGAAGGTTTTTTTTTTTGTTCTTTTTTTTGAGTTAGGTTCTACAGAACTTAAGAGGAGGAATTAATTTGAATTTTTATGAGTAATGGTCTGTTGAAGGTCAGCATAGACATTTGACTTTTCATGGAACTACGTTATGACGTGTATGACCAAAATATATGACTTCCGTTTCTTTGTTTAAACGATTTGTTGTGCTGGTTTTGCCTGGGTGGTCATCATGGTTTGAAAAAGTTACCTAAACTTAAAGGGTGTTCAGTTAGTCGGAAAAATAGAAACTCTATTGGACACTTTAAAAATATTTAAAATATTAATTATAACAATTATTATATGACATTACGATGATATAAAATACAAAAAAATTGGATTCGGAAAATTTGTCAGAAATCTAAACTACTCCTTGACCCGTTTTTTTTTTTTTTATTTAGTGTCGGTTCTGTTGATGGGTAACAGTCAACAGCTATAACAACAACTGGGTTTTGTGGAATCTAAATCTAACACTTAAAAAATAACGTATTTTGTTTCATAACAGCTCTACAAATTTCAGTTTATTAAGTATACCTAATAGCAATATACCAATATATAAAACCCCACTTCCTTAATTAATTTTGTTTAATTGTGTATTTTTGAATGATATTTTTGTTTTTATTTTTATTTTTACTAGTCCATTCGATATTTTGAAAAATATCTTCATAACAAACATTAAAAAATCGTATTGAACGGGGCAATCTATAAAAAAAATAAAGGGGACGACTGGGTCACACAAACTTGCTCTCGGGTAAGTTGTCCACTTCTGCTTCATGTTTACTTCTGCTAAATTCGTCGACTTCTTACCGCTGACAAACAAGCTCTCATATAATATTTTATTAAAATTGATTAAATTTTTTTCGAGAAAAATGAAATTCATAAAACTATCTTATTCGAGAATTTTTTTTTCAACATTTTTGATTGCAGTATTAATCAAGCTTAAAACTTTATTAAGAATATTAAATGCCGTCAAAATCGGTTGAGCCGTTTAAAAGTTAATCGCTATCGAAAAAGTACCGTTCTATGGCAGGTACCGTTTTTAAGTTTCTCCGAAAAAAAATTAAAATGAAAGACATCACCATTTTAATTATCGGTGACGTTAATATAGTAGGAACCGTTAATTTATGACATAGGAAAAAAAATTCTAAAAAAATGTTCGAGCATATTACTCAAAGAATACTTTTTACTAAGTTTGAAGAAAATCGGTTCAACCTTTTATAGTCCGGTCAATTTAGACATTCGAAGTTTCCTAAACTCCCACCAAGCTGAAAATCGGTAAGATTGTTTAAAATATCATTAAAAACAAAATCTGAAAGTTCCCCACCTTTCCCCTGTAAGGAAAAAATTTTATTCAAGGTCAAAGTTAAAAAAATGTGTTTTTCGCGATTTTCAGCAAAACGGTAAGTTTTATCAAAAAATAGTTCAAACAAAAATTGCAGCTGCCTCTAGGACTCTGAATCGTTCTTCTTTTTTTTTCATTTTTTTTTCGTACCAGGCTTGATTCAAAATATCATGATGATTATCTACTAAGCATATGAATGTTGATGTTCCAGATTTTTCAGTGATAATAAGTTTATCACTATACTTCAGTTTTAGTCGTAGCTTAATCGTTCTGTTACCTATCTAAAGTCGTACTTTTGCAAATATTCTTTAATTCGTTTAAAGTAAACTGACAGTCATCGTTATTTTGCATGTAAGTAAATATTTCCTCCATTGCTCGATTCGTTGCTTCGTCTTTATAACGACAGATTTTAAGTCCAGTGGAAGGTTTCATGAAAGAAGCATAGCAATCGTGATGATATTAAGCTTCTGCAGCAATTAAATCATTTTCAAATTCGAGTCGAGCAAGAACAGCTTTTGCTGTAGTATCGTTACGAGTCTGAGCTGTTTCCAGAATTGAATCTTTAAATTGAAGTGTACTTACTTGACTGATTCGACGTCGAATATCTGAGGGTTTTTTTTTCTCATACTCTTCATTCAATTTCTGGACACAAAATAGACATTTTTTTTTAGAACAAAAAGCTGATTCACTCGAACGTAATCTAGTACAAGGAGGACTTTCTGTGGATGTACTGGCTTCTTGTTCTTTACGTTGTCTTTTATTAGCTGCAGCAATAGAAGACTTTCGAGTATAATTTTTACGACAACTTTCATGTATTGTCACAGATTTTTGATGTGAAAATTTCATTAAATTTGGAAGATTTTCCAGGTAGTCCCATTTTTCGACATGAGATTTTTTCGATTGGACTATATTCAGCCTTTTTACTTGCGATTATAGGAACCTACTATAAGCCAAGTTTTGCCAAGTTGTCAGATAACAACCAAACATTACGATGATAGAGAACACGAAAAGAGTAGGTCCGACAACTCTGTCTGTCTGTCTGTCAGTCTGGATGAATCGACACCTATACAGCCTAAACGGTTGGGCCGATTTTCTTCAAACTTGATAATCTGTATTTTAAGAGTAATATGCCCAGTCGAATTTTGGAAAATTTATCTTCAAAATCACCCTATTAACGGTACCTGCGATATATAAACGCTACAGAAAATCCAATTTTTCTCGAAAAAAAATCGATTTGACGGATTTTCTTCAAACTTCGTCTATAGCACTTATTGGTGATTCCCTAGCTAGATTTATATTTGAATTTTTGTTTTAGCCTATAGGTAACGGGTACCCATAATATCATATACAGGTTTTAGTTTTCTATTTTTTTTAAACAATTTACACAAGATGGCATTTAAAGTTTATGGCCAAACAACGGTCTTATGATTACCATTTTTCAATATTTTCGGCCTTTCCTCATAATTTAATAAAACAAATTTGTTCGTAATTCCATAGAATCAGAAATTCAGAATACAATTTCCGAAATATCCATTTAATATGAAACCAATTTATTATGAGACAAAATTCAAAAGTGTGTAATGTATTTGATTTGATTGTATTCATATCTATCAGTGAATATTTTGTAAAACGTTTTTGGACATAGCCAGCGAAACGATGTTGAACGTACGTTAACTTTAGTATTGTATATTTACTTCCCTTTACCACCATATGATGTGCAACAAAGTAATTCTAAGTGAATGTTAATAAATCTTCTATAATAAATGGTTAAACGCTATTAATTTAATTTAAGGTCCAATGTCCCTCTCACTTATTGTTAGCCCACTTTACTCAAACTCATGTTACATGCTACCATGATGACTTACGAGTAGACTATACATAAATGCTCTACTAAAATAGAAAATCTTAATTCATTGACTTAGAAAGGAGAACTTTCTCTCGATACTGCTCGCTGATGACAGTTTTCCTTTTGCCCTAAAGGAAGTAGAAATACTTTTCAATTCGTTTTGAACATCGAAATTAACAATAGCCTCTGGTAGCATTGCTTAAATGACCTTTCTATTGTTTAAATAGGTGGTGTGTGTCTTAACTAAAATATATACAATGTTGAAGGTTAGGTATAAGGTATGTCTTGTACCCCCATAGAGCCTTTAAGCAAACATTTTTTATTTGTTAATCAGGTTAATTGATTAGAGTGGGCTCAACTCAACTATCAGCTTAATTGGATTTTAGCTACTTAAGTTTAACCAAACAGACAAATAATAGTTAACGAATTTATTTCTGTGGATTATATTATTATGGGCCATATGGGGGAGGAGGCGACACAGAACGAAATAAAAACAAGTTAATTAGCCCTGAAGTGGAAGTAAGTTTGCTGCTGTTGTTTATATTTTATATTTATATATATGTATACAAATGTATATAGCTTATATACTTATACTATTTAGAACCAAGTTAAAAGTCATAAGGCGGAAACCATTGAAAGTGGGTCACAATGCGTGTTAAATTGTGGGTGGAAGCATAACGATGTGGCATTTATGGTTCAAAGAATTTAATTTCTGGGATTAGAAGATTAGTTTATAAATAAAGTCGTTGACTTTTTGGTGTTCGTAAAGTGTTAACGGTGTTTAATTGAACCAGCATTTAAAAGAATATAATTTAGGGGAATAAAGAAAGGTAAATAAATTGTTAGAGAATTCGTTTTCATTAGTCTTACTTTATGAATTTATATTTATAATAACCGAGCTAAGTCGAGCTTATTGCGCACACCTGTCCTACATAACATTAAGTACTATATGTCTATAATAATTTCTAAGTTCAAAAATGTGTTAATTTTCTCGAAAAAAATCAATTTAAAAAAAAAATTATATGAGCGAGTTTTTGCCAACGGTAATGTCCCCCATCTTGTTTTTTTTTTTAAATCAGCTTATTACGGTCTACCTGCCATAGAACGGCTGTTTTTTTATTACTTTGACTAACTTTTGAAAGTCTTAACGGATTTTAACGGAATTTAATATTCGAAAACAACAGCTAAACCTGAATAATACTGAAAAAAAATTTAAAAAAAAGTTATTTTTTAAAAAGTTTTAAAAAGTTTTTATTTTTTGTAAAAGTAACCCGATTTTTCTAATTTTCTCAAAAAAATTACGATCAATTTCGATAAAATTGTATATGAGTGATTTGTTGCCAATGGTCTGAAACTTTTTTCAGCTTATTAGAGGTACCTGCCATAGAACCGTTTTTTGTTGCTCCGACTATTTAAAAATAGTGTCAATTTTGATAAAATTGCATGTAATTGGATTTTTACCGAAAGTGAGGGATTTATGTGAAAATCTTTTTTTATTCCATACATTTGTCTTCAAAAAAATTTAAAAAAAAAAACAATATTTCAAAATAATATAAAATTCTGAAAATCTTTTTTTTTATAAAAAAAAAACTGAGCAAATGAGTTTTCCAGTTCAGAACACGAAAGGTCCATGATGTATGAATAGGGAGACCACCTATTTAAAAACCGATTCCGGTACACAAATTAACAATTTTAAAAAACCTTAGTTTTATTTTTTAAACATGATTAAATATGTATGTACATTGTACATACGTTATTTTAATATTTTATATGTATGTAGATATGTTTGCATCATTGTAATAGTCGCACTTTTCAAATGTATATTTTCCATCAGACCCTATTTCTTCGAGCATTTTTGGCTGGTCTTTTAAAAATTCGAGGAACTCAAGGCATGACATTTTTATATTGTACCTGATGTACCGAAGGTCCTTCAACGTTGCAATATTCAATCTTTTCAGTGTTCCATATTTCATTTATAAAAGAGAACACTTGTACGGAATGTTTCTTTCATCCATCGAATCGAAATAGGATAGAAGATAGAATCGAAAACATTCATGTATAGCTAGATCGAAGAATTGATAAATCGAGTTTTGTTGGTGTGAGTGTGTGCAGTTTTGTTTTCAGACCGTTTGCGGTATATTTGCCTTGTTTTGTTTTGCATGTTGGTTTTTGTGAATAATTCTCGGAATAATTTTATAATGCTTATTTTCACGTGGTGTCGCTGTACTTAAAGTTAATGACAATTTTTAAATAAATTCTAAGAACACATACTGCACTCACATAGACAATTCGATCCCATTTAAATTGATTGAATCCGGTCTTTGAATACGTTCATGTAAACGTAGTAGATGTAGAAATAGGTGCATTAACGTGCATCACGAACACAAAGAAAACTAAAGAAATATAGGGACCATTAATTAGCCCACGCTTCCACTTTCAGATTTTTTTTAATTTTCGGTATGCCAACTTGCTTTACAATGATTTCGGTACATTTAAGTGTACCGAAGCTTTTCTTCGGTACACCGGTACACAGCTTACAGTACCGGTCATTCCGGTACAGGTGGTCAGCATATGTATGAATGTTCCCATTCTCCCATATAACAATTTAAATAAAATGTTTCGAATAAAATTTCCTCTGTAATTAAATTAACAAAAAAAATATATTTTGAGTTGTATCAAAATAAAAATCGAATTATTTGGTGGCAAAGACAGATCCGAAGAACCATGGCCTAGTATTCTTTACTCTCAACCAATCCATTTGTGTGCGTTGAAATAGTTCTATAGGATTTGAGGAAACCTATTTACAACTTTTTGTCGAATCCGATAGACGATAAAGTGAGATGCACTTTCCATGACGATGATACTCTTGGAGGATTTGTTAATTCCTTGCAAGAGGCAGTAGTGCCTCTAAAAAAACATTAAGTTTACTCAGGGTTCCAACCCAGACCTCTGACGTGATAGTCCAACAAACTTACCACCACGCTTCGGGGCACTACAGTTGTATTGGTTTGGCTGAAAATTAAAGAATTTGTAAGTGGAAAAATTGAAAAACAAAATTGCACATAAAAATAAAAATATCATATCTATTCTCTAACAAGTATGATGCAATACATTAATAAAAAGTTCACCCTCTGATGGTTCATCCTTTGTAAATCGCCTTTCTCTTTTGATTGTAAATTTATCCTTTTAAATATCTGGATGGATACATAAATAAGCCGTAGACGCTCAATAAAAATTACAGTACAATAAACTTCCATCACACCGCAAATATTACCTCAAGGGTGCAATTAAGGTTATGTATAGAGTATAGGTACTCCAAACTTATACAAGAAATGATATCATAATATACGAGTATAGTGGAGCCTCTTGGGAGACAACATCTCCATAAAGACTTTCACATACGCCTATCAATGACACCAAAAGGCTGCGGGTCACTTTTTAACTTCACGACTGAGACACGCTGAGTTTACATTTTATTTCCTTCAAGTCGTTCCTGATTGTGTGCTTCAATTAGCATCAGTTCGCTAATTAGATGGCGGCATGGCTTTGGGTTAAAAAAAAAAAAACTACAGGAGTCTTAAGGTGCTACGATGTATAAATGTATAATGATTTCATATGTGAAATGTATTTCGCTGTCATCATCGTAAAAAATATGAATAACTGTATATACAATAAGTAGGACACGAAACTTCCTAAAATTTATACTTATTTTCAGAAGGCTGATTTGCATCAATACTGAAATAAAATTTTAATGTTAAATGACATTTACTTTTATTTGAATTGATTGCGATTTTATTAATGCAAATGACACACAAATTAAGCTTATTTTTTTGTTTATGTTTGAAAAATGGCCATAAATCTCAGGAGACATGTCACAGCAAATTAATGCATTACATTACAATACATCATTCTGAATTAATATAATTTAACTGGTCAATGTTCATGTTAATGACCGCTCTATGGAATGAGGAGGAAGAGAACCAATTATTTATCAACATTGCGAAAATATCTTTGATGAAATGAATACTAGATTTGCAGATTTCAGATATGAAAATCGAATAAAAGATATTTTTGTGCAATTTATCAGCAAATTTGTATGAAAAATGCTGTCTTTATTTAAGCCTATAATAAGCTTCTTCTTCTTCTTCTTTTCCGACGGTATTATGATCTCGAGTGGGATCACAACTTTCCCACTTCACCGCTTCTCTACTGATCTGCTTGTGGGGTTCGTCGGGTTAACCTCAGAAAGTGTCAGCAAGCTTCCCGGTTATGGATTGTTCCATGTCTGAGGCCAACTGAATGCTGGTGTCGTTGCATTTGTTTTCTCCAGGAGTTCTTGGGCCTGTCTCTCTTCCGCGATCGTACTGGAACGTTGTATGATAATGCTTTTTGGACGGGTTTCTCAGCGTTTCTCCTAAGTACATGACAGTACCAGCTGAGTTTGTCGTGCTGCATTTTTTGAACGATGGTTTTTTTGACGTGGAGGCTTTTCCGGATCTTTCTACTCCGTATTCGGTCAAGCTTTGTCACTTCTGCTGTCATGCGAAGCATCTTCATCTCAGTTGCCGTAATTTTGCTTTCATACCACTGGTACATAGTCCAACATTGTGAACCGTATGTAGGCCATGGACGGACCACTGCAGTGTAGAGCTTCCGTTTCAGCTTAGGGGGCATTTTTCGGTCACAGAAGATGGCAGAGTTCTCACGCCACTTCATCCACCTTACGCTTACGCGATGGTTGACGTCGTCATCACAAGTTTCTTTCTTATTGATCATAGATCCAAGGTATTTGAACTTTTCGCACTTGGGAAGCACAGTTCCGTTCAAATAAATATCCGGAATAGGCCTGAGTGGATCAGAAAATAGGCAGCAAAGGTATTCGGTCTTTTTGGCGCTTATGCTATACCCATTTCCCTCCAGAACGTCCACCCATACGTCCAGTGCTCGTTGCAAGGATGACGAATCTTGACTTATGATGACTCCATCGTCAGCAAAGAATAACTGAGTCACTTTCGGGTCCCTCACCTTATCTTCAAGTAGATAATCAAGCACTGTTATAAAGAGCAATGGGCTCAAGACGCTTCCTTGGTGTACACCAACTTCGATTGGGAAATTTTCGGTGACTCCTGCAGTGCATCGAACCTTTGTTTTGACTTGCTCGTACATATCCATGATCATCTGCACGTAGATTTCTGGAACTCTTCGTTGCCTTAGGGCCACCCATATCAAATCTCGTGGTTGTCGATCGAACGCCTTTTCAAAATCAACGAACACAGCATGCAAATCGTTCGATGAATCGCGATGTTTTTAAATTCTGATTCTTACACTCTGGATTGCATCAGTGGTTGATTTGCCCGAGACAAACCCGCACTGGTCATCAGATAGCCGTACTATTTTTCGCAGGCGGCCATCCAACACTCGCTCAACGATCTTCATGGTATGTGACATCAGCTTGATTGTCGCAGTTCCTCGTATCACCCTTTCCCTTGTAAATTGGGAGAAGATAACTTTCCCTCCATTGATAAGGCATTTGCTCACCTCTGATGAATTTGGAGATGAGAGCCGTAAGCCATCTGAGCCCGATGTCTCCCATCTTTTTCCATAACTCAGAGGGTATCCCGTCTGGCCCAATTGCTTTTTCCTTTTTGGACCTTTTCACTGCCGCAATAACTTCTTCGACTGTAATGTCGGGCACTTCCTCATAGTTTGGTGCGGCTGTTGGAAAGTATATTCTGGGGAACTGTTCATTTAAAAGTCCTTCGCAATACTGTCGCCATCTGTGAAAATTTTTTTATGTCATCCACAAGAAGTTGACCTTGAGCATCGCTTATGAATTTAGGTGAGCAGATCTCCAGCGCATTTCTCCTTCTTTGAGCGGCAATTTTAAAGATAGTTGCGCCCTTGTTAATGTTGACGTTTCGCAGTTCCTGAAGGGCCTGGTTTGCATCAGCAGCCGGTGCAGATATTTCTTCCAACTTCTGATACATGCTCTTCGTACTCTCTGCTTTAAGTTGGGCACACTTCTTTTTTGCTTCTTTCTTGGAGCATCTGTAGGCTACTTCAAGGCGTGCTTTTTCCTCTTTGTTATGAGAGGGACACATTGACCAAGCTTTGAAAGCTAATTTTTTCCTAGTCATCACTGCTTTGGCTTCATCGCTCCACCACCATGTTTCCTTGTCCCGTTGATGGTAGTGTCCTTTTGCGGTGCCTAGCAGTGATTTGGCTTTCAGAAGGCAGGTTCGTTGCAGAGAATTCCACATACTTTGTGCACCACATTCTTCATTACCAGCTCTTTTGATGGTGTGGAACAGAACATTTTTCATTAAGCCTATAATACGCTGCTGATGTGAAACGAAAAGTCCCTTACAAAATTGACACACACAAACCAAATATTTTGCACAATTACACCTTGGTGTTTCCAATCCCATTAATTGTATCTATAATTACTAGGAAATGTTTTTCAAAAAATGCACGTAGTATCTCAACACTTCATTAATTTTTCAATCTTTGACAATGTGCAACTCCCAACTGGAGAATCTTTGTTGCAATATTTCATCATCTTGTTTAGCCACAGTGAAAATATCTTCAAATTTATATTATAATCGATTTCCATTGCAGTCATTTAAACTGCAGATGCAATCGACAACTCTCACGTCTGACCTCAAGCCCATGCATGGTCCATCTATATAATTGCAAACACCAACTACTCATCCATCTCTAGCCCTACAGTAACATTACCTAAGGATGCTAATTATCCACTCAAAATTGGAATACCTTTTGCCCATGATTAAGTGCGAGCAGGTGTGATCAGCAGTGACAAAATTGCTTTCGAAAGCAATTTGTGTGTGCATCATCTTCTAGAGCTTGATTGCTGGAAGGTGCAGCGCTCACCCAATATAATATATATAATTACACCACATCCCTTCGGTCTGATTTTCTGTGTGATAAATGATAGCGATCCTGATACCTTCTGAATGGATGTATATAATATGAATCCCTTGACTTTAATCCAGTTCCAGTTCAGCCTCAAACGATGATCATCCTATGTGCCGCACATTTAATTAGGTCCGGCCGAAGGTATATTTCATACAAAAAAATTACTCGAAGGCGCCAGAAATAATAACAGTCCTCAATGAATTGGGACGTTTCCTATTCCGTCCAGATAAAGGTGCTACACCCACTCTAGAGGTCACTCTGTAATTGATTGATGACAACTTATGCCTGAGAATTATATATTTTTGTTTTATATATATCCGCTTACTTGCATTGGCAGGATTATGGAAAAATAAAAGAGGATGATTCCCTTGGAACAAATTATAGGGTTTCATTTAAGCAAAAAGGACCTAAATTGGATCTCATTAATTTATAGTGATGAGATACAGTTTTTAATAAATTCCGTTTTAGATGCGGAATTATCAATAATGTCCTGCTGGTCAAAAAGACCAATCACAGCTGGATTCTTTTGGCAGTAATTTTTATTTTTATTTTGGAGGAGTTTTAACACCTTTCCACAAAAGGCGTTGTTATATTTATGTACAGACAAATCGGAAAAGGTTTCTCACAAACATGGTGTTATTTATGTATCCTGTGACGATGGTTAGAAGTAATTTTTTGGGATAAGTTAACTTACTTTTAGTTATGATGAAAATATTTTGAAATGCCTAAGAAGTATGTAATCACAAGAACTATAATAAAAGCATCTTCACCTCAGATTTTTTTCCATATTATATAACACATTGGAGTCCTGTGCGCTGCAGTGCATGAACAACTGCTGTGTAGAGACTTTATTTGAACACCATCATGGTGAATTTTTCAGTAACAGAAGATGAAAGAGTTTTTCTGCCACATCATTCTCCCTAGCTAATTACTGAAATTGATGTCGTTAAATTTAAACCACTGTTCCAGTTCCGTTTAAATAAATACCCGGAATAAAAGGGTGTAAATTCGAAGGTGGATATTATGAATATACAGGGTGATTGCTATAAGGTGCACCAAAAAGCTTGAGCGTGTAGGTGGGGTTAAGACAAGAAAAAATCGTATAGGAGGGGGGGTCTATTTCCCCCCGTTTAGGCGGGAGGAGCAATTTTCTAAAACATTGACTTAAATCAGAAAAAAAATTATTAAAAAACAACGGTGAATGATACAGAAAACTACTCTTTTATTTAATTTTTAAATTAAGTTGTTTAAGTGAACAGTTTTAAAAAAATTAATTTTCAAACTCAAAATTTTGAAAAAAAAATAAAAAAAAAATTTTAAACTAATTTTTTTAAAAATTTTATGTGATTAACTATTATTTTTATTTTCAAAATTCAATGCTCTTATTTATTTTTAGTCAAAAACAGAAAACCGGATGCCAAAATGTATCTTAGTTTTTGAGAAATTAAGAAAAACTAGAAGTAATTTTTTCCAAGAAAAACACTTTTTTTTTTGGTTTTCCCAAATTTGACCTGCTCAGGTCAATTATTAATTAGGGAATTATAACTTTTTTATTTTTTATTACATACCATCCGATTTTAATCAAATAATAAAAAAAAACGAATTAACTTTTTACTTTACTTACTAGTTTTACTTTTAATTTTTTTAATTTCTCAAAAACTAAGACACATTTTGGCATCCGGTTTTATGTTTTTGACTAAATATTAATAAGAGCATTAAATTTTGAAAATAAAAATAATAGTTTTACATAAAATTTTGAAAAAATTAGTTTTAACATTTTTTTTTTTAGATTTTTTTTTTAAATTTTGAGTTAGAAAATTAATTTTTTTAAAACTGTTCACAACTTAATTTAAAAATTAAATAAAAGAGTAGTTTTCAGGCTTTTCAAAAAAATATAAAAAAGGCTTTGTATCATTCACCGTTGTTTTTAATTATTTTTTTTTTCTGATTTAAGTCAATGTTTTAGAAAATTGCCCCTCCTGCCTAAACGGGGGGAAATAGACCCCCCCCCTCCCATACGATTTTTATCTTGTCTTAACTTCACCTACACGCTCAAGCTTCTTGGTGCACCTTATACCAATCACCCTGTATGTAGTTTGTCCGTATGCGGTATACATTTCACTCCAAAACGTTCACCTAAAATTAAAGTGCATCTTACAAGCATTTAAGATCTCCACTTAGTTCCACAACTGTAAACAAAATTCACTTTCGGCTCCTTATCTTGAAAAAAAAAAATCATTAGTGAGCGCTAGTATAGATAAAAATATGAGTTCATCGAAATGATGAGCGACGTGTGGACCAATTATTTAGCTAACTTAAGGTACACCCCATCTTGTGTCTTATATTTAACTTAAATGCAAAAATGAAATACTAAATTTAAATATGTTTTTAGTGATATGGATTCACTGATTGAGGCCAAGGTAAGGACATTACGTACGTTTAAACTTCAGTTCAACTGAACGTTAAAACGGAGTTTACATTTTTCGTTTAACTCGTCCGGTTTAAGTTGAACGTCTTTATGAAAAGAAGATGGCAGCCATTGACGTATTAGGTATGGACCGCCAGTAGCCAATTTCACGCGTGTTCCAACATAACTAGGGGCGCCATCAACTACTAGCAGGGAATCTGCATAGCAGTGATATGATTTCTTTAATTAATTATTTACCATTGAAATATTTTGGTGGAAATTATTATCAAACTACTTTTATTTTACAAAATACATCCGCTCCTTATGCCATGAGTTACTTACAGATGAATATATTATCGTTTTCATTTAAATTCTAATGGCGAGATTAGTACACGTATTTAACACTAAAAGTTGATGGCGTTTTTAGACTGTTTTTAGCTGGAACAACTTTTCTTGGTTGTTTGTATGAAAATTTCAACCGACTGGCGGTCCATATCTAGTACTAGCACGTCAATGATGGCAGCATTTTCATTTTCAACTATATTTTCTTGTCTGTCCTTATACTCTTTCTGAGGCAAAAAACACGCGAAAAAACAACAAATATTGATGACAAACGTGTGAGATTTCTAAAGTTTTCCTCGTCACTAATATTTAAAATATTTTTCACAAATTCATTACCTACATTTTAAAAACACAATTTTTTTCGTAAGAAATATTTTATGAAAAAGAAGTAATGTTTCGCAGCATTGGAAATAAATTTTCTTGAAATTAAATGTCGCTTGGAGAGTGGTTCCAGAAGATGAACTGAAGTTTAAACGGCAGAATATGTGTCGACCCACAAGTCAGACATATAAACACTTTACTTATAATATTCAAAATATCTACCTGTTCAATATCACTTAGTTATAATTCACTTTTGTATTCGGCATTTCATTGAAATAATTGTTTTGTTATTTTCTAAAATTAAATTTTATTATCCTGTAATCGTTCAATCAATAAACAACAATTATAATTATCTTTTATAATAAATTGGAATAGGAGTCTTTCATTCCTATATTGGTGACCCCCCGATTAAAAGAACAATAAAACAGGAGCCTGACTTTATAAAACATCAAGAAAATGCCTATTTTACACGATGAAGCTCAAGCGGAACTTGCAGCCTTAAGAGAAGAAAATGCACGTCTTTCTCAACAAATTGCAGTAAACGAACAACATAATAATGGAAGAGACATTCGCCAAAACACAGGAAGTTCATCACAACCAGCTGTTCACCGAGTTGCAGTAAAATTGCCACCATTTTGGGCTGAACGACCTAGTTTGTGGTTTACTACAAATTGAACGTTGTTCAAGGCTTAAACGAAACTGTGAAACCGAATAAATTGTTGAACTGCAGTTTAAACTAAAAGTGTAATTTAAAAACTGGGGGTAAGTGTTACAAACCTCAAGTCACGTTGATAATCATTTTTGACCGCTATTTTGAAATATGGACTGGACAACGGACATGTTGTATTTTCGTTTGTATTAAGGGACAAAGATTTACTTGTTAATTTATTCTTGTCTCTACTTTTTTTGGGTAACCATCCAGTACCTTTTTTTGGGTACAGGGTTTGTACCCAAAAAAAGGAGAGACAACAATTAACTTTGGAAAATTGTTGAAAATTAACAAATATTTTTGTACTTTCTTTTCGTAATGCTAAGTATACCCACTTTTTTATATTTCGGTAAATAAACCTTTATTCGCGACTGCCACAATAAAGGTTACTTTCTGCCTTTTTAACTAAAATCGTCAAGGGGACAGGCCAGGGTAGAGACTTTTCAAGACTTAAATATTGAATTTATAATTTTAATTTAAAATTGTACAAGAATGAACATTTAAACGTGTCAATCAGGCAGACGGCAACGTTATTGCCCACATATTTTATTATATTTTATTATATTTTATTTTGTAATAATAATAAATAAATAAATCTAAAAAATAAATCTAATCTAATCTATTGAATTTCAGAGAATTCTATTTTAAAGAAATTATTTTTGGTCAAGTGTCAGTAGATAAGTCATATACCTATCTATAATTTAGGTTCAGTTGTATAAACTTATTTCTAATCGACAATTTGTCTTTTTTCTACACCCAAACGTTATTTAAATATTTCAATTCAAATTTATAGATACATATACAGGGTGATTGGTATAAGATGCACCAAAAAGCTTGAGCGTTTAGGTGGGTTTAAGACAAGAAAAAAATCGTATGGGAGGGGGGGTCTATTTCCCCCGTTTAGGCGGGAGGGGCAATTTTCTAAAAAATTGACTTAAATCAGAAAAAAATTATTTAAAAAAACAAAGGTGAATGATACAAAGACTTGTTATATCGTTTTAAAAAGCCAGAAAACTATTCTTTTATTTTATTTTTAAATTAAGTTGTTTGAGTGAACATTTTTAAAAAAATTAATTTTCAAACTCAAAATTTTGAAAAAAAAATAAAAAAAAATGTTTAAACTAATTTTTTTAAAAATTTTATGTAATTAACTATTTTTTTTATTTTCAAAATTCAATGCTCTTATTAATTTTTAGTCAAAAACAGAAAACCGGATGCCAAAATGTATCTTAGTTTTTGAGAAATAAAGAAAAACTAGAAGTATTTTTTTTCAAGAAAAACACTTTTTTTTTGGTTTTCCCAAATTTGACCTGCTCAGGTCAATTATTGATTAGGGAACTATCCCTTTCTTATTTTTTATTACATACCATCCGATTTTAATCAAATAATAAAAAACAAACGAATTAACTTTTTACTTTACTTACTAGTTTTACTTTTAATTTTTTTAATTTCTCAAAAACTAAGACACATTTTGGCATCCGGTTTTATGTTTTTGACTAAATATTAATAAGAGCATTAAATTTTGAAAATAAAAATAATTGTTAATTAATAAAATTTGGAAAAAAATTAGTTTAAACATTTTTTTTTAGTTTTTTTTTCAAAATTTTGAGTTTGAAAACCAATTTTTTTAAAACTGTTCACTTAAATAACTTAATTTAAAAATTAAATAAAAGAGTAGTTTTCAGGCTTTCCAAAAAATATAACAAGGCTTTGTATCATTCACCGTTGTTTTTAATTATTTTTTTTCTGATTTAAGTCAATGTTTTAGAAAATTGCCCCTCCCGCCTAACGGGGGGAAATAGACCCCCCCTCCCGTACGATTTTTATCTTGTCTTAACTCCACCTACATGCTCAAGCTTCCTGGTGCACCTTATACCAATCACCCTGCATGTAGTTTGTCCGTATGCGGTATACATTTCACTCCAAAACGTTCACCTAAAATTAAAGTGCATCTTACAAGCATTTAGGATCTCCACTTAGTTCCACAACTGTAAACAAAATTCACTTTCGGCTCCTTATCTTGAAAAAAAAAAATCATTAGTGAGCGCTAGTATAGATAAAAATATGAGTTCATCGAAATGATGAGCGACGTGTGGATCAATCATTCAGCTAACAACTTAAGGTACACGCCATCTTGTGTCTTATGTTTAACTTAAATGCAAAAATTAAATATTAAATTTAAATATGTTTTTAGTGATATAGATTCACTGATTGAGGCCAAGGTAAGGACATAGGTACGTTTAAGCTTCAGTTGAACTGAACGTTAAAACGGAGTTTACATTTTTCGTTAAACTCGTCCGGTTTCAGTTGAACGTCTTTATGAAAAGAAGATGGCAGCATTTTCATTTTCAACTACAGGGTGAGTCATGAGCAATGCGACAAAATGCTAGGGCGTGTAGGTTGCGTTGAGACAAGAAAAAAATCGTATGGGAGGGGGGGGTCTATTCCCCTCCGTTTAGCCGGGAGGGGCAATTTTCGAAAAAACTGACTTAAAATGGGAAAAAAATTATTTAAAATCAACGGCTTCATTCACAATGCTGTGCGATACGTTTTTGAAAAGCCAATAACTTTTTCTTTCATTCTGTGTTTAAATAAATCTATTTTAAGAAATAGTTTTTGAAATATTAATTTTCAAAGTCAAAATTGTGAAAAAAAAAATTGAAAAAAAAATTTCAAATTCATTTTTTTCAAAATTTTCCGTAATTAAGTGCTAATTTTAATTTCAAAATTCAATGCTTTTATTAATTTTTAGTCAAAAACAGGAAACCGGATGCCAAAATGTGTCTTAGTTTTTGAGAAATTAAGAAAAACTAGAAGTATTTTTTTCCAAGAAAAACACTTTTTTTTTGGTTTTCCCAAATTTGACCTGCTCAGGTCAATTATTAATTAGGGAATTATCCCTTTTTTATTTTTTTTTACATACCATCCGATTTTAATCAAATAATAAAAAAAAACGAATTAACTTTTTACTTTACTTACAAGTTTTACTTTTAATTTTTTTTTAATTTCTCAAAAACTAAGATACATTTTGGCATCCGGTTTTCTGTTTTTGACTTAAAATTAATAACAGCATTGAATTTTGAAATTAAAATTAGCACTTAATTACTTAAAATTTTGAAAAAAATGAATTTGAAATTCTTTTTTCAATTTTTTTTTTCAAAATTTTGACTTTGAAAATTAATATTTCAAAAACTATTTCTTAAAATAGATTTATTTAAACACAGAATGAAAGAAAAAGTTATTGGCTTTTCAAAAACGTATCGCACAGCATTGTGAATGAAGCCGTTGATTTTAAATAATTTTTTTCCCATTTTAAGTCAGTTTTTTCGAAAATTGCCCCTCCCGGCTAAACGGAGGGGAATAGACCCCCCCTCCCATACGATTTTTTTCTTGTCTCAACGCAACCTACACGCCCTAGCATTTTGTCGCATTGCTCATGACTCACCCTGTATATTATCTTGTCTGTCCTTATTCTCTCTGAGGCAAAAACCATGCGAAAAAACAACAAATATTGATGACAAACGTGTGAGATTTCTAAAGTTTTCCTCGTCACTAATATTTAAAATCTTTTTCACAAATTCATTACATTTTAAAAACACAATTTTTTAGTAAGAAATATTTTATGAAAAAGAAGTAATGTTTCGCAGCGTTGGAAATAAATTTTCTTGAAATGAAATGTCACTTGGAGAGTGGTTCCAGAAGATCAACTGAAGTTTAAACGGCAGAATACTTTTGTGTAACTTAAACTACAAATTGAACGTTGTTCAAGGTTTAAACGAAACTGTGAAACCGAATAAATTGTTGAACTGTAGTTCAAACTAAAAGTGCAGTTTCAAAACTGGGGATAGTGTTACAAACCTCAAGTCACGTGGATAATCATTTTTGACCGCTATTTTGAAATATGGACTGGACAATAGACATGTTGTATTTTCGTTTGTATTGAGGGACAAAGATTTACTTGTTAATTGTTGTCTCTACTTTTTTTGGGTATCCACCCTGTACCTTTTTATGGGTACAGGGTGGGTACCCAAAAAAAGGAGAGACAACAATTTTAACTTTGGAAAATTGTTGAAAATTAACAAATATTTTTGTACTTTCTCTTCGTAATGCTAAGTATACCCACTTGTTTATATTTCGGTAAATAAACCTTTATTCGCGACTGCCACAATAAAGGTATATTCATGTTACTTTCTGCCTTTTTAACTAAAATCGTCATGGGGACAGGCCAGGGTAGAGACTTTTCTAGACTTAAATATTGAATTTCAGAGAATTCTATTTTAAAGAAATTATTTTTGGTCAAGTGTCAAGTGTCTAATTGTCACTATTTCTAACCGACAATTTGTCTTTTTTCTATTCCCAAACGTTATTTAAATACTTCAATTCAAATTTAATCCCGCCATTCGGGTCTCATATGCAGTCATGATATTTATCGACAAATATATACATCATAAAAAAAAGAAGCGAACGTATTTTTAGCGTTAAAAATTAAAAAAAAGGAACCGCACTCTTGGTTGCCTGATAACTAATCAAATTATTCTTATAGGACGCTAATCTCATTAATATCTATTTTTCATTCAACTAAATCGAAGATACAAACACCGTAATTACCTTCAAAACGTTTACTCATTTAACCGTCATTTACTATTTATATATAGTGTTGTTGTTGTTATTATCTTGTTCTCCTTTACTCTCGGTCTAATTTAGTCAAAGAAAAACCGAAAAACAACAAATTAAGCGATCGACAAAACAATCAACTAACACAAAATTAGAACATTCATATTATTTTGCTGCTTTTACAACGAAAAAAAAAAAGAAACAACAAAAAAACAATCGATTGGAAGACAATCGCATCACGCCGCAAGATGCTCTTTTAGATTCTGCCGCCACGCCGCCACGCCGCATCTCTGCAACCAAGCACAAATTGCCCTCATTAAATGCACGTTACACCGTCTGAATTTTTTTTTATCAGGGGATCAGGAGAATGTAAAATAATATCGTGAAAATGGGAACAATTTTCTCGGCCACGGACCGAACCAAACGACTTTAGACAAGACATAACCTCTAATTAGAGGCAATCTATTGTAATTTCTTTGTTTCTTCAGGAAAAAAGACATCCTTCTTAAAAGATCCTTTCTCATCCTACCCAAAATTTCATATTTGCCTCCATGACACTTGTCAAAATATAAAAATAAAATATTAAAAATCCATTTGCACTTCCAATCGATAATCGTCTTTTCATTGTTTGCCTTTTTTGGATTGAGACGAAGGTCCTCGAAACACAGACGACTATGATCGCATTATGTCATGGGGATTATAGGAACTTTGCAAAACAGCGCATCCTTTTTTTTTGTACCTGCGCAGCTGATCGGATTAAAGCATTCATTTTTCATTTTTCAAAATGGATTTGGCCACCTTTTTCTTGTCATAATTAAAAATTCTAATCGTGTCTGCAGATTCTAATGACATCAAATTTAATGCCAAAGTGTGGCTGGTTAGAACCTTTTTTCCAGTTGTTCTATAACAACAACTGATCGGATTTAAGAAAAAATATAAATGTTTTTTTTTTCTTTGTTGATAGCGTTGATGCGATTATAGTAACAATTTTTCTCATCAAAACATTATTTCTATATTTTGGTTGAAGGTTTAAAATGAAGAGCGGATTACGAATATTCGTAAACCTCTTCGAAGGACGAATGTTCTTTTCCTGGTAAAAATATACTTCGGTTATGCATTTCAAATTAATGGATGGATTTTATTGATAAGATGTATTTGGTGTACCTACGCAAGTCCATCAAACTATGACGAAGGTAAATTTGACAGAGTCTTGTCAAGATATTGAGGACCTAATGCATTTAAAAGGAATTTTAGTTTAAGATTGAAAATTAAGATAATGTTTCAAAAGTAAAATTAGGAAGATTTTAGTATTGATAGAAAAATGATGGAAGAGTTTTATTGCGTCAAATAGCGGAATAATAGTGAACAGAAAAAAATCCTTTTACGACTTCAATATCAGCTGCACAAGCTGATCAGCTTGACATATGCAAAGAAAAAATGGTGGAAAGATCTGTTGCCCAATAATCATTGTTTCTATATACTTATTGGAATATCAATGTTATGTGAGTAACGTCCTGAACCTGTGAATCAAAAACACTGGGAATCATGAATATCAATAACTCCGTTTAGTTTTTCAATAACGGGACGTGGTTGGACAAATATATAGAGATTTCACATCACATCAAAGAGGCTCATGGTTTCATTTCTGTAATATGGTGACGCAGAAGCATGCAATACTTTTTTCGCCACTCTGGCGAAGTAAAGGGTTGCCATCAGGCAACCAAGAGAGGTGTTATTTTGATATTCAAAGAAAAATGGAATTTTTAGAGATAAGTTTAGTTTAGTTTTAGTTTTTAGTTTTATTGACTTCATTAGTATAAACATTAATTACATTTCAGTGTTGTTAATATAATAAGTCTATTATGGATTGGCCAAAAGCCGTCTACCAGACTAACATTTAAATTATAAATTATACATGATTAGAAAAAAAAACTATAAAATTATTAAAATGGTTTTTCTTTTTTTTTTTTTTTTTTTGCTGTTTTTGTTTAAAAAATTCGGTACGCATATTTTAATTCAGAACAAAATACAAAATAAGGCTCTAAAAATTTTCTTCAATTATGAGATTTCGGTAACGAAGAGCATTCGTAGTATACTCCATTAGAAGATCCCAACTTCGTTCGCCATTTAATATAGCTATCACTTCGTCTAAATCCAGTGTATCTACTCCAAATGAGTGCCTGCGGAACTCTTTGAGTATTGGACAGATTCCCAGAAAGTGAAACACATCTTCGCGCATTTTCAAATTGCATAGATCGCACAGCAGAGGTAGTTCTGGCCTATGTGGAATAAAATTCAAACGCATTACTTCCCCTCTTATTTTAAACAGCGTGCTTATTTTTTCAGTCGTGTTTTGGGCTAAGAAATATGTGTTTAAATTCAGATAATGATTAAGTTTGCTGTAATAATCTCTGTATTGCGATGATTCGGCTTGGTTCCTAAACTTTTCATAAATGATATTTCCTGTTCTTTTAAGCAAATTGTTAAATTTCGATCTTAATGCATCAGGATTATCGCTTATTGATACATGTAAACTTATTGCAGATTCATTGGCCATTTTTTTCCATTCAGTTACGCAAGTTCCCTCCGAGATTATCAGCTGCGAGAGAACAAGTCTTGGAATCCTTTCTTCTTCCATCGCTATAACTCTTGTAACGTAATTGAAATGCATTTTAAGAGTGTCCAAAAACAGCGGGGCTATACCAGTTTCGAGATGTAACATATAATTAGGTGAGCTACTAGGCAACCTGAAAGTACTTTTTATAAAAAAGCGAAGGAATTTCTCCACATCCTCAAAGGAAAGATATCCCCATACCTGGGCTGCGTAAAAAAGAATTGATATTGCCGCTGTTCGAAAAATTTTATACTTTGCCACATGCGAAATGTTTTTCTTACTATAAATGCAATTTCTCCAAACAGAACACATAGCACGCTTAGCTTCCGATAATTTGAGTTGGAGATGCTTATTCATGTTAAGGTTAGAAGTGATCACTACTCCTAGATACTTATACTCCTTGACGATTTCTATGGGGTTTTCCTCAAACGTCCACTTCTCACTTCTGGAGTACCTGCCACCACCCCTTCTCATTATCATGATTTTTGACTTGGCAAGATTGCCCGACAAATTCCAGGTTTTGCAATAACGTTCGAGTCTGTTTATCATTAGCTGCAAACCGTTTATTGATTCAGATAGGAAGACTATATCATCTGCAAACATCAGTCCTGGGATGTGTTTGCCGCTAATAACAATTCCTCCTTTTACGCAATCGATGATGTCATTTATGTACAAAACAAAAAATAGTGAACTGAGAACGCATCCTTGCTTAACTCCCATTGATGTGTTAAACTCGTCAGAAATAAATTTTGTGTCCCATATCCGAGCAACATTTTCCTTATACATGGCTCTGATGACAGCTATCATTTTAGTTGAAATTCCATATCTGTAGAGTTTGTAAAAAAGAGCTTCTCTGGGAATTGAGTCAAAGGCTGCTCGAAAGTCTACGAAAAAAAGATAAAGCTTTTTTCCTCTCTTTTTATAGATATCAGCAATATTTATCAAGGAGAAAATTTGATCTATAGTTGAGTGCCTTTTCCTGAATCCAGCTTGAAAATCGTGTAAAATCTGATTTTTCTCTACCCACTCGCTTAGCCTATTAAACAGGACCGAGCCAAATATCTTCGCCACTGTGTTGAGAAAAGAAATGCCTCTATAATTAGTTGGATCTTCAAGGTTCCCTTTTTTGTGTAGTGGGAAGATGATTGATCTCCGAAAACTTCCAGGAACATCACATGTCTCAAAAATTCTGTTATACTCCTCAGTCAGAAGTCTTACGAATTCGGGCGTTAAATTTTTAAAATATTCGAAAGGGATTCTGTCCTCCCCCGGCGCTTTTTCATTTTTGGAATTCTCTATAACGCTTTCGAACTCGGCTTGCGTGATTGGCGTATCTAGATATTCATCGTATATGTATGGTGCTGCATACTGAAAGTCAGGTGATATCTGAGTTGTGTTGAGAAGATTCATAAAATGCATTTTCAATTGGAGAATATTTAAGACTCCATAATTCGATGTTTTTCTCCCACTCACCAGTCTAACTGCTTTTCAGAAATCCGCTGACGATTTAGCTTGGTTTATTAGGTCCATGTTTCTTCGGTCCATTTCTTGCTTTTTTGATTTACATAGAGTTTTGTAGTATTTATTTGCCTTTTCATACAGTACTTTAAAGTGGATGTTGTTCGTCTTTCTCACTAAATTTAAGAATCCAAATGACTCGTTTCTAGCTCTCAAACATTCGCTGTCGAACCATTTTTGTTTAGTTTTTTGCCCTTTCCTTCCTTGTGTCTTTTGTGGTGCTGCTTTCTTGATCATATTCACTAGAGTTTCTACGTCTAGATTCCTTGAAGAGCTGCAGGTTTCATGATTTTCAAGCTCTTTACCTAGGTTCTGTTGAAATGATTCACGGAAGTCATCTTTCCATACCAGTTTCGGAAAAAGTTCAGGCAATGGTGCAGTTTCTTCATTCAAAGTCGTTCTGATTTTAAAAGATACTTCTAAAGGCATATGGTCTGAAAATGTTTTAACTGCTACTCTAAAATTACTAAACATAGTGTACCAATCACCAGATATAAAACAATAATCTATTATTGAACACGCTGCACCTCGAATAAACGTGAATTCACCATTGCTTTCTCCTTCACAGCTTCCATTTAATACGCTACAGTCAAACGCATCTGCTAGTTCAAGAATTTTGGCTCCCTTTGAATCACATTGCTCATCTTTTGACTTTCGATGGTAAGATATTAGAGATGTGTCTATCCCACTACTAAAATTATTTTGCGAAAGCCCTATTCTTCCATTGAAGTCACCGATTAGCATAATGTTTTTTGGATCTAAATCGTATAAAAGGTCACGTAGTTTGTCGAAGTCTCGTTCCCAATGGCTGCAATTCAGGTAAATTGGAATGATGTGATAAATTCTTCCTTCTAATTTGATTTCTATTAATCGAGATTCTCCTACTCTTTCAAACTTAATTATAGTATTTTTGAATTGTTTTTTATATCCGAAGAGCTCACCACCACTTCCTCTCCCAAATATATTGGTCTTTACAGCAGGTATACTTTCTATTTCATAATTTGCAAAAATATTCTTAAAACTAATTTCATCGTAATCTACAACATGAGTTTCATATAAAATAAAAACATCAAATTTTTTAATATAATTAAAAAAGTCAGCAAATAAATTTTTGTTTTTAAGCCCGGCGACATTGTAGCTTAATATGTTTAATGTTGAAAAGCATAAGTTCACCTGGCAGACGGGTTTTTCTCAATTAGAAGAGTCACCGTGTGAACACCCACTTGGGTTTCCACCCGAAAATTGTACAGCGGCTTCCTCAATTCTGTTTGCACCTTCAACTCCTTGTTGACAAATGACATTACCGCGATTGTCAGAATCAGAAGTTGACGTTTCATTTTCATTGTTCATATTTTGTGTTTGCAATTTATTTAATAAAGATATTAAAGATGGAGGGATTCCTCCAATTAATTGTTTTAATTTGGTTAGACAGCTACTGTTGTTTCCATTCTTTAGACCATGTAATGAATCCCACGTAAAAATTGTGTCCTCCACATACAACCTGTCGTCTCTGACGAATATTTTGGATTTTGGATTGGATTCGCGGAGCACCTTCATTACAGATACCAATTTACTCCTCCTTTGACGCGTACTTATTGGCAGGTCTTTGTGTATACTTATATTGGATCCTTTCAGTTTTTTGGCATTTTTTAATACGTTTAGAGCTGTTGTTCGGGACTTAAGTTTGACGATGATAATCGCTGAGTGTGTACCTTGGCCGTTTACTCTATACGCGGACTCTACGGCGGTGTTTGTTTCGGTTGCGTTAATCAGTCCAGCGCATACGGTTTTTGCTTTTTCGACCGGGTCGATATTATTTTCGGTTGGCACGTGTACTACAACATTGTCCTCAACACTCTTTTGCAATATTTTCTCCATTTGCGACTCAAGAAAATTATTTCTCTTTTCTAAGAAGGCAACTTTTGCAGAAATCTCATCTTGTTTTGCCTTGAGGGTTGACAGATCGGCATAGAGCAACTGAAAGTCTGCTTTTGACACCAGTTCAGAAACAAGCCGTGCATTATTTTCCATAAGGATTTCCTTCATTTTTTCCGCACTGACTCCAGGTGTCACCATTTCGACTAGATTCGTTGAGGGGCCTCCTTTTGGGTTGTTATAATGCTCAGGGGAAGTTTCCTTAAGTCCTCTTTTGTTCATAGGTTAGGTTAAAATTTGGCAAACCTTGGCTAAGAAATTTAAGAGCCTTAAATGCTATGACTTACAGATATTTCAATGCCCAGATGCAATTATTGCACTTATTTCTAGTTAAAACAGAAAAATTTTCAATTTTATTCGAATATTTCGACTTTTTTTAATATATTTATACAGAGCTTTTTCTTTGGCAAACCACTTTGACAGAACACAAAATGTCAGTGTTTTTGAGATAATGATCGGATGTTTATTTCATTATAAAGAGAAAGGTATGCCGTTAATAATGGAACAGAACATCAGCGAAATGGCCGCCACGACCACGCTTACAGGACCATATCCTTTTCATGAAATTTTCCATAACCAAATCGCAAAGTGGCTGCCCTATGTCCTCGATAGCCTCACGAATTCCATCTTTGAGGTCTTGAATCGACGCTGGGCTGTTGGCGTAGACCTTATCTTTCACGTGGCCCCAAAGGAAGAAAACGCAAGGTGTTAAATCACAAGATCTCGGTGGCCAATTGTGATCACCTCTTCGAGAGATAACACGGTCCGGAAACTTTTCCCGTAAAAGATCGATGGTTTCATTGCTTGTGTGGCACGTAGCGCCGTCTTGTTGAAAGTAAACGTTAACCAGATCGCGTGTATCGTTCCATTTTTATTAATGGCGTAGTTTCTACTTGTCAAATGTCAAAAAATGACAGCTTCAAAGGTGACAGCTACCGATATAGCGGGCTATTCAAAATAACACCTCTTATTGGAAAACCCTTTATAAAGAAAGGGTACGTATAAGTAATTCTGTTGCATTACCTAATAAAGTATAATTTCTTCAATGGCTAAAAAGTTTCAGGGTTAGTTGATCTAATAAACGCTGTGAGAAGCGGAAACCTCAAATTCTTCGTCGTTAATATAAATCGGGATCTGAAAAGAAATTCAGTAAGAGCTGGTCGTGATCTTAAAATTACAATTGAGCAAAATTATAGTCGATTTAACTCGAAACTAAAAGCAATTTAATGTGAAACTTGATTAAAAATACGTTTTTCCGTATTATCAACGGAATAAAGCATACATTTTCTTAATTAAGTTGTCTAACTTTAAAAACAGCAAACCTTCGCATTATATTTTTAATGCAGCACACTAAAATCTATGAGAGAATGACAGCTTACTCTCTTGAAATATCTTTTGTGGAATGTAACTACACACAGTGTTAATTCTTGAGTAAAAGTTAGACAACTGTTCTAAAGTTGAAATAATGTTAAGTAGTGTCACGTTAATTCTTTAAATATAGGTTGACTATACTTTTGCGCCAATAAATCCAGCTGCTTTATTGATGGGTAGCAGATACCTTTGGTGAAGATTTTCCTATTTTTTAATCATCGAAAAGGATTTTATGTACCCTTTATTAGAACATACATATCTCTTCTATATTGGGTGCTGGAAATGGGTTCTAAATTTACATAAATGTTTATTGGAAGTGAGTGTTATTTATGCCTTACTACATGTTGGAGCTTCAACTATATTGAAAATTTTGCTTGAGTAATCATCTACGAATTCATAATGCTTCGGTGATAAGCACTTTGTAGTGAAACATATTCAAATGATACAAAGAGGAATTTGTAATGACTTGTGAATTGCGCAACATTCCCCCTAATAAACTTTGACATTTTTTTTTACGACATCTATAGCCAAAGCGACGATATTGTCGTTTGAAACAAGTACTAATAGCTATTTGGTGTTTGCTATATTGGGTGTCACTCCAGGCAAGATCCTTCGAGGCTATGTTTGAGTATCTAGTCATCAAGTACTAAAGCCAAGCCTCTAAGTTTCTGGCGTTATAAGACTGGGAATTTCACACCAAAATTCACGTTTCGTCAAAAACACAATTATGTATATTATTGAGCAAAACAAATACTCAGTTTAAAATATTCTTCTATCTTGATATAATTTGTAGCGTTCCATCTAGCATTTATGCTTACTTCAAAAAATATCACACAAAACCTAAAGCAACAAATTTTACTAAAGTTAGTATGAATGTAATCACATACTTACGGTTTAATTTCTATATTAATTCCAGCGTTAAAGAATCCCATATACAGGGTGATTGGTTTAAGGTGCACCAAAAAGCTTGAGCGTGTGGGTGAGGTTAAGACAAGAAAAAAATCGTGTGGGAGGGGGGGTTTATTTCCCCCCTTTAGGCGGGAGGGGCATTTTTCCAAAAAAAAATACTTAAATCAGAAAAAAAATTATATTATTTAAAAACAATTGTATATGATACAAAGCCTTGTTATATCTTTTTGGAAAGCCAGAAAACTACTTTTTTATCTTATTTTTAAATTAAGTTGTTTAAGTGATCAGTTTTAAAAAAATTAATTTTCAAACTCAACATTTTGAAAAAAAAAATGTAATCTAATTTTTTTCAAAATTTTATGTATTTAACTATTATTTTTATTTTCAAAATTCAATGCTTTTATTAATTTTTTGTCAAAAACAGAAAACCGAATGCCAAAATGTATCTTAGTTTTTAAGAAATTAAGAAAATGCTAAAAGCACTTTTTAAAAAAAGGTGAAATCTGGTTAATCTGGTTAAAAACAATTATTAACCAGATTTCACCTTTTTTTAAAAAAGTGCTTTTAGTATTTTCTTAATTTCTCAAAAACTAAGATATATTTTGGCATACGATTTTCTGTTTTCGGCTAAAAATTTATAAGAGCATTGAATTTTGAAAATAAAAATAATAGTTCATTACCTAAAATTTTGGAAAAAAATTTGTTTAAACATTTTTTTTTTTTTAATTTTTTTTCAAAATTTTGAAAATTAATTTTTTTAAAACTGTTCACTTAAACAACTTTATTTAAAAATAAAATAAAAGAATAGTTTTCTGGCTTTCCAAAAAGATGTAACAAGGTTTTTTAAAATTCACCGTTGTTTTTAAATAATTTTTTTTCTGATTTAAGTCAATTTTTTAGAAAAATGGCCCTCCCGCCTAAACGGGGGAAAATAGACCCCCCTTCCCACACGATTTTTTCTTGTCTTAACCCCACCTACACGCTCAGGCTTTTTGATGCACCTTAAACCAATCACCCTGTATAGAATATAAAATTGTTTGTTTATTTATGTAGATACACCACTGGAATTCAAGGCTTCTTTATAGAGAACACACTCTTAGTAGCAGCATGTGTTTTTGTTAAACCTCGTTTTTCGACATGAGGTTCCAAAAACAAAATATAATCAAATGCATCCCACAAGTCCAATTAAGCGAACAGGAGTCTGGCGCGCTACATCAGCGAAAAACATTTCCATCTCTCCCACAACAGTTGACCTAACCACCTGGCGAGTTCTCTATTTGGTTGTTTTGCTCTTGTTCGCTTTCAGGTTGATTGCATTTGCTGCGACAACAGGCGATAGGTTCCAGTCCAGCCACAGTGTGTGTGTGTTGTGTCATCTCGTCACAAATATTTGGGTCACTCACTAACTAATTAAGTGGGTGGAACCCCATCGTCAGCTAACCAGCAGCGATAACATATATTAAGTGCGTACCATGCGTTTGTCACAAATAAAGTCGCCAAGCATCGCGTCGGTTCGCCATAAGCTATACATTTAGACGTAGGCGGAATATGCACAATTTCTGTGGTCGGTTTCTGACACTTTTCACTTTATATTTTGAGATACAAGCAGTGACCCCTAAATCGACCCCTTGAAAAGTTCTGTACACCTACACATGTTAAGACAGGGGGGAATTTATTTTTTTTTTATTTTGCCTATTACGTTTGGGGGAGAAAGCTTATTTTTGAACTAATTTACTTGTTGTCGAGCAAGACATAATGGCCACTCAACGTTAATGTCATGGCGCCATTGTCACAAATCGACATCAAGCCATCAAGCTCAATGGCGAATGGCAGGGCAGCTGTGAGAAGCGATGTTTAGATGGATGGGGCTATAGAGGCTAATTGAATTGTGGCAAACGTTGTCATGTTTTTTTTTTTTTATTTTGATCAAAAAAAACAAGCTCATCAGTGTTTTTAATCATTAACATTGGTATCCTGTCAAGTTTACTTTTTAGTTTTTGAAAAATGTTTTGGGAAAAAAAATGTGAATGGGAAACTGATGTGAGCACGTGTTTTTGGAGTGGAAACTTTTCTTATTGATATTTTTAGACATAAAATTGTTTTATAAATTTAATGTTTATATGAGGCTTCTCTCCACTGTAAACCTGCTAAAAAACTCTTGTTTATAAAACCTGGCAGTGGATATCAGTAGACCTACAATAGTCGCTGTAAACTTTTTCAAAATCTGATAATAACCAGTCTTAGTATTGTTGATAGGTACACAACATTACTAAGCCTTGAAGTATTATCAGTTTACCACTAACAGAATTTTTTATCGTCTCCTATATAAAATTGAATAATTCCATTGCAATGTGTTCGTCTATTAACGCAGCGTTTTCTGTGTTTCTTATATGCAACATTTAAAACAATACATTATTTTATACGAATCCTAAGCCAATCAATGGCAAATTAAAGGCAAATCGTAGTCGATTTGAAGGCGAATCGAAAGCGAATTGTGGGCGAACCATAAGCAAATTAAAAGCAAATCGTAGACAAATCAAAGACGAATCGGAGCGAACCAAAAGTGAAGTGAAGTAATGCAGCTTACAACTCGCTTTACATTCGCATTCGCTTTTGATTAGCCTTAAATTGGCCGTTCATTCGTTTTGTATGTTTTTCGATCGCCGCATAATTCAATTGCATCAGTGCCACAATTAATTGCGGTCGGAATGATATAAGAGGATGTTCACATTGGACGTACTCGTCCGACGTATTTTGACGTACGTCCAGTCCTCCGATTTCAGACACAAAGTATTGTGAACACAAAGGATTCACGAAAACACAGGAAACAAAAAAACAAAATATGTGAAATGAGCCTAGATGTTTACAATATTCCTTATATTCTCATGCTTAATTGCAATTTCCAATCAAAAGTGATCAAATTTTGCGAAAACGTTCAAGATGTTGGTGCAAAAAGCGAAAAAATATAAAATTACAAATGTCAGAAAAGGGAATGTCAAAATGCATCCATGAGAATTTTAAAAAATCTAAAAATCCGGACGCAACATCTAGTCTCGTTTTAACAAAGAAGTGGGAATGCGCCAAAACATATAGACGTCAAAATGCGTCGGGTGAGTACGTCCAAAGTAAATCGTCTAAAGTATAGTGTCAATGGACATTATGTTTTTTTTTTTTTTTTTTTTGTACGTATAAATTTTGTTACAGAGCTTATCAGTTGAAATATTACTAACCCAGGTATTCCTTATGTACCTATACTATACCTACCTATATATAAAAAAGAAACTATTTTAATTTTTCCAGGACCCCAGAGTCGACGTTGTCCAAACTTTAGAATTTGGCAAGCAATAGCTAGTATAGAGCTCGTATAAGCCAAATTTTCGCAAGCCACACATTTCAAACTTTGAGAATTAAAAAAAACAGCTATAAGGCCTTTAAAATGAAGTTTGACAAGCTCTATACAAGGCTTGTAGATAAAGGTTCAAAATAGCCTGTATTAGGCCTTCCGAAATTGTTTACTGATAATTTAAAAGAAATTTGCTGCTATAAGGCTCACCACGACAAGTCAATGCAAACAACTTGTGAAAGGCTTGGCTATATGCTTTATTGAATGTTTTGAACAACAACAACAACTTAAAGGCGCTACCACCAATTTTTAAACGAATTTTATTTACTCGTTTTAACGAATTTTATTATTCGTTTTTTCCATTTTTGGCTGGAGATATAGCTATTTCAAGGACGAATTGTACGAAAAATACAATATAACAACAATAATAACTTAAATAGTATGGTATCTTCCAATCTCTCCCCCTTTGATATGTGCTACGAATTGTAGTCTATCAAATTAAGGTTAGGAGAAAATGGAGGCGGAACAAAACAGCATACTTAAAGGCTCTTAGAAAAATGTTGAAGCTCCAAATGCGTTTGAAAAACAAACAAACATAACATCTCGAACTGTGACGTCAGTGGTCATAAGCGGTGGAATGCGTAGTGCATTCGACTTCGAAGACTGAGCAAATCTGATAATGCGTGGGTTCGAAACTCATAATGTGCATGTGAAAAAGTTTTTCATAATAAAATTGGATTAAAGCTCGGCACCATTAATTAGAAAGGAGACTGATGACAGGAATTGGCACTCCTTGAAATAGCTATATCTCCAGCCAAAAATCGAAAGACTAATAATAAAATTCGTTAAAACGAGTAAATAAAATTCGTTTAAAAATTGGTGGTAGCGCCTTTAAGTTGTTGTTGTTGTTGTTTTTCAAAACATTCAATGAAAAATTAACAGAATGGTCAGTAATAAAAACTGACATTCTATATATCTATATATATTATTACGCTTGGGATAAACTGTCGGTAAACTTTTATCCGTAAGTAATAAACGGATCTTCATGATATATAAACCAAATGAAAGGTTTTCTCACGTAGATATGCAGAGTTAGCTAGTTTATTTTTTTTTTAAGTTATATATTTTTCTATGAATGACTAAAGATATAAATAGCAAGGCATATAAGCACTTTGATATAATTTTTTTTGTAGATTAAAACAAAACTCAGAAATAAATTAATTTTTGAAGTTTTGTTTTGTTCATTCGAATCTGAAATTTCAATTTAAATACGGTGAAGTCATTTGCTCCCCAATAAAGCCACATGGATCATAGGCCCTCATTCTCATTATAACATGTGAACATACAAATGTGAGTCGCGAAATATAATGTAAGTGATTTCAAAATAGTTCACTCTAAGTCGAACGTTCATTTCGCTCTTCATAATAGAGGCCATAAATAAGGATTTTGGTGTTCATTGATCAATTTTATCCGTAGCGTTTTTTGCGAGTTCGGAACAGCAGCAGCTCAGTCTTTCCCTGAAATAGGCGGATTTTTTTCGCCTTCGACTGATTTATTATAGAATATTTAATTAACTTTAGAAAATAAATTATTGAAACTGGAGGGTTGATTGCATTACCTATAGGCTATACAAACATTTGTGAATTTATTTTTCATAAAAAAGTGAAATCATAGTTTTTAATTTTTTAAATAATGATTTTCGTCTTATGCATCCAACAGCCAGATTTCAAGAATAAATTGTGTTAAAGAAAAGTAGATGGCCCATTTTTGTCTGGAGCCCGGGCTTAGAGCGTACATAGATGACATATTATAGGAACCAAATGAAAGCTGGTATTGAGCCTTATAAGAATGCCAAATATTTTTAAAATCGGTATTGGCAATTTTAAGATATTTAAGCTTGAAGTTGGCGAACCAAATATCAGATAATTCAGTTTTTTTTCGAAATAAAAGTTCATAGCTTCTCAAGTAATAATAGTAGGTGTGTTATGTTCTATGTAATTCTTTTTTCTTAGACAGGGTTATTACAATAATTTTTAAGAAAAGTAAATTAAGTAAGTTGAAGAAAATAATCGTATTTCTGAGCTTACGGAAATCTGGGAGATCTTAGAAATATAAACTGTGAAAATGACTTGAATTTTGTTAGTCATTATAAACGGATGAAAAAGAAATCGTAAAGTCCCAATCGATATGAGCGCTTTTTCCTCAATATCTCCCTAACTATCACTGCTAGAAAAAAAAAAGTTTATTGCAACTTGTCGCTTAACCAATTTTCTACAAAAAATGTCTTTGTTTGGAAAAATTAACCGTTTTGAAAATAAATCGATCGATTCTAGTTTAGTTTAGTTTATTTTATCAAACAAAGTTACAAGACTTAAGTGATTACTTGATAATAATTAAATATAGAAATAATTGATTATTAATAAATCATTGGTAAAACAAAAAAAATAAACATTTAAACATTTCCACCATTAGGATTAGTAGCTTTACCTACTTAAAATTTTAATGTTCCTGCGTCCTCGCAGGAACATTAAAATTGATCCAGGCCAAAATATCTGAACAATCAATATGAATTTCCAATACGTCACGGATGAACATAACTTCAGAGAACTTTCTTCGAATGTTAAGCGGCAGGATACCAAACAATTTGCACCTTGATGTATAGGGAGGCATATCTATGTCCCAGTGAAGTCTTTTTACTAATACTCTTGTAAAACGTTTTTGAATTTTGTCGATTCTAATAGAATGAACTTCATACAAAAGGATTCAAATAAATCTGTACGACCTTAACTGTTTCAATGGAAAATTTCCCTTCCCCTGGCCTGGCGTTGCTTTTTCTATAACCTCACTGGATTACTCGCTGGGTCTATCTGAAGACTCTGCCTGCAAATATCATCAAAATCGTTCCACCCATTTTGGCATCTTTTGACTCCTTTTGATATTTTTAAGAAAACAAACAGAGTGATTCACATAAGGTTTGCCAGAAAGGTAGGCTGAGGGAGCCAAGGAAAAAATCTAACGGGAGGCTGGTCTTTCTTCCCTCGTTTAGGTGGAAGGGGCAACTTTCTAATAAAAATTAACAAAAAATGAAAAACAAATTAAAAAAAAACAACGGTACAATCTACACTATGCCATTCTTTTTTGAAAAGCTAGAAATCTATTCTTTTTTTTTTTAATAAAAGGCGATTCCGCTGGGGACGATTTTCACATCAATTTCAAAATAATTTTTTTCCTAATTTATTCTGATACCACTACTAAGAAATACTTCTTAACTCAATTGAAATATGCCCGTTTTTCACATCAGCCAAAATAGATATTTCTTACGCAATTAGAAAAATTAATATTCCAAATATTCGATGATTTGGTGAAAACTGAAAATCAATGTTATAAAAAATTTTCTTAAAATATAAATTTTAAAATTATTAATTTAGTCTTATTTTGACATATTTAGACCCAAAATTTGAACACTAAGTGAAAAATAAATGCACCAGCTTAGTATACAAAATTGTTTTATCATTTATATCGTTCATTTGAGTGCCCATAATGATTTTTAAAGTTACCTTATTTGGACGCGTTGCACCCGCGATAATATGATGTTGCACCCGCGATTAAGCAACTGAATTCAGAAGTGAATAAATTATTTTTTATTGCTATTTTCTAAAATATTTCATTATCAAGTGGTTTATTCGTTTATCAATTTTCAAAATAAGAACGTAATATGCACAAAAAAATTTCACGGAATTAGCAAATTATGTGCTTTCTGTACAAGGGTCTGAAAACATGGGATATTTTTGTTGCACCTGCGATAGTGCTTTAAACATTTCTCAATTTTATACTTTTTGTAAAAAAGAACTGCATAAAATGTAGGCCTTCAAATGCTAACTTCATTAAAAATGTTTTAAATTATATTTAAAAGAAACCCTGAAGTATAAATGTTGCACCCGCGATAATGGAATCGCCCCCTTAAGTTGTTTAAGTGCATAGTGACTAGACTTATGTTATTTAATGAATATTAAAGGATTATTCTTCTTTTTACTATTTATAAAACATCCCCATTGTTATTAGCAAACAATTAAGTGAAAAGGTACCGGATTAATTCTATTCTAGACATTTTTAATCTGTATATTACGTGAAAATCGACCTGCCAATTTCGAAAGCTTATTTACTTATTCATATATATTTGCTAGATTGCTCTTAATTAATTGACTTATGATACGCTTGGAAATATTTTGACAATACTTTTAGTTATCTATTTTTTTCTATTTATTTTTTTTTTCTTAGTATAATATGTATATATAATAAATTTTTCCAATTAAATATGAGTTCAGTTCTATTGAAAAATTCTTTAACTCACATAAACTTCCAATGAAATCATCAATTTTACAAATTTTTATATATGTATACACTCTAACTTCATATAGGAAATATAATAAAAAAAACTAGAACAATAAAACTGGCCCCACATAATATAATCTATCCGGGTCTTGATTAACGATTCCTTGACAAGATAACACATTCACGACAATTCACACTCCGTGATCCACTAAATAATGATTTGTAGCAATTCAAGCGAACAACATCACACTGAACGTCTTGAATTTCTTTTTTTGTTGTCTATTCCCCGATACAATGTCATGTTCCATCCAGAATCCATCTAATCAACATTCATCCCTCATCGCACATCCGATTCGACAGAAGTACCTAACCTTCCAAAAAAAAAAAAGGAATATGAAGCATCTACTCTCTCTGTTTAAGCAAAGACAATAGTTCCAGAATGGTGACATCCATAGAAAATAAAAGAAAATCAATTATTCTTCTATTCCCAAGAAATAAGGTCACTAACTAAACGCACGCTTCGTTTGGTAAGTGAGTTCGTTACCCGGAATTGCTTACACCACACATAACCAAAACCACCATCAACCCCCTCCCGCAATCATCATGAGACAAACATCTCTCGCTTATCATCTTTATCATCGTTCCTAGTCGACATCGTAGTCAAGTCATCGTCATTCCAGCAGCATTCAGACAATGAGTCAATTTATTGTAGTAGCACGATGTCTCTTACCAGGATGAACCACAACAATGTCCCGATGTCAATCTTGATAGGAGTTCGGCTGCTCTTCCCGAACCCAACACAACCATCAACTCTTCAAGATTAATTGATATAGGCGAGGCGCTTCCAACAACATGGAAATGGATTCCACAACAATTAGACAAAGCCACCACCAAACCATTCACACAGCAAAACAAAAAAAATGTTACAATGACAGGACAATAATTCACCAAGGTAAGGATATATTATGTCCTTGTTCAGGCCCACCTATATAGCTATGTAAGTATATAAAGCTGCCTCCTAGGTTTAAGGAAAATAAAAACAAACGTGCCAAGCATTATGATGATCATTCTGCACGCATTTCACTTTCTTATCAGTAAATGTAGGGGTAGCCATCCTGTAGAGACGCAACAATATAGGAAGTAGTTCACCTGTAAGTAGATAACAGGTAAGAACACACACATGACACATCAGCAACGGTACAAATCACGTACCATATCGAGGACGGGAGAAAAATAAACTGTATCTGCTGTCACTCGTATTGGGGGCGACCGTTCGACCGACGTAATGTCAATGTATTACAAAGAAATATTTGTCCCAAAAATAAGAACACTGAAGCGAGAGAAATAATGTCTCTCCACTTGTTCTTTATTTATTAACATCTCTCTTGTGACGCTGACGCACACACCTTTTATTGTAAATACGTGAGGATTCTGGGCCAGGTTCACGCTAAAATTTATGACTTCATCTTTCGGGTCAGGTCTTCCTTTATTGTTCTTCCTCTGAAAATTGAGGAAGAGTGTATAGAAGATGTTAATAGATAATATGGTATATGGATGTGTGATGGAATGTTGGGAAAATTTCAAAATTGGATTTCTTCTTAGCCATTAAAGCGGATTGAATTTTTTTTATATTATTTTTATTAGAAGAAGGAAGTTACTCTTTTTACTAAAAAATGCAAATGGATAATGTCGAATGACCTTTCTGGAAATGGTTTTGAACTTGTCAAAGTTTCTAGAAATATCTTTGTTTTCAGTTGAAATTTTTCAAAATCATTGATTGTCTACCTTCTCTAAATATCGACATGTGCGGTCAATAGATAGCAGCGATATATGTATGTCTAACCATAAAGAAAACTTTTCTTAACTTGAACTTCGTCAGCGATGTATATGTTACATATATAAGGAAAAGTGTGTCCAAATATTGAGCCTTGCGGAAAGCCTCTTTTTTAAGAACCTTAGAAAATAATGGTAGGTAAATTAGCTATGGTACGTCATTCTGAGCTTTAGAAACAGGAACAATTTTTGCTCTTCGAAAGGACTCCGGTCAGACCAGAGACTTTGCATATATATTTCTATAGTACGTCCATCGCATGTGGAACACATTGGAATTTCTCGATTGCTCGAAGCGCCATCTGGGCAATTGTGGTAGAAACTGCTCTTGGCAGACTTTTGGAGGAGTGGCTTGTTGTTGGGAGAGATTTTGAGGGATACAAACTGGGGAATATTATAACGAGAAGGAATATAGAAAATTTCAAAGAGTTGGAAGAAGATGAAAATTATAATTGTTGACTTTTTCTCTTTGAGCTTATTCGTTTTGATTTTGATAACGAATGTTCATAAGAGAAGGGAATTGGAAGTTATTTATTTATTATGTAGGTATGGCTGTATGCATGGTGGTGGAAAATAAATATTTGGCTGCTTCTGAATGTGAAGGTGCTAGCTTTAATGCTGAACTATATGAAATGTGGCAAGCTACCTATTAGAATAGAATGTAGCTGCTGACGAATCAATGTGACGTCACAATTACATATTCCATTGAAAATGCTTGTGTTGTTGTTGTATGCATACATTTTGCGATGCAAATTTTTGAAAAGTAAATAACTGAATAAAATTTACAAATTTTATAGAAATAAAGTTATAAATTGATGATGGCAAGAAAGTCATGGATACGGGTATCAAAGTTGACATCTTTAAACTTGGTTTGCCGCTAAACTAAGCGTCGTAGAGACTTAAAGAATGCATATTCGTGATCTAGGGAGTGCCACTTTTCAATCCCTGTATCACTTGATTTAAAAAAACAGACTTTTATCTTTAAACTTGATTTGCGGTTAAACTAAGCGTCCTACGGGTATCAAAGTTGACATCTTCAAACTTGATTTGCGGCTAAACTAAGCGCCCTAGCAACTTAAAAAAATGCTTATTCGTGATCTAGGGAGTGCCACCAGTTCAATCGCTGTATCACATGATTTAAAAAACAGACTTTTATTTTTTAACTTGATTTCTTATAGGTACCTATAGGTACCTACCTTACATCAAAACTAAACAGGAAATTTAAAATCAACATTGTTTCCACAAAGAGATACTGAAAAGTAGCAACATATAACTGAATGGTATCTTTTAATAACTAAACATAAGATGATTTTGTATACAAATTTTAGTTATGTAACCATGGTTGCCATATGAAAAAATTAACGTACCTTTATTTATTTTCTTCACTTAAGTAGGTATAATGCGAGAATTGTTTGGCATCGACTCGGTTCGATTTTCAATTTTCCGAAAATACAACCGAGCCTGCGAAGCCACTTCAAACCATACGTATGTACACGATGATGAATTTGTCTCATAACTCTATCCTGTACCTATATAAGGCTAGCTTAAAATTTTACTAAAAGTAATTTTTGTTTGTTTTGATTAAGTTTTAATCTTTATTATACAGCTTTTATTATTGTTTAATACAAAACTCAAATTCTTAACATAGTATGCAAAACTTATTAAGAAAAAAAAATGATACAAATGTATCAATATGGTAACCATTTTTTGATAAATCACTTTTTCATTTTCATTCATCTGCAACAAAAACAAAATATAAATTTTTTGAGGAAACTAATCTGAAATAAACTTATCTGTGCCCGAGTCTTGGCATAAAATATATATATAATATAATATACCTATATGTGCATATCTATTTACGATTTTTTTTTCGGTTATAAAATATAAATTACATACCTACCTACTTACTTTTTTATTATTTCATTTCGTCTTCAACTTCATGGCAACAGCCAAGCAGCCAATGACAAATGCTTCTCCCCTTGTTTTTAATCTGTCAGAAATCAGAAATTTTTCAAACTGCTCACCCTCGTCATTGTTGTCAGAGCCAAAATAATTAAATATATGTCTACACTAGTTCCTTTGTGCGAACAGCGCTAATTTACGCAAATTGTTAGAAAGAATAAATCGTCGACGACGAACCTACTATAGTTTCTATATGCAAAGCCAGAGATATAAATAGTATATAGCCTTAGCAAAAACTGGATGAAATTCATCAGAACCGCAACCATTAAGATTCAGCTTCCTATAGAAGATCAAGGATCGACTTCATCAACTGCTTCATAGTTGCTCTTGTGGCCAGTTACTTTGGTCCTTAAAAGTGGAAAAGTTATATAATTTTCCTCCTTTCTTAAAATGTTTTAACATTTGTAATCATTTTACTCTTTGGCCCATTAGTTATACCTTTAGGTGCAGTTTTTCTCGAGAAAACTCTGATGGAAAAACGTTTAACCTACTGTAATTTTATGTTTATTTTTTAAAATAAAAACGATTATAGTTTTCTTAAAAATTAACAATTTAATAAAACTTTATGTTGCAAACAATTTTTTAATAATTTTTTTTTTTTAATATAAATAAAACTAGCGACGCGTTTCAGAACTCATGTTCTATAATCGGGCTACTGTTTACTAAACTTTTGTTCTTTTTCTATTGTTCATCTTTCTGTTGTGTTGTTGTTGTCAGATTGCTATTGTTTTGAGTGTGGGAGCTTTTTGGAAAGCTTTCTTTTCTTCTTATTTCTTTTTGTTGTTTGTTGTGAATTTCAAAGCTGTGTCAAATAATATATTCTGTTTTATTGTTAATTTGTCATTTAGTATTCTGTCTTGCTCTATCTGGTTGGCTTTATATATTTCAAATTCTTCTAAGGTGTCTAGTGTTTTCCCTTTTTTGCATGTCTGTAATATTTTCAGGTTATGCTCAAAGCTTGTGTAGTTATGATTATTTTCTATTAAGTGCATTCCAAATGTTGATCTGGTGTTTGGTTTTAGTTTATGTTCCAAGAATCTTTCGTGAAAAGATCTTCCTCAAAAAGCTCCCACACTCAAAACAATAGCAATCTGACAACAACAACACAACAGAAAGATGAACAATAGAAAAAGAACAAAAGTTTAGTAAACAGTAGCCCGATTATAGAACATGAGTTCTGAAACGCGTCGCTAGTTTTATTTATATTAAAAAAAAAAAAAATTATTAAAAAATTGTTTGCAACATAAAGTTTTAATAAATTGTTAATTTTTAAGAAAACTATAATCGTTTTTATTTTAAAAAATAAACATAAAAATACATAATATAGCAAACATGGAGACAAGCAACACATCATCTATGTTTAACCTACTGTTAGTTTGAGATCCCGAATCCGGAGTTATATCACTGGTCTATAACTAAGCTAATTCTGAGCTAACTCAGGATCTCAAAACTGTCTGAAAAACGTTTTTCCATCTGAGTTTACTCTATAGGTTATAATCTTACCCTGGAGTAATCTCGCACTGAAAAACAGAGCTTAGGTCATGTTATGAAGGGTATTTCATCAAGTGGTTCGTGCTTTATTTAAATTAAAAGATAACAAAGTGCGTTTGAGAAATCATCGCAATATTTAATTTCCTTGAAAGGCCTATCGATACCATAATAGTATGGAATATAAAATCGTTTAAATGTTTGCCGTGGCTTCTCTAGGGGTCGCGCATCCGTAAAATGCCCAATTTTTCATGACCCTTGGCGCATTAGGAACAATTTGTTATTCGTATATACATAGCTGCTTCATAAAACTATAGATACAAGAAAAATCTAAAGTGATCTCGGAGTCATTTAAAGCACCTATATACGTGAGATGGACTCTGACCATGTCCACGAATATATAGACAAATATTAATATCCTGTGGACCTTTGGTTCTTCATAAAACAAAATCAGTTAACAAATTAATGTTTAATTATAACTGAGCAACAATCTTTTAATAAGACAAACTGAATGAGAATGACAATAATTTAGTTGAAACATAAAGCTTTGAAACATACATACCTATGTATTTGATAAAATATTATAATTTGAACAACAAGTATATTTTTTCAACAAAACCCCGTACTATTTCCTATGTGACATGGTATTTGCGGCAAGTAGCTCCAAGCCGTCCTGTTGAAACCACATGCCATATTTTTTTTGTGTATGTGTATTTTGACACCACAAGATTTTTTCTGAAGAAGTTCAAAATTATACTTCTGGTACCTTTTTTTAAAAGTCCCCATAAATACCATGCTGATGGAAGTCAATTACAGCCTAAACCGTTTGGCCAATTTGCTTCAGATTTTATAGGTAATGGTTTAAAATAAATAGCCCCCGACTTCTGTACGAATGGGTATATCAACAAACAAAATTGCCGAATATTGGATGGCATCCAAGAGCGTTTTTAATGCATCCCGAAAAAAGTCCGTTTGAGAACGGCGTTGTCCAGGCATTAATTTTCATAGCATAAGCGCTTTACCTAGGTTGAGGATTACCAATTCCCTTCGCCATGAATTTGATGGGGTTTAGGCTGTAAGTGACTACCATCAGCATGATATACATAAAGGGTGTTTTTTTTTAGAGGTGTAGAACTTTAAATTGCAATAAAATAACGATGGAATATTCGATTGACATGATTTTTTATTTATTCGAAAGATAATCTTGTGGCATTACATTTTAAATATGATTTCTGGCATATGACTGCTACGGCTGGCTCGGATGTAGTACAATCTGTACGTCCAGTTTTCGATGACTTTTTCCAACATTTGTGGCCGTATTTCGGCAATAACAAGGCGAATGTTGCTCTAAATGGTCAAGCGTTTGTGGCTTATCCGCATAGACCAATGACTTTACATAACCTCACAGAAAATAGTCTTGCGGCGTTAAATCACAAGATCTTGGAGGCCAATTCACAGGTCCAAAACGTGAAATTAGGCGGTCACCAAACGTGTCTTTCAATAAATCGATTGTGGCACGAGCTGTGTGACATGTTGCGCCGTCTCGTTGGAACCACAGCTCCTGGACATCATGATTGTTCAATTCAGGAATGAAAAAGTTAGTAATCATGGCTCTATACCGATCACCATTGACTGTAACGTTGTGGCCATCATCGTTTTTGAAGAAGTACGGACCAATGATTTCACCTGCCCATAAAGCGCACCAAACAGTCAGTTTTTCTGGATGTAACGATTTTTCGACATACACTTGAAAATAAGCTTCACTCCAAATGCGGCAGTTTTGTTTGTTGACGTAGCCATTCAACCAAAAGTGCGCTTCATCGCTAAACAAAATTCGCTTATGAAAATCGGGAACAACGGCCATCTCGTTTTGGGCCCATTCAACACAATTTGCAAGCTTTGTTTAGGCGTGAGTCTATTCATGATGAATTGCCAAACCAAACTGAGAATAAATCACTTGACAGCTGTTAAATCGCTCGAAATCTTGAAAAGTAATGCCAACTTAAAGTTCTATACCTTGAAAAAACACCCTTTATATGGGGACTTATAAAAATACCAAAAGTATGATTTTAAACTTCTTCAGAAAAAATCTTGTGGTGTCCAAAAACACATATTTTACACAGCATTAAAAATATGCCTCAATCATCATTCAAATGTACATACAGTAAAGAAAAACACAAAAAAACAATTGAGATAATTCATCAAACCCATGATTATTAAGTACTTAGGGCAGTGTTTTCTTTTTACGTCTTTAATTAAATAATTTTGATTCTTACACTCCATTCGGTGTTGCATATACCTAGAGACCATCAGTCAATCAATCAAAGAGACATCTTAAGATGTTTAACCTCAACTTATAGCTGAAAGTAATTATACTTAGCAAAGAGCCCCATGCATGCAAGCCAAGTAATTTTAATAAACACCCTTTGCCTATTTTGAATTTCATTTTTAAGAGGTGATAGGGACAAAATTACAGGAAACATCCGCGTATATAAAATAACACGTCATACACACTTTAAATAACCACAAAAATTATATCAGACACACGACCCGCGCACCAACAACATGCCCACATGCATGCTGCACGATAGAATCACATCAACATTAGGTCGAGAATTTTAAAATTAAGGTCACAATTACACTTTGGCAGAAAACACAGAAGGGGATTTTAAAACATTTTTCTTACACAACGAAAAAATTCTTATATACCATCATTCACTCTTAAATGTTACGCATTAACCCTCCTGTCACCTGGATGTTGTCACTTCTTGTCAAGCGAAATCGCGACATCACCAACTGACAGGCTAATTAAGAATAAATATTTCTTCTGTCATATACTCAGAATCCATAAAGATCATTCTGACAGAGACGTCAAAATATAATCATGATGTTTCTTTCTTTCTTATAATGTATGTATTCTGAAAAATGTCATCATTTGGGGGCCGACAAGTTGCGTTTAATAAGCTTTCTTGTTGTTTATATCATAAAATGGACCAAATGAAAGTTGTCCCTTTTGTCTTTAGAGTTTTAGGGTATATTTTGTCAGTGTCATGTCATGTAATCATGAAAAAGTCATGTTGCATTATCAAAAGAACAATGAATTCGCCCTATTTGTCGTCCATCATTTATATCAAACGCTAAGGGCCAATAACCCTTTTTTGGTGAGAGCCAATTGATGAAAAATGTTTAATTAAAATTAATGGCGACGTTATTGCCCATCGCCGTATTTTATGATAAACGAGGTTGAGTTCAGTGATCAAGCATTATTATTTGTCTGTCCAGCACAATTCACAACGTTGGTCGACGGACGTCCAAGTGGGCGTTTTGAGTGTCTGTTCTCTGACTATACGCGTGTAATGACATTTCTTGCGTTGCATATGTGCGCGCATTGTCCGATCGAAATCGATAAATATCAATTCGAACTGTCAGATTTGTTTTCAAGTAATAAGTTGTATGTGACAGTTGGTTCTTGTCCTTGGGCACACTCTTATTGCGCGTATACCTCTACTATTTGTTTGGTTTAAAATTATTTATGAGTCTTGATCGAGATAATATTTATGAAGATGTGACAGTTTTGAGGCACTGAGGGATGAACGATTGTGACACTTGTATGAGCGATGCGGTTTTGATGTTGGATACAATTTTTTTTTTTTTGTGTTACAAATTTATCCACAATTGTCAATAGGGCTTTTTAGGTAACAATTATATATCTCTTTCTCGTTCTCACAGAATTGTCAAAAACAGCAGTATGATGAACAGCTGATTTTTTTTTTATCATTGTTGAAAAATTGATTGAAAACAAAAGCGGGAATTTTAAAGATTTGTGCGCGAAAATTGTGAAAATTGTTGGTTTTGCTAATTAAAATAAATTTTTAAGCCACGGAAATCACAAATTTCACACAAAAAAGAATACCGCATTTAAAAATTATTTCCAAATTGTTTTCTTCAAGATCTTGAGTTTGACAGTTTGAAAAAAGCGCGATACATATTTCAATCTGTCTTCATCATAGTGTGAGCTTTGACAAGATGGTAAAACTCCCTATGATTGGACTCTTAATCTCAATTGTTAAGGGATTGGTTGGTGGGATTGGAAGGTGGGTCAACCGATTGAGAAACCGATTGGACTTGATTGAATGGTCTAGTTGGGAATTGATTTTGCAGTAATAAATCTTATGAGTGCGCAATGGATATGCACAGATGATTGCAACTGGATATTTATAGTGTAAGTATAATTTTTATTACGGTGGTGGATGGATTTCGAAGTGAAGAGGAAACGCCCTACAAAACCGTGCGAAAATGTTCGCACTGTCCTTATGCATTTTTAACTATTTTCATTATTTTCTCAATTCTCAATTTCATTTTGGCAACTTTATTTTACAAAAAAAAGTTGGTATTATGATAGATCGTATCAAAGATATTATTACACCAAATTTAGCAGTGTAGGTTTTATCGTTATTTTTACTTGCGTTTATAGGTACTATAAGGCAAGTTATGCATTCGTAATAAAATAAAGGGCACGACTGAGTCGCACAAACTTGCTCTTGGGGCAAATTACTTTCGTGTTTACGACTGGAAAATTCATTTCACCAGCTTTTTTTATAAAGAAAAGATTTTCAGTATTTTATATTTTGAAATATTTGTTTCTTAAAAAAATTTTTTATAAACAAATGTATGGAATAAAAAAAGGTTTATATGAAAGATATACATAGTTTTCGGTAAAAATATAATTACTTGAAATTTTATCGAAGTTTATAGTATTTTTTTCGAGAAAATTAAATTTATCGGTTTTGGCAAAAAAAAACTTTTTCAAAAAATACTTTTTTCAAACTTTTTTCTGCAATTTTATTTTAGTTTAGTAGTAGTTTGTGAATATTAAGTTTCGTTACAATCGGTAAAGCCGTTCAAGAGATAGTCGGAGTGATAAAAAACGGTTATATATGGCAGGTACCGTTATTAAGCTGATATTGAAAAAAAAATTTTAGATGGTGTACATGGTGCAGTGCAATAACACCCGCGGCAATAACCCCTGCAGGGGTTATTTCCCAAACGAAAAGGAAATAACCCCTGCAGGGGTTATTTCCTTTTTAATGTGGCAATAAAAACCGTAGGTCTTATTTCCTTTTACCTGTGGGGATTATTTCCAATTTCAAATGGAAGTAAAGCCCACCATAGAAAACCTAATAAACCCAAAAAAAATTTACAAAATAACAATATTCGCTTTATTTTAAAGAAAATGGAAAATTACTAAAACATCTTTTTTTGGATACAGTGAGGTATGTAAGGGGGGGCATGCTGCCCCCCTGCAACCCCCCCGCTTGGACACACTATAGGATTTGGGGTGGGTGCGAGGTTGGGTGTATGCAAAGTTTCTGTTGCATTTAAAGATGCCCAAGCATCATTACAAAAACGAACCTAGTTATTCAAATTGGCAATTACACCCGCAGGTGTAAATGCCTTTTTGTTGCAGGGGTTATTACCACATTAAAAAGGAAATAACCCCTGCAGGGGTTATTTCCTTTTCGTTTGGGAAATAACCCCTGCAGGGGTTATTGCCGCGGGTGTTATTGCACTGCACCGGTGTACATCACCATTGGCAAAAAATCACTTATATAGAATTTTATCAAAATTGATCGAATTTTTTTCGAGCAAATCGGAATTATCGTTTTTGACAAAAAAAAATTTTTCAAAAATTATTTTTTTTCAATTTTTTTTGCACATTCATTTAAGTTAAGCTTTAGTTTTTGAATATTTAATTTCGTTAAAATCAGTTAAGCCATTCGAAAAATAGTTAAAGTAATAAAAAACGGTTCTATGGCAGGTACCGTTAATAAGCTGATACTGAAAAAAAAATTCAGACGAAAGACATCACCATTGGTTAAAAATCACTCATGTAAGATTTTATTGAAATCGATCGTATTTTTTTTTGGAGAAAATTGGAATTATCGGTTTCGACAAAAAAAAAAAACTTTTTCAAAAATTACTTTTTTTCAATTTTTTTTTTGCAGTTTCATTTCAGTTTGGCAGTAGTTTTTGAATATTAAATTTCGTCAAAATCAGTAAAGTCGTTCAAAAGATAGTCGGAGTAATAAAAAACGGTTCTATGGCAGGTAGGTACCGTTAATAAGCTGATACTAAAAAAATTTTTTTAAATGGTGTAACATCACCATTGGAAAAAATCACTCATGTAAAATTTTATCGAAATTGATCGTATTTTTTTCGAAAAAATTGGAATTATCGGTTTCGACCAAAAAAAACACTTTTTCAAAAATTACTTTTTTTCAATTTTTTTTTTTTGAAAATATTTTTCAAAATCATCTTCCTAACGGTACCTGCTATAGAACCGTTTTTTATTACTCTGACAATCTTTTGAACGGCTGCACCGGTTTTAAAGAAATTTGATATTATCAAACAATTGCTAAGCCAAAATAATAATGCAAAAAAAAAAAAATAAAAAAAAAGTAATTTTTGAAAAAGTTTTTTTAACCTTGAAGTTCGTGCGACCCAGTCGTGCACTTTCTTTAATATTTTTTTCTGCCTAAGTCAATTTTTGGAAATTACCCCTCCCGGGGGTGATAGACTTCCCTCAAATATAATTTTTTTCTTGTTTTGACCAAACTTACCCGCTCCAGCTGTTATTTTTTCATTTCATGCGAATCATCTTTTTTTTATAGGTAAGTGATGGATACGTGGATTTTTCAGAAACTTTGAGGGTGAATATCTCTTTATCCAATTGACTTAGAAGTTAGAACTTTGGTGTAGTATTATATAAAATTATCGGTAGGAACCATTATTTTAAGACCTGGGATACAAATATTAAAAAAAAGTCCGGGCATATTGAATTTGAATTTGAGGTTTTATTTTCTACATTATGCTCTCAAGTTGGAAGAAAATCGTTCCAACTGTTAGGCAGATAGACAGACAGACAGACAGACACAAATAAAAATGGCCGGGTTTACTTTGTTCGTCTTCGTAATAATGTCATGTTTGATTCTTAAAATTTAACATACCTTTAATCGCAAGTACAAATTACAGAAATAATGTTTATTCGCTCACAGATGAAAATACCTACTTGCTTAAGAAATAAAACTAGCTATCTGCCAATGTTTAATCACGTATGCTTTGCTATCAATTTAAAATTTATTTTCTCTATTATTATTATACGAACTTTCTATCGATAAACAACTGGTTCATCAATTAATATAAATAAATCAAGGTAACTTAAATTTAAATTCGAAAATATTAATATGTTTTAAAAATTCACCATTTTTATTTTTAGATTCATCAAAATGCAAAATAAAACTGTAAAATCGATCCACCATAGCGCAATACAAGGCGAAAAATTATTTTCATTTTTGGAAAACCAAACATTGTCAGATATATGCATTGTGGCATCGGATGAGGTAAAATTCCACGCTCACAAATGCGTGTTGTCAGCATCCAGCGATTATTTTATGGCAATGTTTACCAGTGATTTAAGGGAAGCAACGGAAAGAGAGGTCAAAATCCTCGGATTTAATGGCGAACCTATCTAAAACCTATCTTAGCTTTTATATATAATGGGACCGTTGAACTTCAAAGCAACACAATAAGGGATCTTCTAAGCGCAGCAGACTATTTCCAAATAAAATCTTTGGTTATCGAATGCTACAAATTCATGGGAAAAGAATTAAATGCGAAAAACTGCTTAGGCATAGCCATGTTTGCAGAGCAAGAAGGTCTGGATCAACTGCATAATAATGCGATGACGTTTGCCAGTAAACATTTTGAACACGTACAGATGGAGGAGGAGTTTCTTGAGCTAAGCAAAAATCATTTAGGTCAACTGATTTCTAACGAAAAACTTTTTGTTTCATCGGAGAAAATTGTATTTTTGAGCCTCATCAAATGGATTGAACATAACCCGTCGAAACGTAATAAATCCGCCTACAGCTTATTTGCGAAAGTTCGGTATTGGTTGTTGAGACCCAAATTTATCAAGAAACACCGACCTAAGCTACAAATGTATCAAATTGAGTGTCTAGAGTTGGTATGCATTTGGATGGAATGGCACATGTTTCCAGATAGTCGTGAACTGCAACCGATGGATGTATAAAAACCAAGTTATGTATAAATATATATAATAAATGTGCAGATTAAAAATAGTAAATAATTTTATTAAAATATGCTTTTGTACCTATAATGAAAATAAATAATTAAAAATAAGAAAAAATGAATTCATTTTGATACAGTCTATTATAATACTGACCGTGACCGGTTAAAATAAGACTAGCCCAAATTGGCGGATGTCCTTTGGGGCGTTAATTTGCGCTGATAACTGTATCACTTAATGCCTAATTAACTTTTATTGGTTTCATTAGCACTTTTTCCCTAAAATTTTAAATTAAATACTATAATGTTAATCCTAAATTTCTTAAGGAATTTGTTGGATTTATCTCTCATAACTTCCTTAAAGTGCTGTTGCTATAATGCATTTGCCAGTATTGAATCGGAAGCGGCAAAAATGGGATTGGTTGTGAATGAAGACAAAACTAAATATATAATATGCTATCAACGAGAAATGAATCTCAAATTCGTCTACTCGGGCAAAACGTTAGATATAATTTCGAAATCCACTATAATTACAGAGAATGAAATCAGTATGCAGATATCAAACGAAGAATTACTTTTGCGAATCGCTATTTCTTCGGACTGAGAAAGTATGTCCTTTTGTGTGAGGCGAAAGTATGGACTCGGATGAGAAGTTACTTGGGTGCTTCGGTCCTATGTGTATCGAAGGAGTATGAAGAAAAGTATTCAATGACGACCTATATACGGGCTATACAGCGATATTAAACCTGGTCATGAAGTGGAAAATACAGCGGCTGAGATAGCTGGGTCACGTGGAGCGTATGGACACCAACGCACCACCGCAATCCTTATAAGTGATGGCGTACGCAGCATTGGAAGACCACCTAATCAAAAATATATCAAACTGTTTTATCAGTCTTTCACAAATCAATAAAACAAAATCGAGGGATAATAGTATGCTACCAAATAGCTGAACATATACCTATCCTACATAAGAAATTTAAAACATTTGTTAACATTTCCTACCCGCATTGCATTCGTGTTTCCTTTCCATAAACTCGGACAAAATAGATTCTTTTACTGATTAGTTCCTTACATAACGTCCACCACACTTTAGATCATAACTAAATACTAAACATTATTTTGTAATGCTACCTAAGCACTCTCGCTCCATCTTCTTTATGAAGATTACCCCATCACAGCAAGAAACTACCTAACCAACTCCCTGAAAGATCTCCTACAACTAAACATATAGGAGAGGCCATCAACCAATTCTGAAAAAAAAAAAAAAATGAAAATCTTCTAAGAACAACAAAAACAATAGCTCATTGCATTGCGTCGAGAAGTTCATTAAGCAACAACATGCACCTACACTTGTTGCTCATAGCTGGAATCTAAGTACTGGAGCAGTCGTATTCATTTACCCATCCAGAAGCAGGCATCAGGACCCAGCCTTCTCGATGAGATTACTCACAGCATGTTTACATTTTGTTGTCTTTCTCCAGAAGATAAATTACTTGGTAGTTCTGGTGCGGATCTTTCATCTGCGCAATGGTCCCCTGCTTTCGAGAGTAGATTGGGATCCACGAGGCTGGAGAGACGTGTCTGCCCGTAGTTCGAGCTATAATTTACAATCGTTGCTTTTGCTCCGGTTTGAGCTTGTTGTTTTTTATTCCTTTTTTTTTATTTATGTGTACTTCCTCTTTTATTTTCAATTGGCCCCCATGTGGTGTTAATCGGGCAAATGATGCACCTATATACCTAAGTTTTTTTCTGGTTAGTTTCTGACTTCTTGACCAAAAGCTTTATGATCAAAGACAAACCATGTTAAGATAGCCAGAAGAATCCAAACTCTATGAGTGAAAGTTCGTGTAATCGCTTATGGTTTTACAAGAGTGCCGCAGAAAAGACCCCCCAATGAATTCATGAAAATTAACTTTTAAAAGTCTGAGAAGTTGAAATCCAAGAAGATGATTGTGCGGTGGTGGAGTTGGTGGTGCAGCACCATCAATGGCGGTAAGACAGCATCTAAAACTGTATCTTTTGACTTTTAATGAATAAATCACTTTTTTGCTTTTAATTTCCGTCTCCGGCTGAACAACAAGGTGCTCGCGATGGATACGTTTTTTTTTTTCTCTTATATTATCTCATTAAGACTTGCCAATTGATGATGATTGGTGATTATTGGAAAGGATTTTTTTTTCGTTAGTTGTTTGTTGGCCTCAATGGATCTAATCGGGTTTTCTTCGAGGATATTTATTCTGTTTTGAATCAATAAAAGTTTTTACTAAAAACATTAACCTGTATTGACTGACCTAAACTTTAATTATTATATGATAATTTAACAATATTGTTTTAGAATTCCAGTTAATAAGTATATAAAGCTATTATTTAAAGACAAAATTATAGGGTAGATTATTTTCTCGTTAAAATTCAGGAAAATGATACGTTTGTAGGGTATCTTGGGGTACATTAAAAGACGGGGGCTTATATATAATTTCGCTTAGAGAGCAACCAATGTGAAGGTGAACGCGTAGAAGAAGAATAATGATAAAAAAACGACACTAACTTTCGTTTGGATTTTTGATTTTAAATGAAATTTTTAAAATAGTATTATAGGTAAATAATTATTTTGTGAATAGGTGCATATTTCTTTTAACTTTCAAAATTAGTATAACATTCGTAAGCACGATAATTCAATTGGTCAGCAAAATAAATGAAAAAAGAGTTAAATTTTTAAAAATATACAAAGTGGATCTTGGATATGCAGCAAATTATGTTGCAAAATATGACACTTTCGAAATGTTAGATAAATATTGTGTACAAATTGTAAAATACTTTGCATAACTCATGGCGTTATTTCGGAATGTTATGTTTTTATCTAAACGTAAGCTAAAGCAAATCAATTAGCATTATTTTTCTAGTTAGATTTCAGTAAAGGCTATATCCCACGACCCACGGTCAATGAATTCACTGACCACTGACATGCTGTGACGTCAAAATCACGTCATAACCTTGTCAGTGAAGTCATGTAGTGTAGTGTCATAGTCAGTTTTGGGACGTCATGTTAGTGAGGGTGTCAGTTAACTGACGTATTCAGTGTGTGATAAGTGGTCAGTTGCCCATGGGACAACTGGCCACACTTTTTTGATAAGGGCGTCAGTTAATTGTATCTGTCCTAGTCCTAGAAAACCCTCTGAATTTCTGGTTGTGTACTGTCGTTGTCAGTAAACCCCGTCAGTGAACAATTTTTTTTCATATTTATATTTGTATATTTTTGTGAATTATTAGTTGTGCTGGCAGTCGTTTAAGGTTAAAAATCCAAAATCCCGAAAACCCAAAATTCCGAAAACTCAAAATCCTGAAAATACAAAATCCAGAACATGAAATTATAAAGCTGTAAAGAGTTTTTTCCATTGCTAGTATTTGTGCTTAAATTAAATTAAAATCATTTATACAAAAATTTCAATAATTATATGGGTGATTCTACAAACGATGGAATTTTCGATGTCCGCCGACATTAATTTAAAACCATTGCATTCATTACCTCTTTTTTTTTATATAAATATAAATCTGATCCAAATATATATTCACAATTAAAATCGTGCAGATCGCATTTTTTTTTCTCAACTATCATTGTAAATTCAAATAACACGAAATTATAATGAAAATTATAAATAAATATAAACTAGCCATTTATTTGTATTGCAAAAAAAAGTCACTAAACTATGTCCGCCCTTTAGTGGTCTTTTTTTTTTAAAAGTGCCATGAAATTGTTATATTTTATTTTTTTGACTGGCCGCTTTCAATAATGTTATAGAGGAAATTCTAACATATAACTAGAACTGATTTGTACGACTTACAAATTCCGTAAAAAAACCCCCGAACAATTTTTTTTCGAGATTTTGTAAATTCGGGATTTTGGCTTTCAAGATTTTGGGATTTTGGATTTTCGGGATTTCGGCTTTTTGTTATTTTCGGGATTTTGAATTTTCGGGTTATATCGAGACTTAAGTTCTTCGGGATTTTGAATTTTCGGGATTTTTAGTTTTTGGGATTTCTGATTTTCGAGATTTCGATTTTCTGTCCCCGACCCAAATCGAGATTAATTAATTCTTACTTTTTTGTATAGGGACTTCCTTTTATTTCTTTTTCTTTAATCTACACAGTTTTTCAGGCGTCAGTTAACTGATTGATTTGGAGAAAATTTCACTGACAGGCATGAGGCGTCAGTGAGTTTTTGGACACATTGACACAGTTCTGTCAGTTAGTGTGATTGATAACATTTTTTTCTTCACTGACCGCTGACGAGCAATTGCTTCACTAATATGAAAACCACGTCAGTTATTTGCAGTGCTAACTGCTAATGTGCATGCCTGCATGGATATTACGCAAAAATTTAAGAAGGAAATGCTAACAAATTTTTCAGATTTTTAAATGCTAAATTTTGAAACCTTACTATTCCAGTCAACTTCTGTCAAACCTGTCACAAATTAATTAAAACTTGAAGTTTTCAATTTTTTTCTTTAGGTGGGTAGGGGAAAAAAAGTCTAACGCTCTTTTCTGCACGCATAATTAACAAATTACGAAAATAAGGTTCTTTTAAAATGATTTTTTTATCAAAAAAAATTAAATTTATTAAAAAAAAAAAAATTGAAGTAGGTACACCATCTTGTAGATATCATATCAGTTTGGGCTGATATGAAAAAAAAATTAGTCGTCTTATAAAAAAAATTGTATTAATATTGTTTGTTGCAAATTTAATTCTGTCCCTAACCTAATCAAAAAGTACATATGATTTGATCCTTATCAACGGACGTTTAAGTGGATGAAACTGCAAAAAAAAAAAACAAACAAAAAATTAATATTTTAAATAATTGAAAATCATAGTTTATATAAACTATTACGTCCAATTCATTCACATAGTTTTAAATTAATTTAAACTAGTCTTATGATGAAACGATTATAACTCGTTTCATCATAAAACTAGTTTAAACAAAATTTTCTTTGTTATTTTATTATTTTACAACGGTTTCCTAGATACAAATGAAGTTTTAAATTTGCAACGATGTGATCGAATCGGGCGTTAAGGTTTTAAATATCTTATTCTTCTATGTGCCATATAATTTTTTATTGATCCAAGGAATACGTGACAATTTTTACAGAATTTTAACTGCACTGCAAATAGCAAAAAAAAATATATATTATATTTTTTAAGAATTTAAAAAAGGTGGCAACCACACAAAAATGGCCATAACTACTTAACGGTAAGTCCAAAGTATTTATCTTTTTGTTGCAAATTTACAGTTCAGATGGCATATACTTTTTTTTTATTAAACAAATTTATTTATTTTGGAAAAAAAAAAAATCTTAAAAAAAATCTTATTTTCGTAGTTTGTTAAATAACTTTTTATGTGCTTGCAAAAAAAGCGGAAGACTTTTTTTCCCTATTTCTATTCTCACTAAAGCCGTTTTTGATCGAATAGATGCTACTAATACGTTGTTGCAAGATCGTGATCCAGACGCAAAAGGGAGTTGAATTTGAGTATGCAAAATATGAGAACCGGCAACTATGCACATAAATTATTTTACCTGAGATACTAGACAAAAATAAAAACCATCTTACCGGGTAATCTGCTGGTCCTTTTTTTAAATTATCCCCTTATACCTTACCAATATGCATAAATCAAATCTAGAGTTACTTTTTCCAATAAATAAAGAATTTGCTTTCAAAAAACGCTATCGATATAGTTTTTGAATGAAATAATACCATAAATGCATTAATTTGCTATTTAAATTGTCATCACACATTAATATAGCGAAGTTATATAAGTATATTATAAAATATTTGCCTACATATATTTTACTGTCCTTGCTCTTCTCAAAATGTATAATGAACGGCACTTCATAAAATTATCGCTCATAACAAATGATCTGTCATCATTAAAATCAACCATCAGTTGATCCCATTTCTCAACAGTTAAAATATAAATTAATAATATTTTTACTTTCAATAAAAAAAAAAAAAAAAAAAATACAAGACATTCTCAAAGAAGCTGACTACACAGCCCGCTGTCAACAGACCAAATCATTTGACGTAAAATCTTTTGGCACCATGCCGCCCTATTCCATCGCAGCTCAGTCGTTTTTTTTTGTAATCCTCTACAAGTTCTTCACCATCATAGAAGCATAACACGCAATTAGTCAACATTTCCTAATTATCTCTGACAATAGACGCATGGTGTTTGTCTCGGATTGCCTCCGTGGTTTTTGTTTTTCCAACATCAACAGAAACACACTACAAAAACAATATAAACAAAAGCAATGAGATATCAAAAAAAAAAACACATTCAACTAATTAGCACACCCATAAATTAGATGAAGTACTATAATATACTACACATGCTGTGGCTTTATAATATCCCACTGGGACTGATGCTCCAATTTAAGCAGATGCATTCAGACAGATAGTTTTTATCATAGAGAGGGGATCATTCCACCATCGGAAACTAAATTGACATTAAAATCACACCCAGTATATAGTTTGTTCTATACACGTTTCAAAAAAATATTATATACTTCCATACCTAGCTTTATGGTTTGGACTGATATAGGTACATGTTTTGGTAATTGGAACTATAAACAGGTGTATCTTCAAAGGATCTCTTCTTGATTGGATTTGGTTATAGTAAATTTTTTGGCGAGATGCAGATGAAACGAGATGAAAATATCTCTGTTGTATTGATTAAAAGAATAAGCATCTTCAAGTCTGCATATTATACAATGTAAATTTGAATTTGTAGAATTAGAACATTTGATCCTTTTGATCCATGACTACCGTTTGAATTTACTCCGACGGTTCTCGATGAGGTGTTAATTTTCTCGATACGTGCGTTGGCAAGTTTATTCTGCAACTGAATATACGATGATTTTATATTTGTTTTTTATTTGATTGAATAAAGGTCTATGTTTGATGAAAAAATCTAGTTCGGTTAATTAAACAACAATATTGTATACATTCATTCTACAAAAAAATTAATGCAAAGTTTACATTTTATTAAAGAAGATTTAGATTTTTAGATTAGATTAGATTTCATTTCATTTTATGGGCGGCAATGGTAAACAACGGGTCATATGCAAAAAGATGAGTTCAATCTTTTTACTCATTTTTCTGAGAACTTTCCTAGAGTGGTATGCAACAAAAATAAAGAGAGAGATATCGATCTCAAGCAGTGAGTTTAAACTCGAAGGCTTGAGATCAATCTCTTGACGAAACCTCGATGTGAGAAAGTTATAGTTTTGATATGCAAAACGATGAGAAAACGATTGATTGCATGAGATCGATCTCATGAATTGTTAAGCATGGGTTTTCTCTTACTCAGTCTATAAACAACTATCGAAATGGCCGAGTTTCAGAATAATTTTGTGACAATATCGTGTTTATAAAAATAGAAGATGTACAATTGGCGAACATTTTCATAAATTACTTACTGATGAGTTTTGGGCCCAAACTTGGAAACACGCGGTGGTACTTTGACTCATCAAGAAAAATTGAGGATTTTTCTGCGGTATATCGGAGACCTTGGCATTCAAAGTGGTGTTGGTGAAGAAATTGGTGTTAATCAATCAACAATATCCAGGGTGGTATAGCAAGTCGTGACAAAAATTGCAAGCCGTGCCACTGATTAGATCATAATACCCCCACACTTCTGAAGATATACATCTATTTTGTTTTTTAAGCGAGACTTCGTGTTTGCAACTTTTTAATCATTTTTATATCGCTTATTTCTTCACCGAATTCGTTTTTATATGCTGCTATAATTTTCAGCACAGCATCTTTTTTTCTTGCCTCAAAAACTGGTAATTGAGATTTCTCCAGTTAAATTTAATTTTTTTTTTTTTTTTCAGTTCTTTTACCAAAAATTCACTGAGGAAATCCAAATTATTGTTTAAATTAACACTTTGGGTTTCACTTTCAGACGACATTTTTCCTTCCTCTGCTTCGACTCACCGAACAGAAACTACAATTTTAACTAAAGTCTAAAGTTCATATGAAAAGATTTGAGATCGTTCTCATGCCCATCGAGTCAGAACTGTAGAGAGTGAACTCGTTTTTTTTGCATATGAAACTAAGTCCGAGTTCCACTCTGCTCAATATATCTCACATGCGAGTTCAAGCTCGTCAGTTCAGACTCTGAGAACTTTCTCATCTCTTAGCATATGACCCAATGGAGTGCTTGCTTGGCTTGCTAACCCAGACCCAAATGTTGCCATTTCAATACTCACTCGCGTACGCAACATTTTTTTCTATTCAGCATACCTCCCAGCTCATGCTTGGCGTCGCCCATGAGGTATGCAATGAAAAATGAAAATCAAATAGTTCTCTATCCATTGTACCAAAACAATTCTTTCCTATCCTTCTAACTAGTGTCGTGCAACACCTGTTGCATCTAAAAGTAATATATTATTATTTTATTTATACCTATACCTACTTCCAAAATATTATTACAATTAGTTAAATACAATCAATATTGCATGGCATTGCCGTCTGCCTGATTGACAACTACATTATTGTGTCTTAATAGTATAATTACAGTCAGTTTAGTTTATAACTAATACTAATAACGGGTGATTTTTTAGCTGGTTTGGTTTTGGCAACACTGGTTTTGACAGCTGACGTGTGTTTAGTACCTTGTGTCACTGTCAAACAGCTTCAATTTGATTTGCAATTTAACCATGGATCGTCTTACAAATGAACAACGCTTGCAAATTATTGAATTTTACTATCAAAATTCGTGCTCGGTTCGAAATGTCGAAATCAAAAAATTGTGTTCAGCGATGAGGCTCATTTTTGGTTGAATGGGTACGTAAATAAGCTTCGATTGACGCACTGGAAGCCAACATCCATGCATTCATTCGTGAGATACCGGCCGATATGTGTGAAAGAGTATGCCAAAATTGGACTCAGCGGATGGGCTACCTGAGACGCAGCCGCGGTCAACATTTGCATAAAATTATCTTTAAACATTAAATTGCAAGGTTCAAACTATCGATTCAAATAAATATTTCATTCATTTTTTCGAATTTTTTGTGTTTAAAAAAAAAAAAAGTTCTAAACCTCTTAAAAAATCATCCGTTATTTGGCTTCTATACAAGGTGATTGGTTTAAAGTGCACTAAAAAGCTTGAGCGTGTAGGTGACGTTAAGACAAGAAAAAAATCGTATGGGAGGGGGGGTCTATTTCCCCCTTTTAGGAGAGAGGGGCAATTTTCTAAAAAAATGACTTAAATCAGAAAAAAAAATTATTTAAAAACAACAGTGAATGATACAAAGCCATGTTATATCTTTTTGGAAAGCCAGAAAACTACTCTTTTATTCAATTTTCAAATTAAGTTGTTTAAGTAAACAGTTTTAAAAAAATTAATTTTCAAACTCAAAATTTAGACAAAAAATTTTAATCTAAATTTTTTTTTAAATTTTATGTAATTAACTAATATTTTTATTTTCAAAATTCAATGCTCTTAATAACTTTTAGTCAAAAACAGAAAACCGTATGCCAAAATGTATCTTAATTTTTGGAGAAATTAAGAAAATACTAAAAGCACTTTTTCAAAAAAAGATGAAATCTGGTTAATCTGGTTAAAAACAATTAAATGGATTAACCAGATTTCAACTTTTTTTTTTAAAAAAGTGCTTTTAGTATTTTCTTAATTTCTCAAAAACTAAGATACATTTTGGCATACGGTTTTCTGTTTTTGACTAAAAATTAATAAGAGCATTGAATTTTGAAAATAAAAATAAAAAGTTATTTACATACAATTTTGAAAAAAATTAGATAAAATTTTTTTTAAAAATTTTTTTTTCAAAATTTTGAGTTTGAAAATAAATTTTTTTAAAACTGTTGACTTAAACAACTTAATTTAAAAATAAAATAAAAGAGTATAGTTTTCTGGCTTTCCAAAAAGATATAACAAGGCTTTATATCATTCACCGTTGTTTTTAAATAATTTTTTTTCTGATTTAAGTCAATTTTTTAGAAAATTGCCCCTCCCTCCTAAACGTGGGAAAATAGACCCCCCCTCTCCCATACGATTTTTTTCTTGTCTTAACTCCACCTACACGCTCAGGCTTTTTGGTGCACCTTAAACCAATCACCCTGTATATCTAAGTGTCGTTTTACAAAAAGTATAGGAATAACTTATATAAATAATGTTTTGTTAAAACAAATTCTTTATACTATAATATGTACATTGAAAATATGAAATAATAAATTAAAAATAATTTCAACTAAGTAGCAGACTTAGCATTAATTTTGTGGACTTTTTGAATTATTGATTAAAATTTATGCCATTTAGTCCATGAAAAATGCTCACTTTGCTTTCATCAGTTGACGATGAGTGAGTCCACGGGTTTCAGTCCACGGGTTAACATATCCAGATTAATGATTGCAATCATTATCTTGTTAAATATAGTTCACTTTAACTTTTTGTCAAAAAAAGTTATGTAAGTTAAACTGAAACAAGCGGAAATTTGCATATCAAACTATATAAAGTATGCTTCCATGATACAGGATTGCTGAAATTCAGCTCAAAGTCCACCACATTAACATAAGTAGGTAAGCAATTTTTCCACTTGTTCATATTTCCTTCCTCCCCACACTAAGCAAATAAACTAGTGCCTAGTGCACATCCCTGTCTAACAATTTAAGGTAAAAATTATGCAATTATTTTGTTTTAAATTCTTCTTTCATTCAATTCAATCGCTAGGCCAAAGGCTTAAATCAATTTTTGGTGTCTAACCTTAATCAAGGTTCCAAAAACAATATAACTCACAGCAGTAATTGCATGTTTTACAAAGCCACTTCCATCGACCAACACAAATCATGATGTGTCCAAGAAAAGTAGATCTACTGAATTGAATTTAATTGAATTTTGAGGTTTTATTTTCTTAATATTCAACATAAATAAACATTAGTTAATAGTTTGAAAATATACATCATAAAAAAAATTAATTATAAGAAAAGATGACATTCGGTGTCTAACAAAAATGGAGCTGATATTTTGTGCGTTTACAACTCATGTAGTTTTCAACCAATTTCCTTGGTTTTTTTTTTAATTTATTCAGAAAAAGTATGAGAATTGACAAAAATTGACGTTATCATTCAAAACAATGCAAAAAAATGCATTTTATAAAACTTAATGCAAACAAAAAACAATTTGAAATACATGGTACAAAAAAACGCAATAAAAACATGTAGAATTGATAGTAGTTTAAACAGTAACTTTTCACAGATAATTTTGATTTTCAAAAATTTAGTTTCAAAAACAAAATATCGAATTCAAATTAATTTACAAATTATCAATTGCTAATATGAACAATCGTAATAGGAGTGTGAGTGTTAGTAGAAAAAGTGATGATGCCTTCAATTTTGTTTAGTAAGGCCGTGTGCGAACAGCTTTAAAATTTTATCCATTGGCTAAATTATGACACTAGTGTGGTGAATATAAACTTCAAAAATTTAGTCTGCTCCGGAGCAGGCTAAAATTATAGCCAGTGGATAATTTTCTATGCTTATGAAGGAGTGAGGGAGACAATCGGAGTAGTGTGTTTGTTTTTATTTGCATTTATTTTTGTTTGTTCTTACATTTATATCGAATTTATCGTTTGTTTTTTTGTGAATTGTGTTTTATATTTAACTCTGATATTAACGATCAATTAACCGATTACACATTTTTTACATTCCTTTTTATTGTGAAACAAATTGGTTGTTTTTATTTTGGAAGTTCAGCTGACAAACCAGTGTATTGTGTTTGATTTAATTCTTTTCATTTGCATTTATTTTTGTTTGTTTTACATTAATCATTAATTTCAAATTTTCCGTTAGAGTTTTTGTAAATTCCGTTTAATTTTACTTCGCTGCGTACGAAGAATTATTAAAATTAACCGATATTCTTTTTTGTACATTGATATTCATTGTGTAACAATTTTTTTTTTTAAGTTCAGCTGCCAAACCAGTGTTCTGTACCGCGTTAAAACCTCCCATAATTTTAATTATCTTACAAAGTAGTTCTATTTTATTTTCTTTAACAAAATAAAATAAATCTATACACAAAAAAAATGGAGTGTCTGTTTGTAATGTCAAAATAACAGTATTTTACTACACGCATATGAGAGCATATACAGCCCTTATAACAAAACACGCATTTTTAAAATGTTTGTCTGTCTGTTTGTCCTGGCTAATCTCGAGAACGGCTGGACCGATTTTCAAGAGACTTTCACTGACAGATAGATAATGTCGATTTTTTTGCATTATATCGTCGTATATATAATCCGATCAGAATCGACAGGACCGATTTTGATGGGACCTTCATTGCCAGATGGCTGATAAAATAGGAAGTAACTTATGACGCAAAAATCCCATTTAATCCAGTTCGCACACCAAAAAGCTAAACATTTTTTCACCTCAACTCAAACGTCAAAAATTAGCCAGAGGATAAAATGTTAACGGCGCTGTTCGCACACGGCCTAGTATAAGATATACACTTAAGTGGTTATGACGTGTTAAGAGTTCATTTTTGTTTTCAAAATGTGGATATTTGTTTTTAATTTAAAATTCAACACACAAACCACGGTGCTGTATAGCTACTGTTGAAGTTTTGACATACTCAACAAATTATATGATTTTAAGCATGCATTAATTTCATCTGCTTAATGTTGAAAATTTCGCTGTTAGAAAGGTATTGCTTTTTTTACATATACAAACCTGTACCAGTACCAGCATTTTCACAATATTCGGTGTCAAACTCTAGATATAAAAGGGCAAACATACATCATACTAATTTTTACATAATGTACCTAAATAGATATTTTTTTATTTTATTCAATTTAAACTTGCGCTTAAATTTGGGTCTATTATTTATATTTTATTCTTCTTTTTTCTCTTAGTTATTAACTACTTTATTAATTTTTTTGTTTAAAAACAATATTTTGCATTGATTGAACATCACTACTTCAGAGTAGGTGAATCTAAGCGTTTTTTTGTATACACCACAATTGGAAACACAACACATTTGTATAAAATAGAGCTATATGAATGATAAATAATTTAAATTTTAAAGAACATTTTGGAGACAATTCTTATGTTTTTATTTAACGACCAGCCAAGCGTTCCAAGGTTCCAAAAACAATATAACTCACAGCAGTAATTGCATGTTGTACAAAGTCACTTTCATCGACCAACACAAATCATGATGTGTCCAAGAAAAGTAGATTTACTGAATTCAATTTAATTGAATTTTGAGGTGAGGGCCGAGGGTACGCTAGTTTTTTATAAAAACAATTAAGAAAAATTGTGTTGAATGTCATTTTACTGTACACGGATTTTGCTGAAGGATCAACCGTGTATAGGTATGTACGTAAATCTACTTGGCCGAAGCTCACTGTGGAGTAAAGGACACAAATCCTTATTTTTGAATATTATTCATTTTAAACGTTATTTTTTTAATAGTTGACACAAATATTGAATTATTAGTGAATAGTGAAATACAATAGTTTTACATCCCAATTATTATCACATTTTTATTCAACCACCCACCAATTAAAAGTGATAATAAACCAATAAGTCAAATAAAGTAAACCTCGTAGTATTTTCCCTACTCTTAGCTCTCCAGCTATTAAAAGTCAACAATACATAACGAATACATAATGAAAAGGTGTAACCCAATAATACTACCGATCAATTTCACTTGAGCTGGAAACTTAACCAAAGACAATGAAAGCTATAGACAACGAATACAGCACAATGACTCCCAATATTGTAATTCCATATCTCCATCGGATTAGAATCGATCAATTAAGGAAAGAATAGCGTTTTATATAGCCATAGCCAACCCAAGCAGAACCACCCAAACAGTGTCAATATAGGGACAATAGCGAGCAGTTGTAAAAAGCTTCCTGTGTGCGAGTGTCTGGGGCCTGTTAGTATCGCTTACAGCAAATTTGAAATTCCAATTAGATTAAAATCGATTGGACGGATTTTTCCATCTGCGCCACATAGATATTTATATAATTTTAATTCCAATTCGCGGCACAGCGAGTGTGAACTGTACGATGTCCTTGTGCATCGTATTATGTATATGCAACTATCGCAAAAGCTACCACACCACCCTATCATCCCCTAGAGATCATCCTATCGGATGTCTTGTGAGTTGGCATTTTTTGTTTTATCTGAACACTACTAAGCATTCCAAAACGCAAATATCCGGTCTCCGGACACACACCATCAGGGATGCATTTTTATCGCCTCCTGCACATCTCTAGGACGGATTTTTTTTCTAAGCGGCAAACTAAAACAACGACGACAGAAAAGTCAGCAACTCTTGGAATGGGTTTACACTTTGCAATGCCTCCATATTTATGCGCCATGGGAATACCCACCTTCCACTGTGTCGTGGTGGTGGTCTGGATGTCTGGTTTAACGGACAGGAAGTTATTAGATTCTTGGTATGTCGATTGCGAAGAGGCCGATGGTTTTTTTGCGATGGGTTGGTTGGACGCGTCTGGCTATTGTATTTGCATGAAAAAGACCAGGGTTAGATATGCACGAAATGAATTCGCTTTAGTGCCATCGTTGTTTGCGATAATCAGAGTGGAATAGTAGAACTATAGGTGCTGCAGAAGAGCCGCGCCACCATCGCCATGGCCACCTATTTTACAAGCAACTTATTGGAAATTCTAATTTGACGTGTTGCCATCGACATCATCGTTGACTGCATCTACAGTTGGTATATCTGTAGATTGGAGTGCCAATCTTTCTTAGAATGTAATTGAGTCGATGAGAAACATCGACACATGCACTGAGGATACTTTTGATTGAAGGTGTTTTCAGGTGAAGCTTTACGGATTAATTTTTGAATAAATTTGATTCAGAATGCAGGAAATCCCACCACCTTCGGAAATATTGACAATAATTGTTTGTGTTTTGTTGGTACTAAGTGTCAAGTGGATTTATAAATTTTTGTTGGCGATTTTGTGTCAGTTAAGTCGATGTTAAGAAGAACGGAGGAACGCCGATTTTTTCAGAAAAAATAGATAGCATGAGAACGACAATGACCAACATTTCCGCCCACCCGACCTAAATGAAGTGCGGTTAGAGATTGTTAAACTTAAATTGTATAAAGCTGCTGGTGCAGACGGCTTACCATAGCCCGATATACCCAAGTAAATTTTTTAATTTTCCGAATTTTCTCGAAAATAACTCTTTCGATTTTGATAAAACATAATGACAGTAACTGGATCGCACAAACGTGCTTTTGTGGCAAGTTACCTCTTTGCTAACGACTTGGAAATTAATTTGACAGGTTTTAAGAAAAAACATTTTTTATTTTTTTGATATATTTGTGTGCAATATTTACCAGACATTGTAGAACTATCTGAATATCAAATTTAATAAAAATCTGATGTAAGACTTGTTTTTAGAAAATTGCCCATTGCGCCTAAACGGGTGGAAATTGAGGGTCCAATACGATTTTTTTTCTTGTCTTAACCGCTATTTTCTCTAGCTTTTTGGTGCACCGTATACCAATCACCCTGTATATATATTTTCATGCAACTGTGAATCATATTAAATGAATGGAAAATATACATAACTTAATGCAAAGGTGTATCAAACAATCAATTTCGCATGTATAATAATTTCGTTTTCACTTGGTATAAAGTGCTGCTTCAATTATTCGTGATCTACATCATCTGTACGTCATGTCGGCAAGGTAGGTGCACATATATATGTATATTGTACATAGGTACTACGTACTATACATAGATATTTGATATGGGTAATTAAGTCCTTGAATCAAAAACACAATAACCGTGTTCTGAAATCCAACTGCATTAATGTGTTTCAATTACTTGATTTGTTTATGCAAAATTACCTTCAGTCATCAATTAATATATTATATTTACCTCTATATTAATTTGTATATGAGATAAATACATAATATAGATATACCTACAGGAAAAAAGAATTGAATTTGAAAAATCAGCATAATTATTACACCAAAAGCGGAAAAGGATAAATTAATTAAATTGTCTTTCCCCAGGTTAACATTCCTCTACCTATCTGAATGAAAACAACAACAAAAATAATTATATTGTCAGAGGAAACTAACATTTAAGCAACACAACGCCAATTCATCAGAAAATATTAATTACACTTGCATTGCAATACACCTAATACATAGAAAAGGATTTCAAAATGTTAATAATAAAAAATGAAAAATATATTTTGCACTCTCTATCTCTATTCAACGGAACAATTTAATGATCCCTTGGGATATGTAAGTTAATATACCAGTGTTGTTAGATTTGTTAGATTTTCGTATTTACATAAGTATATTATAAAAATTGTTTGTGGTTATATACAAGGACTTCGAATAACAGGAAAGTTGGTTATTTACAGAATTTTTAAGTTACCAAGCCAAGTATACAAATGAACATGCATCGTCAGCATAAAGGTTTACTGTGATATGTTTGCAGCGATGTTATAAGTCATTAACAAAAACAGACTGAAAATAAAAGAACCCAGTATAAATGATTTTGGAAAACCCTACAATTGCAGGTAAAGTGTCTGAAAAAGAATCTTAGGTAGTAGATTGGTAGATAGATTTTGATTGTATCTTACAACTAAAATTTTTTTCAAAAATTTTTGAAATTTATAAATAATTAAAAAAAACATTCGAAGGAAAATAAAATGCACGACTGGGTCGCACAAACTTGCGTTTGTGGCAGGTAAGCTGGGGCTTAACATGGGTCTCGCGTACTTCTTTTGCATGTGAAGTTTTTCAATTTTTATATATATGAAATATTTTTTTAAATTCTTTCAATTAATTTAAAACGCAATAGTTAAATAAAATTACTCTGAAAAATAACTTATAACAAACCAGGGTTTTTTCAGAAAATAGTAGTATATGCAAGTAATTATTAAATAATAGAATATATTTTAGAGTTTTAAAATCGAACGACCCGTTTTTGAAAAAAATCGATTTTTTTCAAACAAACTTTAAAAATATTTTTATGAAAATTTTTGAGTATATCAATGTTAAAAATTGATAAATTCCATTCGAAAATAAAATTAAAAAAAGATTCATTTCAAAAAAAAAATTGTTTAATTAAAATATTTTTTTCGAAAAGCTATGAAAATTAAGTACGCTATTATCACTAAGCTATCTAGGCCTTTCATTATCATTCAGCTATCTAGGCATTAGCATAAGTTTAATGGATATCAGCCTAACAGTTTAGGCTACAGGTGCGAATGACAGACAGACAAACTGACAGACAGACTGACAGATAGACACACAGACAGAATTTCCAGACCCACTTTTTTTGACTTCTCTATCATCGTAATGTCATGTTTGATTGTTATCTCAATATTTTTTTTTTGCACGAATTCATAACTTGATAAAAACCTTAATTTAATTATGCGAATAAGAATCTTAAGTTACCACTTTTTCGAGGCTTTCAGAGACACAGCATTCAAGTTGCATCACTGGAAAATTACCAAAGCCGAAAATGTTCAGAAAGGAGTTTTTTTGGTTAAGGTACATTATGGAAAACCATTGAGAAATTAAGTTAACAAAAACCGAGGGGTTTGTTACCGGCCAGTTAAGGGGTTCAATGATTGCAATATTTTAAATGATTTCAGATGATTTCACGTGATTTCAAGCAGATTTAAGGATTTAAATATTTCCGTGATTGCAAAGATTTCAAATAAATCTAATGATTTCAAGTGATTGCACTGGATTTCAAAGTGATTTCAAATGATTTCAAATGTAAGTGGTTTGGTGATTTCATTCGTGACAGATCCCTCGACAAAAACCGCATCTTGACAAATCATGTGTTATATCGTAGAATAATATAATATTATAGCCAGGGATTCCCATCAAGCTAACTCTTTCAAACTAAATGTCACATTGAGAGAAAATTTGGTTATTCGATAATGGCAATACGTTATAGGCATGTCCCACAAAAAAAATCTTTTTTAGGTTTTTTACCTAATAAAAAAAATAATAATATAAACAAATACAAATATATAATATGAAAATTGAAAGAAATACGGTGTGGACCTAAAATATATTTATAATATAATAAAGTGGCATCACTAACGACTTAAAAAATAACAAAATATTTTATTCGAGTAAATAGTCTTTGCAGAAAAACTGGTAGGTGCTGACAACAATATTTTTAATAACCCACAAGCATTTGCTGTAAGAGTTGTGAATCCTTAAGCTTCGTAGATTAAATAATCCCCATAGCCGGACTTGAATCACCAGCTAAAATGAATGAACGAGTGTAATTAATGCTAGATTTAAATTTTGGTGAGCTTTCAATTCCGTTTGGCATTTATCCCGCTGACAAGGGCCAAACAGGTTTATCCATTTTCCAGAAACAATATGAGTTGGCAAATTTTTAGCAGCGAATAAACATGCAACCAATATCATTTACCTTTGATGCATATAAATAATCTAGAAGAGGTGAAAAACATTTTGAGGGAAAGCTTGAAGCGAGATTTGAGGATGCTGTTCGATGGCTATTTTAGTTACGCACATTGGAACACAGATATTTGTAGAATGTATCCACTCTCGGATTAGAGATACGGTTGATGATGATGTACATAAATCGTGAATATTGTATCTAGGGAGTTTTATCTCAGAGAGGTTAACGATACAAATATTGTGAATAGCGTAGGTTTTTGATGCCTAACGGCACAGTAAAACAGCGGAAAGATTAAACAGGGAAAATGTTAGAAATCGATTCCATTGGAGTGTAAATAGTTCCCTCTTTAAGCGATGTGTTATTTACGTTTTACGGGTTTGGAAAAAATATTTGAGGATAAGTGTCCTTGTCGTCGAGTTTAGGCATATTAGATCTCCAAACCATTTAGCAGATGCTTGTCATTCAGTGAAATGTTTAAACTAAGTTTAAGAACATCAGAAACTGATATATATTTCAATTTCATACTTATGCTAAAGATCATTTATATGTAATCAAAGCTAAAATTTCTTTAGATGAATTTATAACCTGTAGTGTAGATAAAATAAAGTGTAGATAAATAGATATATTTTTCGTCGGATCTCTACTGAGGTGAGGTTTCGTTCCTGGTGGTGTTTATTCCGAATCTACCTCGAATACGCTGCTGTATATGTATCTATAAGCTGTGTCTTAAGCGCTTGACAGTTCCTGTTTATCTGGTCTGGGATAGCAGATTGACCAACACCGTTGTACCTCTAGTTTTTGAGAAATTAAGAAAAACTAGAAGTATTTTTTTCCAAGAAAAACACTTTTTTTTTTGGTTTTCCCAAATTTGAATTGCTCAGGTCAATTATTAATTAGGGAATTATCCCTTTTTTATTTTTTATTACATACCATCCGATTTTAATCAAATAATAAAAAAAAAACGAATTGACTATTTACTTTACTTACTAGTTTTACTTTTAATTTTTTTTAATTTCTCAAAAACTAAGACACATTTTGGCATCCGATTTTCTGTTTTTGACTAAAAATTAATAAGAGCATTGAATTTTGAAAATAAAAATAATAGTTATTTACATAAAATTTTGAAAAAAATTAGTTTAAACATTTTTTTTTTTAGTTTTTTTTTTCAAAATTTTGAGTTTGAAAATTAATTTTTTTAAAACTGTTCACTTAAACAACTTAATTTAAAAATAAAATAAAAGAGTAGGTTTCTGGCTTTTCAAAAAAAATATAACAGGCTTTGTATCATTCACCGTTGTTTTTAAATAATTTTTTTCTGATTTAAGTCAATGTTTTAGAAAATTGCCCCTCCCGCCTAAACGGGGGGAAATAGACCTCTCTCCCGTACGATTTTTTTCTTGTCTTAACTCCACCTACACGCTCAAGCTTTTTGGTGCATCTTATACCAATCACCCTGTATATTCGCGTTTATACCTACATCTTCTGTTAGTTTTTTTAAACGTTCGCATTCAATGTTGTTTCTGGGGTGGTTGGTAGCCCACATAGACATATAGTTTAGGCTTCTTTTGGTGATATCACGGTATTGGAATCACTTGTTCTTGGCATGTGGTAGATAGATGCTAAGTGAAGAACTTTTCTCTTTGAGGCATGCTAAGACGAAAAGTTTATTAGTCTACCTACCGTTTCGTAGAAACGTCGTTTGCCTAATTAATCAAATATGTCTTCCTTTCCGTAGTTGACTTTAAGATTAACGATCTTGAAATATGGCACCAGTATTTCATTTATAACTCTTCCCCGATAGAGTCACTGTAGCTTCTTCGATAAGAGTGTTTGTCACTTCCTTTCATTATGGGAGAGTTCTTCGACAAAAAAAAAAACTCAGGCGTTAGGGTGAAATCGAGACGTCTGTCTGGACGTTAAAGTCCGACACACTTAACAAAATACAACGGAGCACTACTTCAACAAATCTATAAATTTATGAGAAAAACTACGATCTTATAGTTTGTCTCAACTGCTGTCAATAACCCTAACAAATTTTCAAAATCTTGACATCTAATTTCCATCCAATAGTCATATATAAAAATACTTCCTCTACATCAAACATAATATAGAAAAATGAATCACTGTCCTGCATGTTGCTCTGGCTTAGGAAAAGGCACCACATGTCTCATGCTGCATTCATTGTGTGTCTCCATATGGAGATATCACCATAGCTATGGTGATACACTCTGGTCTGGACATATCACTTCTGCTCCAGCATAACTACGTTCAGATACCGATTATCTAATAAACTTAAATTTGATCCAACTGCATCATGTTCGTTTGTCAACTACGGTTCAGTAAAAGATACAATTTTCTTTTGGACCACCTTGTCCGTGTCTCCTGTGTATAGCCACAATTCTCCTGTCCAACGTGCTGCCGCACCGCGCGCCAGCCTCACTATAAACCTCACCCGCCAATGTTTGATTCCCTGCCTTCTCTTTGATATCATTTATCACTCGTTCACTTACAGCATCTAATAGCGCAATAACGGAGAGCACAAATCGTGGCCAATACAAGGCTAAATCATGCTGTGATCCAATATAGGTGCAGTCTTATACCTTTAAGAATTCAACGTCCTTCTCCTCTACCTTAAGTTGCGCAGCTCTGTTCAGCTCTGACTTTGCGGTGTGTTACATTTAAAGTAAATCGAATAAAAATCTAATAAATCCACATGGCAAGAGTTGCAGATTATTTATGTAATTAAAGCATCGAGAGGCGGCCAAATGCTCATGTTGCCACACCGAAGACGAAGAGCCAAAAGCGTGAAGGCTTTAAAGGAGCGCAGCAGCCAATGTCTGGACAGAGTCTCCAGAAGAACTCTTTAGACGCGACCAAGTTGTTCCGATCGCGTTTCATAATGTTAATCATGATCGTTCAGGCTGTTTAACATTTATTACGTGTAGGGTAGCGTTTAGACTGTAACACTGCCACATGCAACACATCGTCATCATTGCTCCACCGCCTTGCCACGCCATCCGCTGTGTCGTTTTCTATGCCGCGCCATCGAATCCACTCCAGACACACCGCATAATTTTGCTGACTAATTTATGTTAAATTTTCTATAAGCTGTTGAGTGGTGTCGTTATTATTGTTGTATGGTGTCAGTTTTGATTTTATTTTAAATGTCTGACGCATAATTTTTTTAATTAATTATTTATTTACTAAAACAAAATTAAATTCTTAATTATGTCCATTAGTATTGTTATTTCATTAATAAACTTAATGATGGTCGTTAAATGGCCAATGCCCCATTCAGAGAGTAAAAATTTACAACGCTTTCATTAGGAAAGAGGAACAGTGTATGGTGTTTATTAATATATTGGTAAAGTGTAATTAAGTTTTACAAGTTAACACTGCCTTGTGTAGCTTGGGAATACCAGAAGATTTGTCTCCTTCTGATAATGTTCATCATCTTTTCCATATCTTTTTGGTTTATTCCTATTATCACCTATTCTATAATCGGGCAATTTCGGGGCATCAATTTCAAAATTACAAAAATAGTCCAGTCAACGTTTTTTTTTACAAGCATTAAAAGTTGTTAACAAATTACAAAAATAGGGTTTTTCTAAAAGTGTTTTTTTTAAATAATTTTTTTTTTTAAATTTAAAGTAAGTAAGTAAAACATCTTGTTAAACTGCAACTTCACAACAAAAAAACAAAGTGTAACTTTATACTTTTGACATACCGTCAAGTAGTTATGGCCGTACCTGTGTGTACGCATTACTCGAGAACGGATTGTTCGACATCCAAGATTTTGGGTCCGATGGATTCGAACTGGCCCAAGGAAGGAAACTTGAATAAAGTTCAACTGTGAATGATCTGGGCATCTGCAAAAATCACAAATCACACTTTGTTTAACAATTAAATTAAATTTTTGGCTAAAAAATAGAATAATGTAACGAAATTTGTCGGTCGCCCTTAGAGTTTTTTTTTTTCACTAGACTTCGATATCGTTTCTGTGCTGGATTGGCTGAGTGTTCGATACAAAATCAACTGCTCAAACAAAAATATGTCGATCAGTTGAATTTATTCGTTCAAATTAAATCGCCGTTAAAAAATGAAAAATAAATTTAGTGGCCTAGTGACTTAGAATTACAACTCAAAACCAATCCTTTTGTGTACGTTATAATTTTTACAGGATTGGAAGGAGATATGCACTTTCCATGACAATGATATATATACTCTTGGAGGATTTGTCACTTCCTCGCAAGAAGCTGTGCCCCTGAAAAAACATGGAGTTCTCGAAGCTGGGCTAAAATCCAGACCTCCGGCGTGATAGTCCGACACACTTTAATCTATATGTAACGGGGCAGTACTACTAGCCGATAATTGATATAAAATTCGGCAAATTCTTTTTTTTTTTCAAATATTTCTCAATACATAAATGTATGCAATAAAAAACAATTATGAAAGACATCACCATCGGCAGCAAATCAATTTATCAAAAATTAAGTTATTAAATTGTTTTTTAGTTTCGGGTTAGATGAACTATAATTTAGCAGATATTTATGAAAAATACAAAAAAAATCACAAAAAAGCTAATTTATATTTTTCATTGATTTACTAAGACTTTGGATCAAGAAAAATAGGAATAAAGGACAACTATCAGTGATTGCTGTTTGAAATATACATATTGTTGTACTTAAATTATTTCCATTGCATTTAATAGAATTTTTAAATAAAGAATTTAAATTGACAATATTTTAAAGCCGCCTTTGCGTGCAGTGCATGCTAAAGGAGTTATTCATGCCTATTACTGATTCCGCAAAATTTCACTCCCCGGGAGACGGTTGGATCCGCAGTGGATTCGCATTCGCATAAAATTCTATTATTGAATCCGATGAATGAGCTGCATTATCGATCCGCGAACTACTTTTCCATTTTTGAAACTGCATCATCGTGGATGGCAAAAGTTGACATTGGGCGCGTTCAAGTGCACACGAGAAAAGCAATCTAAGATACATTAGTATCGTAAAATATCTAATATCGCAAATTAAACCTTTTTTAATGATTTTAACGACCAATTTTAATCCGTCAGTGTATCAGCAATCACTGGACCGATTTACAATATGCTGTTGAATAGAGGAAATGTCACACTTGGTCATGGGGACCATATTTTGGGACAGATTTCCACGGTTTGGCCAAAAATCGACACCAAAGTTGTACTTCCGGAACTCAAAATAATACGACAAAAAATTATTATTTAGACTAAAATAATTTTTGTACCGCAAAATAAGCCATTTTTATTGATTTGAACGACCAATCTTAATCCTTCTGTGTTTCAGCAATCACTGAACCGATTTTCAAGGTTCATTTGCTGTTGGATAGAGGAAAAGTCAAACTAGGTCGTAAGATGTCCACGGTTTGGCTAAAAAACGCACCAAAGTTGCGCTTCCTTAAAAAACGCAGATGACGTTTTCGAAAACGGCCATTGTCAATAAATAGAAATACTGCAAAAAAAAAATGTATGCGTTTCGGCGATCCAAACATTTTTATTTCTGTTTCAAAAAATTCAGATTTATTAACTATCTGCTTCTTCTTGAATTTTTTTTCATAAAAAGCACTTTCATCCGCACCAATTTTACTGCGGATTTGCTTTTCCAACACTTGTATGGAGTGCGGATGTGGTGCGGATGCCTTTCGTTTTCAGTAATACCAATTTTACGAAAAACGTTACCGACATTTATTCCCGCGTATGGCTTGCGGATTCGCTAATAGCAAATCTACCGAAAGTGAGTAAGACTCCCTCCGCAACTCATTCGTCGGATTCCCTAATAATGCTGATTATTTTCATTGCCTTAGTCCATAACGAATTTGGGCGCAATGAAGTTCGCCGGGTAAGCTAGTTATTTAAAATATCTAGGTATTAATTTTTTGTTTCTTTTTTATTTTTTTTTTGTGGTTCATCCACTAAAACGTAACGGATCAAACTATACTTTTTTATTAAAGAATTAAATTTACAACAAAAAATATCAGTAGATACCATTTTTTTGTACGACGACAAGTTTTTTTTCATATGAGCCCATCTATTAAAAATTATTGTACGAATTTATACATATTGAGATTGCGATATGCGGAAATGGCCAGTAAAACTATGTAAAAAAAACCGAAAATATATACAAAAATTGGGGAGTAAAATTTTATTGTTTCGTTTTAAAGAATATAGCTATCTTGTGGATCTGCTTCGTCCTTTATATTAAAAAAAATTAAAAGGCGTTTGCTTGATTTTCTCGTCGGTTACTTGTCATAGGTATGCGTCAAATTTTGTACATATTTACTTTTTTAAGAAAAAATGATTCTAGTCCAGTCAATAAATAGCTTAAAAGGGGGTTTAGAGTGCGTGAGCGGGAACTTGAATCATTCCTTCTGAAACTTGGTCAGTATGATTTAGGAATTAACATACTAAAAGTCCTGACGTCTGGTGGGTGAGCCCGAGGAGGGGTACGAAGTTCCTTTTATTGGGATTTAAACGCTACTATCTCGTCGCAAAAGGTAAATTTTAGGAACAAATCTCTATGGATATATTGAATACCATACAATTCTATACCTTCATTTCATTTCCGAACCATTTCCGAGCTACATGCATCGCAAAGAAAAAAACAAAACGAAAAGTTTTTACCTGTTTCAAAAATATATTTTTTATATTATTAAATAAGATGATTCTTGTCTTATGCACTCAATAACCTAATTTCAAAAGTTAATTTTCTTTAGGGGAATTTAATGAACTTTACACCCTGTAACAGATTTTTAGTTCAGACTTAAACTTTTAGAAACAAATTGAGGTAAAAACTTTCTTTTTAATTTTTCTTTGCGATGCATGTAGCTGATCGGAAACGGTTCGGAAATGAAATGACGGTATATTGAACAAAAGTTATAAAATTTTATAGACCTTAATATAGCTATAGAGATTTGTCGCTAAAACTTAAAAACCTAAGCCATTTCTGTGGTTTAATAAGGCTTAACCTAAAAGAGAACTTAATACCCATTATCCTCCTCCGGCTCACCTCCCAGATGTCTGGATTTTTAGTATGCTGACTCCGTAAGCAGCCTGAACAATTTTCCGAAGAAATGGAATAAATCCCTGCTCACGCACTCTACAACCCCTTTATTGAGTGCACTAAGTATTCCTAAAGTTTTTTTCTTAAAACATAAGGAATTTGTTTACAGTCGGTAGAAACAAAGTTAAGGTTCCATAAAGCAACAAATTACCCATCCAATTTTATGATTGGCCTAAGAGTATCCAAGAAAATGGGGGGGTTTGCGTTAGCTGCTATTTTTAAAAACGAAATATCTACACACATAAATAAAAATGGAGTGTCTGTTTGTAATGTCAAAATAACAGTATTTTACTACACGCATATGAAAGCATACACAGCCCTTATAACAAAAAACACATTTTTAATTTGTTTGTCTGTCTGTCTGTCTGTCTGTTTGTCCTGGCTAATCTCGAGAACGGCTGGACCGATTTTGACGGGACTATCACTGACAGAGTGATAATGTTGTAGCGTGGTTCTTATAGGCTATTTCATTCACTCCCTAGATGGCGCTCAGGTCGCTTTTTATCTAGAAAAATCGTTTTTATGCCCGGTCAGAAACTATGCTTGCCAGATTTTGACGGGACTTGACACTTACATATAGTTATTGTGGTTGTGAGTGACTTATATTTTAATAACCCTCTAGGCACTGGGGCTCTCGGGTCGCTTTTTTATCTTAAATATGAACCGGTCAGAAACTACTGGACCGATTTTAGCGGGACTTTCACTGACAAATAGCTGTTGTTTTAGGAAGTAACTAATGAAGTAAATTATCTCAAAGATGACGCTCCGGTAGCTTTTTTGAAAACTCTTATACACTCCGTGTCACTTGATTAAGGACAGGCAATTTTCTATTTTCATTTTGCGATATTTTTCAAACCCCTTGGTATTTTGTGAAAAAACAAATGTACAATGATCGAAGGATATATTATTAGGTTTATATTGTAAAAAAAAATTGGATTCTGTTTATAATTGAAATATTTATGAAAGTGTCAAAAATGTCATAAAATGTACCTGTTTTTTTTTTTTTTGTTTCACTTGATTAAGGACAGTAGACGAATTTACCAGTTTCAAGTTAAGAAAACAATTAAACAATCAAATTTTTGTTTGTATAAATAAATGTTAGTTTTATTCCCAAAATTGCAACAGTTTATAGTAATGGGTGCTACCTCCTGATCACTGAATCACTTCAAGTAGCCTGCTGTGTAGAGATTCATAGAGTTTTGTCAAATAACCAAGCGAAATTTCGGACCAGGCTTGTTTAATGGCTTCAATTATTTCTTTCGTTTCATCACACTGCCTTCCTCCTTCGTAGACTTTTTATGAAAGCTAATCCCACACGTTTTCCATATGGTGGCCATGCAAGTAGGTTTACAATTTACACTTACTTTATATGATCTAAAAAGCAATACGAATATAAAAACTCTTTCAAAATCAATGTTTTCTCCCTTATTTGTTCTGCGTCAGCAACGCGACGGGTAACAGCTTGTCTTAAATAATTAAAGAATATGTCCGACGGATTGGAGGCAAAAACATTTTTAATTTTTTTCTTAACTCTTCAAAACTAGTTTTTAGTTTTGTTTTAATAAATATCGATCTATTATTACGGCGGCTCTTACGGTTTTAATTTTTGTTATTTAAGGATCCACTACTTTTTAAATAACTAACTTGAGTTTCAAAAATTAATAGATATATCTATAAGATACAAAACTCAGAAGGTAGAATGCCTAGTACCTTCCTATAGCCTTTTTGCACCTTCACACTCAATATAATAAATTATTTAGCCAAACTGAAAAACGGAATGACTGTACGATTTTTTAATATTTTAATCCAATGCCAAAAAAAATTGTAAAAGACACCATTTCAGATATAGAATTCCACTATTTCTTTCAACGTTTTTCCTACTGCATTAATACTTGCTAAATATTTTTGAATAATTCTTGCTGAAAGCAAAACTAATTGAAATATTTAAATTCCGATTTGCATTGAGTAGACCTAACTCTTATTCAACCTCAATTGAGTGTCAATCTCAAGCCGTGCTTGAAACACATTTCAACTGTCTGGCTTTATCCATACTCAGAATGTCCGATAGCCAACACTTTAAAATATGCTCATGCTGCCATCGCCGACTTAACTTGCAGCGCTCAGATTTTATAATAACAAATTTATACAAACGACTTCTCACAAAGTCTAAAAGTGAACGTTTTTATTGCGTTAGCGCCCAACTGAGTTTAAATGGTGCCACACAGTTTCGATTGAAAAATAACTGCACACTCTTTTGTGAAGGTGATTCAATCCACACATTCTATATACCTAGTGTGTGTTACCAATCGAACGACGGGCAATATAGCCCAAACCGTTGTAGGAGTCCTATTTCCAGTTATTTTTTTTTTTTTCTTATATTTTATTGAAATATTTTTTCTCAATAAATTTAATTAAAATCTCAATCAAAAAGTGGAACGTTTCCTGTGTGAAACGATTGTGAAATCGATCTGGATAGCAAATTATGCAATTCTATCAATGTTAACATACATATATATATAAACCATCATCCGTCACACCCCCACATATGCAATTTTATAATAAATATGTATGTATATGTGTGCTCTGTAGTCGTTCACCGTATAAATTTTCGAAAAAAGGATTTATGCCCGAAACGACAATGTAATCGAATATTTACGAATCACAGTCCCTGAGGGAGCAGCAGAAGCAAGAGGCGGACGAGTCGGAGGATTGAATAATTTGTTCATATCAATCGACAATCACACACATTTGAAATGATATGTGTTCAATGTTCACAGTCAGAGTAAAAAAAAAAGGAATGAATTGTGCAATCACAATTGACAGTTTGACGATGGAGTTTTAAAATGTCTGTTTCTTTGATTTTGGTGCATGATATGTATTTCATGGAATTGGTCTACGAAAGGGAAAGTGGTTGTTTCGTTGTTCTTTTTATTTAGTTATGAAATTTCAGGGTGTCAATGTCAATTCAGATTTTCTAGCTTACTTTTTAGGTTTGTTTTATTTTTTTTTTTTTGACATTGAAGGAAAAGCTGACAGATAAGATTTTGAATTCATTGACTATATAGCAGAATATAATCAAAAGTATTATTGTGTCATTGACATTTTACATCTTCGATATACTTATATTTTCAGAATTGTATCTTTGTGCAAAAAATACTATAGGTTTAACTGAACATCTTAGTTTTTTTTATTATGTTATCAACTTTTTTCAAATAATACGAATTGAGAAATGGACAAAGCAAATATTTCAGTATGAATTTATTAACACCAGCTTCCACATAAAATAATTCAAGTGTATGATTCGTTGTTTGATCATCTTAATATTATGTTTTGTATATATAAGAACAATGAAGTACAAAATTATATTTTAACATTTTCGAATCAAAGAAAAGCTTCAGTTCAGACAGAAGCGTTGGTTTCACTTTTTTTCCGAGACTTTTGAGAAAAATATGTATGCATCCATTTCTCTTACTTTCTTAAGAGTTTAAAAGATAACAGCCGGAATTTTGAAAACCGAGTTTTGCAAAGCATAATTATAACATAGAAAAACTTTTATGACTGATATGGTATCAAACTGCACGTGCATGAACGAGAGATCTTTTTTGCAATAGAAAATAGTAACAAAAACAAAAAAAAAAAATTACGGTGAAGAATCTTCTCATGATAACAAGAGTGAAAAAGATTGTTCGAATACTAGAATACGCCAAAAATACGGTGAAGGAAACTAATTTCACATTGAAACTAACTTAACCACTTGGGAACTAATTTTCCTATTTTTTGGTGTGAAGTTGTTTCCCACTTTGAGTGGGAAATATCTTAACTTTTTGGTGGGTAATTATTTCACTCTTTTATTTCGCGTAACACTTTTCATACGAAATGCAAATATTGCATAAGTACCCAAAGTTGCACCTACCCAAACTCTCACCCAACCAAACTCGCACCCACCTCAAATCCTATAGTTTGCCAGGCAGAAGGTTCGCAGGGGGTAGCATTCCGCCCTTAACATTCTTTTGTTTGGGCACTGCGGGAACTAAAGTTGCCCCAAATTTTCAGCTTTATATCTCATGTAATATAAAAATTGTAGATGGGAACTAACTTCATACAATTTTCAGATGAAATTAGTTTTCACCTTTAGTGCGGGAATTTACTTCACCAAAAAAAAGTGAAATTAGTTCCCACTTGAGGTGAAGATAGTTAGTTCCCGTGAAGTTATAGTTCCCTACAGCCAAAAATATATAATCTTGAACCAAATACAGCACGGTGCTAACTGTCATGCAGATACTAAGGAAATACACTGAGAACCCCGTCCAGAAGGCATTATCATCATACAACGTTCCGTTACAATTGCGAAACAGAAAGGTGGCCTTAAATCTTCTGGAGGGAACAAATGCAATGACATATCGCTTTAGCCACGGTAGATAATTGGGAACAAATGGAATGACATATCGCTTTAGCCATGGAAGAAAGTCTTATGGGCAAAAAACAACTGATACATATTTTGTATCGTATTGAATGCTCTGAAAAGTTACTATTCCAAAACGAAAAAGAGATCCCACAATAACGAAAGGTCATTTTCAATAAAAGTGCTTAAATCCAATCTTAATCGAATATGCTTTTGAAATATTGACCACAATAATTTTACACTCTCGAAAACAAGAAAGATATGCGAAGGTATTTCTTATGCGCTGAAAAGTTATCAGCGTGTCCATGGCCTGAGAAAGAAGGGACGTTATTTACTCGGTAGCTGAAAAAGGAAGCAGATTCACCTTTATTTTGAGATATACATAAAGTAAATATGTCTACCATAAGGTAGGCATATTTATGATCACATTACTGCCATTCCTTCTGATAAAATTGATGTGTTAAAAAACGCACTCGAAATGTATAACAGCAACATCAAGTTCACGTTTGAGACTGAAAACGACCAAACTAATGAGATTAACTATTTAGATGTTACTGTTAAACGTCATCCTGATGGCAAAATCACAATCAATTGGTATCATAAGCCCATTGCGTCAAATAGACTGCTTAATTTTTTTTTTAGCACATCCGAAACATATGAATGAAAATACAGCCAAAAACTTTATTCGGAGAGTCTTCTCATTCAGTCATAAGTCTCATTGGATAGAAAATTTAGAACGCGTTACAAATATTTTAAAAATAAATTACTTTCCGTCAGACGTCATCAAAAAACTCATTGCATCTGTAAAAAATAAGAACACTAGTGCACACTTGGGAACCAGAAGATTTGATAGGAGTAAGTAAGTAACTTGTTTCTAACAATAGATGAAACCACCACTCAACAAACTTTTGAACCAGCCGAGAACAAAATCTATTCAGCTATCTCTTATGTTCCAGAGAAATGAATCTTTGGAAAATTCTTGTGAATAATTTGTTCCGGAAATGAAGCAAGTGAAAAAAGTTTCCAAATTTTTTGCCAATATGAAACATAAACTGCATTTGGCTCAAAACTCTGGTGCTGTTTATAGTGTTCCATGTAATGACTGCCCGAAAAAAATACATCGGTGAAAGAATCCAAAAATTATTCAAAAAAACAGAACTACACTCAAATAAATGCAAAAAGGTTGACTCCAACACCGTTAATTTGAAAAGTAGCGCAGCACTGGCTAACCACAAACATCATACTGGTCACTCTTTTAATTTTGAAAACACTGAAGTTTTAAAATTTGAGCGCAATAAATTTAAACTACAGGTTCATGAATTAAACCAAATACTTAAACTTGCAGATGATGTACGTAATTTTAAAACTGACAAAAAGGACTATTCGAATACATACCCTTATCTTATCGCATACGCAAATGGTAGATAACAAATGCATGTCATGGCACCCTGTTACCTTTGACGTAGCTTTTATTGTGCTTTGAAGTATTCTTTGACAGACGCTAAAGTCTCAGTTTGATAATATAAAATTGTGATAAATTATACTGGGTATATTATAAAATTTAATAATTGTTATTTAATGTTTTAATGTCAATATTGTTATAAAACTTTTAATGTTTCTTGTTTTTATATAGATCCTGATGATGGCTTAGTGCTGAAATATATTGAGCGATGAATAAGTGAACAAAAGTTTTTTTTTTCGGAATAATTTGGAGGCACAACAAAGCAACAACCAAAAAAAAACAAAAACATGTGTTTACCCATAAAATTCAACGCTTTGCTAACTAAATATTAAAAAAAATGATAAACCCTTTATCTGTCTTAAAATACTCTCTCTACAATAAATATTATTATTTAATCAAATAAGTTTCAACACTCTGACTCAATCACATAAATCATTTGCCATTTCGATGAAAAATTGCATTTCTATCTATTTGTTCCATCTGACCAATTAGAGGCTCAGTCTGGCATCCAAAGTTGTTTTATTGCGCAGAGTTCAAGAAGATCAACAAATTTTTCAAAGGCGCGTTTTTCAACTCTTTGTATATTGTATATCTGTAGACTGTGAAAGAAAAATCCATTTGCCGTTTAGTTCATTAATTGCCTTATTTAAAATCGCATCATCTCGTGATATGCCATAACACAATAACACAATAGGCTTAGAGAGACTTTGGCTGCTATATACAAAGCCAGTCTCAGAGTCAGAGTCAGAGGCACCAGCTCCAGCACCACCATCATCATCATCATCATCGGCCAGGAATTCCCACCTTCTATTTAACCCCAATCATCATCATCGTCATTATTGTTATGATTTTGATTTGAAGCCTGAAAAGCGAATCTTTTTTTTATTTCTCATTTTTTTTTGTGGCGAATTCAAAGACATGATTATTCTGGGATGGGAAGATGGCATGCAAATTCGCCCCCTGATCCCTTGCGATTTGGAGAAAAGAAGTCTTAAGCCTATCGTCGAGAGAGACTTGTTATGTATGTTCATTCTTTTTCCACTGAACTCACATAGTTCGTTGGTATTTAAGACGATTCAAGACCTTTTTTGGGCAGACTATAAATTTTGCAACGACTTTTCATTGTAGATTTGGATATATTATGCTGACAACAACGACGACAAATTCCGCATGCAAATTAATGAAATATACGAGCGGCAGCAATTCGAAGAAATAATTTGTCCTTTCGCAAAATGTTACTATATTTATTGGAGAGAGGTTGTTGTTGAAGTTGATTGCTGTTGTTGTTGTTGTTGTTGTTATTTACAGTCTAACGATGGGTAGTAAATTTTATTAAGTTGATCGAATCGATTGATTTGATGGATCAATATATCTATATATTCAAAGTGAGGGGATTGTCATATGGGTTGATTGTTGTTATTGGATGTTTTGTGACAGTTGTTGTTCAGTTCAATAGGACTTAAGTAATTCTTTGCGAGAGTTGCGTTATTTGAATACGAAAAAACCATGTGTGCACAGGAAACTTCTGATTGATTTATGTTTGATTCGATGGGAATCAATATTTCTGATGTTTGCTGATTTACAATCGACCTTGATGTTAGTTAACTTTTTAATAAATTTATTTTGAAATATTCAAAATGAAAAGAAAACAATACTTTCAAATTGAATTAAACTTTGCTTGGGATTGTAATTTTAAAGATTGATTGACATGTTTATAATTTGCAAGAAATCAATGGATAATAATTTTGATGACAGAAAGGCAAATATGTATACTAAAGGTATGTATAGAATCAGACACGAGGTGTATGTGCTTCCGGAAGCGGAAGCACCCAAAATGAGAATTCAAACAATTATTAGACTCCGTTTTTCGTGATTATATTACTTTAGTTTAACTTCGTTAATACAAATTCCAATAATATATAAAATGTTAATATACATATACCTAGTTTCCCGTTATTTAAATATTATTGGAACTTAAAAATGAAAATAATCCTTCTTTCTCTTGATGCCAAATTTCTAGAAGATATATCTTTCAATAATTAAATAATTTCATAAGAAATTAGTGCCAAAATAACACAATCTTTCTTGGCCACATTTATTATTGTCACGAAAAATTTCATGCCTTGTTTTTGAATTTAGCTGTGACAATTTCAAAATAAAATTTCGTTCCAATCGCTTCAGCCATTATCGAGAAAGACGAAATTGGCAAATATCGTTATACAGGGTGATTGGTATAAGATGCACCAAAAAGCTTGAGCGTGTAGGTGGGGTTAAGACAAGAAAAAAATCGTATGGGAGGGGGGTTTATTTCCCCCCGTTTAGGCAGGAGGGGCAATTTTCTAAAAAATTGACTTAAATCAGAAAAAAAAATAATTTAAAAACAACGGTGAATGATACAAAGACTTGTTATATCTTTTTGAAAAGCCAAAAAACTACTCTTTTATTTAATTTTTAAATTAAGTTGTTTGAGTGAACAGTTTTAAAAAAATTAATATTCAAACTCAAAATTTTGAAAAAAAAAAATTAAAAAAAAAAATTTAAACTAATTTTTTTCAAAATTTTATGTAATTAACTATTATTTTTATTTTCAAAATTCAATGATCTTATTAATTTTTAGTCAAAAACAGAAAACCGGATGCCAAAATGTATCTTAGTTTTTGAGAAATTAAGAAAAACTAGAAGTATTTTTTTCCAAGAAAAACACTTTTTTTTTTGGTTTTCCCAAATTTGACCTGCTCAGGTCAATTATTAATTAGGGAACTATCCCTTTCTTATTTTTTATTACATACCATCCGATTTTAATCAAATAATAAAAAAAAACGAATTAACTTTTTACTTATTTTTCTAGTTTTACTTTAATTTTTTTTTTTAATTTCTCAAAAATTAAGATACATTTTGGCTTCCGGTTTTCTGTTTTTGACTAAAAATTAATAAGCATTGAATTTTGAAAATAAAAATAATAGTTAATTACATAAAATTTTGAAAAAAATTAGTTTAAAAAAAATTTTTTTTTATTTTTTTTTCAAAATTTTGAGTTTGAAAATTAATTTTTTTAAAACTGTTCACTCAAACAACTTAGTTTGAAAATAAAATAAAAGAGTAGTTTTCTGGCTTTTCAAAAAGATATAACAAGTCTTTGTTTCGTTCACCGTTGTTTTTAAATAATTTTTTTTCTTATTTAAGTAATTTTTTTAGAAAATTGCCCCTCCTGCCTAAACGGGGGGAAATAGACCCCCCACCTTTTCGATTTTTTTCTTGTCTTAACCCCATCCTACACGCTCAAGCTTTTTGGTGCATCTTATACCTACCAATTACCCTGTATTTCATCAGGTATACCTACCAATAAGACGCATCATGCTATATTACACATGCAGATAGGGAATTCGTTTGCAATCGTTTTAGACATTCTCAATTTCGATAACGATTGTCAAATGCAAATATTTTTAGACCTACTTTAACCTACACAAATTATTACACGGGCTGATGCCCCATCCTAAAAACACTACCTACCGAAAATCAAGCAATTTCGTTCAACCGTTTAGTCCCAGGCTGCCCAACCTTTTAAACACTTGGGCCAAATTGAAGGTTAAAAATCAATGACGGGCTAGGAAAAAAAATGTTTTTTCATTTGAACGTCGTATATCGAAACAATAAAATAAATACCATCTCTGCCAAAAAAATGGAACAAAAATGAACATGTACATAAACATATATTATTATAAACTTTCTATAAATGTAATAAAAACCTAATGATAAACTAAAATTCAAGTATTTTGTTCAATCAATGTGATTTATAACATTGTTTTTGTTTTATTAATTAAAATCAGATGTATTTATACATATGTTCATATTTTGCTGGTTACGCGATGTGCGGTTTTATTTTTTTATAAAATTCAGATTTAGAAAAAAAAAACCTATTTTACATACATCGTCGATCCAAAACTGAATAAAAACTGAAAAGCCAAATAAGTTAATACAGGAAAATCTTCTCTTGGCACCAATTTACAGAAATCTCAAAAAGAACTTGTGGCAATTTTTTCTGAAAAAATTTGTTTCAGTGCAGAAAGATTTTGCAGGTCATTGAGTTCCAACTGAATATTGGCAAGATAACTGATTATTTCAGTGAAACTCATTGTGAATGGTATAACAAACATTTGTATATTTTGCTTTGTATTTTGAAAGTCTTTGGGCCTGTAAAACGAAACTTCTTCAGGTATTGTACCTACAAGAGACAAATTTTAACAAATTTTAAATTTTTAAACTTATAGCCTTCTGACACCGAATCAAAAACTAACATCAAAAAACATAGGTTTTCCCAAACGTTTTTGGAAAGTAACAAAGTTTACAAAAACCAATAATTTTTTCTAAAACCTATCAAAAATGTGAATTTTTGAATCGTTTAACGGAAGCACTCATTCCACTCAATATATGGACGCTTCGTCCCTATAGATACATTTTATATGCGTTATAGAAACACTTCAGAAAAATATATAAAAAAAACATTTCAGAAGAAAATGTTTCTATAATGTTTTAATAAAATGCTTCTTTGATTTTGACGCCCGATAAACATTTTTGTAAGTGTTTTTCTGTTTTTTTTTCCAGTAATTTGCATCAAGAATAAAGTTAAGAGTTTATTGTTGTATGAGTTTGACAAAATGGCGCACTTGGATGACAAAATAAGAAACACAAAACATATCCGAAACATTTCAAAAATATGTTTCTTCAAGCATTCGCTTTTCGAAACATCAAATTCCACGCGGATGGTCCTAATCTAATGAGCTACCATCATATGCTACCGTATATTATTTCCACGTCGGAAAAGAAGAAGGTTATAAGTCCAGAAACGAATATAGGGCAGGGATCCAAATCAATGTGTTGCTTTATGCTGATGACTTGGTCATATTGTCAGAATCGAAAAAAAAATTGCAATTGATGATTAACCGGCTGTCTATGTACTGTGGAAAATGGGGACTTGAAATCAACACTGAAAAGTCAAAAATTATGATTTTCTCGCGATCTAATCGGACTGAAGCTGGAAACAATTGGAAGTACAATGGAAGGAGTTTAGAAGTGACAAAGGAATATAAATATCTTGGAGTGAACCTTAACCGAACGCTGAATTTTAATAAGCACCTCGTCGGAAAAGCCAAGGCGTCTCAAAGTCTCATAAACTTAACATGGAGAAACATTTTTTCAATTTGTCTGTCAAATACCAAATCTTCAATTCAGTTGTGAAGTCAACTCTGTGTTATGCAGCTCAAGTTTGGGGAATGGAAGAGTATGAAGAAGTTAAGAAACCGGCCTACCAAAGATATTTATGAGCACTCTGAAACTACAAGCTGATTATCTCATTAAGGTTTTCGAGATGAGCGATTAAGTAAAATGATGCTGCTGTACGAAGTAAGAAACAAGGACTGGTGGTATGATAAATGGCAACGGATCGCCACTGCATGTGGTGAAGATTCGCAAATTGATCCAAACAACATTCTTGGTGTGAAATAAAAACTTTATAGAATAATTCAGCTCAATGAAGACTCGATTCGGAATCAACTTGTAGAAACTGCTATAGAATCAGAAAGCCGAATAATATATAGCCAGCTGAATTATTATCTGAGTAACAATAATTATTTCCATGATTATCTTAAGCCCAAAGACATTTCTTTAATCTTCAAAGCAAGAAGCGAGGTATTGTGTCACAACGGACGACCTTACAATGGGAGTTTTAAACAGTTCTGTACACTATGTACAAGATCAAAAGAAGACTGCTTTCACTTTATAAGCATACATATGTCCAATTTTTGGAGATGGATTAACCGGACTGGCAAAACCTTTCTAAATATCTGAAGGAAATTTGCAGATTTAGGAAACTGATCATGACAGAATATGATTAATCTACATTAGGTATAACTACATACATACATACATACATACATACATACATACATACATACATACATACATACATACATTAAAAATAAAAATCAAAAATATCAAATGAAAACTGAAAATTAAAATCACAGTATCTTTAAAATCAAGAAATTAAAGTTGTTAGTCGAGCTGACGGCAAAGCCAAAGCTTTTAAATTCAAAAAAAACAATGTAAATGTATCAAAAAAAATTGTAAATAAATGAATTAACTTACTTACTTACTTACTTACTTAGTGATTATTGGCACTTTTGCCCAATGATTGGCATGTGCCAATAATATGAAAACCAATAATTTTTATTACAATTGTTAACATAGCTTAGTAATCAATAAAGTTTAGCAGAAATATTAAAATTTAATATTTTTTAGTTTTTTTTATTTGCTTGTTTATTTAAATCAGATTTAACTTAATTTCTTCTTATATTATAAAAACTATAAGTAGGTATAAATTTATATCACCACCTACCTTATGGACTTCACAAGGTTCACTTGAAAAAAGGAGCGAACTTGTGATGATTGAATTCTGGCATAAGCTATTTTACACCGCTGCCAACATTTAAAACCAAATAGAAATGATGCCAATTAACACAGAAAAAATTAAATTAAATAAATAGCAAACTATTGGTTCTCTATAATCGTAAAGTCATATTTGATTGTTATTTCATTTTTTTACGAATGCACAACTTACCTTATAACAGCTAGTAGATTTATAGATACTTATATAATAGCAAGTAAAAACAGACAACGTTTAGCAAAACATTGTTATAATTTTAAAGCTCTCCCAATAGATATCCTATTTAAATTTAAGACTATAAAAAGGCAACGTCCCACAAAAACAAAAAAAAGTTTTGCATTTTGAAAGAACCAATAATCGTTTAAGTGATTTTAATATCAGAATATTTACTGTCTTGCACCAAATGCGTTGCATCATTATTTTGTATTTACCACCGAGAAATATTAATAGCGCCACGACTTAATATTATACAAAATTCAAACTAGCGTACAAAAGCCATTCATTGAGTCAATGTACACAGATTATAAAACAAAATCACCAAACCGCTATACACATGGACATTTATTCACCTATGAATCACAAGATAAGCTCCCATCATCCTTAAAAGCGATACTGAAATCGTATCGTAACCAAAACGATACAGAAACATGGTTTTAATAAAAAAAATCTCACAACACGTCCTCTCAAAATGCACCCGATAACAAGCAATTTACAAGAATTCTCCTAGAATTCGAAAGTCAATATACCCTTTCCTACTCCAAAGACTTTGTATAAAGAGGATTAAGCTATGTGTACCTTTTCTCAAAGACCCTCATACACATTTTTGATTGCCCAATTTTACTCCTTCAACTTAAGGATATTGCACAGCACATTCTAATCCTCACCTTGTATATAGGACGATACTCAGCCATTTGCATATTTTAACGCTATGTGCATCTCCGAACGACAACGACATCCCATTTTATAGCCACTTGAATCAAGAGTTCATTTAGCGTTTATGTTGCAGCAAAACTGCTCCTTATATAGCGACTGCCATACGAATAAAAGGAAGTCATAAAGTTCGTAGAGTGCATAAAATGTAAAGTTACAAAAAATAAAGAACTATAGATAGTTCTGATGTTACATTCCAGACAATGTATATTCAATTTGATTGTCGTACAGCGGATTGAATATCTGTCAACCTGAAGACCTCCAATGCCGGAACCATCAGTTCTATAGCAAATTGCAATCAAATACAAACAAGCAAGTTTTGCAGAACTTCTTATTTGAATGATTGTCTTAACCGCCTGCACCGCAGCTCAGTCGCCATTGTTGGGACACAATTTTTAACCAATGGATGAACGATTCGATGAAGACACGTCACGGACGACTTGTCTTGAACTTATCTAGATCTCGAAAAGAATCTTTTGGTGAGGAGCCTTAGCTTAAAGGGCATCATAAAACTGCGATCCGCACGCCAAAACGCGGGGGAGTCAAGAATGAGTGATGAGCTCTTCGCGCATTCCTCACCCCATCCAGTGACCATCCGAATCTAAATCCAACTCAAGACCGCGACAGCAGACATTTGTTTCAGCGCGCTTCTTCGTCGGTATCTTGTAGTTTTGTCATTGTTGTGTATCTTTGAATCTTTTATGAGTTCTGGATGAGGATGATGAATCCACCACAACCTGTGTGGATGAAAATTATTATTACTGTTGTGTACCGGTTTAGGTTGCAGAAAGATTGACCGCCCTCACCACCGCTGGCTACCGCATCCAGGTTCAGCTTCAGTTCGCGGTAAATTTATCGGACGCTTTTTGCATAGCTAATGATATCGCGTTTTGTTTGCAGAATGGGAATGGAACTCATCTGGAGGAACAAGTCTTTTGAAGTATCTATATAGCTTATAGGTTAGCCTGGTTTATTTTTCTAATCTTCTGCAAATGAGTAATAAGTGCGCTGCGCGTTCGTTGGTTGGCAAATACTCTGGAAATAATATTTTGCGGGCGGATTAGGACTCAACTAGACACACGATCAATTGTGTGTCCGGTGGCGGGACTTTTTTTTTGTGATTTAGCGAGATGACAAAGCCGACTGTATAGAAGTTTCCATCACCAGACTAAAGACTAATTGATGGGAACCGCAAACGTATTAAATGTTTGTCATTTTCATCAAAATGAATTGAAATTCAAGCAATTTAATGGATTGTTATCTGTCAGCTTGGAGGAATTGATGCCAGACGAGAAAATAGAGACATCATGATTTGAATAATAATTTTGGAATCGCATAGTCTTTGGAATATGAGCAATATGATTTTATCGTTGGCGTGGCGGTGAAACTACGTTAACGTTCGTGTACTTTAAATGAACTACTATTACTCATATTTATGTAGAATTATATCAACGTGAGTGGTGGGTTATTAATCATACCGAGATTTATGGTGGAATTTGAATGAAGGCGATGACCTGAGTCATCATTCAAATTCACATTTTTTAGTGAAAACAAAAATCAACTATACCTTTTTGAATATACAGGGTGTCCGGTAAATAATGAATAATTCTGAAACGCCTTATATGACACTTTATGATATGCTCTGAAACCGAAAATAAAAAGGGATATTCAGTATATGAATGTGCATTTTTTTGTTACTTGCGATTATAGGTATTATAAGGCAAGTTTTATATTCGTAAAAAAAAAGTCTTGAGATAATAATCAAACATGACATTACGATGATAGAGAACACGAGTAATATTCCCATGCGTATTTTTGATTTTTATCCTAGGTCTGAAAATAACGGTCCCTGCCATATAAACGTAACAGATAAATCAATTTTTCTACAACTTGTTTTTTAACGGTACCTGCCAAACAAGCGTTTTAGACAATTCCTTTTTTTTCGTACAAAATACGATCGAATTTTGTAAAATTTGGTACAATGGATTTGTAGCCAAAGGTTGTGTTTTTCAATTTTTCAGAATAAGTTTATAATTAATAAGCCTTAAAGACAATCCAATTTTTCTCGTAAGATATGAATTTATTTTTTTTTTCAAAACGGTACCTCCCATAAAAACGCTATAGAAACTATTTTTACTTCCGATTATTTATTATAGTTTATATAAAAGCTTTAAAGTATATTTTTTGGGAGCGGGTTGAAATTCTGGCTTCATAATTCTGCTTTTGAAAATTCAGTTTCTTTTTTTTTTTTTAATTCTATGCCTTTCAAAATTCTGCTGTTTTTTCTGGTTGACAAAATTATGTTTTTCAAAATTCTGCTTCTCAGAATCTTGATTTTTTTGAATATTAATAGCAGACTTTTGAAATCGAAATTTTTGACAAAAGAATTTTAACCCCGGGATGAATTGACATAAAAACATATTTGATGAAAAAAAATTGGGAAAAATGTTATACCTACTCTTAAAAAAATATTGTGAAATATATGGGAAAACATTTGACCCCGTGCGAAAAGAAGAGGAGGGGGGACTGCAAAGTGTTTGATCTATTTCAGGTTTTTTTTAAACATTTTTATTAATGTCCTAACAATAAAACCATGATACCATACTTTTTTGTAGAACGTTATATTTCCTACAATTCAAGTTTTCAAAATTTTTTTAATGTTGATTCGTTATCGAGTAAGGCGCTTCAAAAAGTGTAATTTATGTTTTTTGTAAAATTTAAAAATTATATTTTTTTTAAGCCCCGATTTCTCAGCAACAAAAAAAAAACTAATAAAATTTTATAAAATTCGCTCTTCTTGTATATTAGCACTAATAAATAACCCACTTATACCTACTCTATAAATACTGTGCAAAATTATGCCATTCTGAAATCTACATTTGTTGCGCAAAGTTTTTTACTAAGGTTTCAATAAGATTTTTTTTTTATACAAATTTAATTATTTTTAATAAAAAGAAGTCCAAAAGTTATTCAAATTTTCTACCACTTATGTTTAAGCACCAATAGTGCAGAAAGTTGTTGCAAAAGAGTTGTATAGCTAGTCTTGGTAAGAAAAAACAGTAAAGTAAGTAAAAAAAAATGCACTGAACGAAAAAAAGCACATATTTTGAGTATCCTTTGAGATATCCCGTATTTAATTTCGGTTTCAAAGCAGTCATTAAGTGCGCTATATGCCGTTTTAGGATAACACCTTGTATATATGCATATATGTAAGATTAACACACCCAGATATTCTTAATATAATTTATCTTTTTGTTGTTACTATACATTCTTGTTTTCTATTATCTTAACTTTTTTTTGGACATGTTTTACAGCATAAAAATTGCTTATTAAGTGGCACAACATCGAATTGTTCTCCCATTATTGATCTGTCATTTTTTGCTCCGGCATGCTAAACGGAAAATCGTCTTTCGGTGGAAGAGATATAGAAAACTGAATATTACAGGGTGCCAAGGTTTTCAATTAGTGCAATATCGACAAAAATCGGTACAAGTCGCAATTTTTTATTCAAATTCCTGGTGCAACAAGTCAGGTTATAATTATTAATCATTCTGTGTATTATTATTCAGTGACCCAAAATTTGACAATTTTTGTCTCAAATTTCAATTTTTAAAGAACAAATTTGAATTGTTTATAGTTTTGTAATTTGTTTTATTTTGGTTATTGAACACATTTTATAGTTTTTCAAAATAGTTTATCTGATAATATAATTAAATAATTTTTGCGGGTGACAGTATACGTCATCAAAAATGCGGGAAGGCGTAGTTTTGTATATCTTCATTCATTGGTTAAAAATAATTATAAAGGTAATAATAAAAGAACAAAATCCAATTTTTTAAAGATTAGCTGGACTTCAAACTTTCATAAAAGCCGCAAAAGATCAGAGCATATATTGGCGTTCATTTCTATCTTGAATATGCAATTCAAAGAGTGATAAGGATCTTCACATTTATAAATGCTAAAATTGAAAAGGATGAAACAAAATTCAAATTGGATGATCCACAGAGATACAATTCATAAGTCTTTGGAAGTAAGAACATTAGTCTTCTTAATCGGTTGGCTTGTGTGATACTATGGTACGTGCAACTTACTGTTTTTGACAGCAAATATAAACGCAAACACTAAGAAAAGGTATACAGGGTGATTGGTATAAGTTGCACCAAAAAGCTTGAGCGTGTAGGTGGGGTTAAGACAAGAAAAAAATCGTATAGGAGGGGGTCTATTTTCCCCCGTTTAGGCGGGAGTTGCAATTTTCTAAAACATTGACTTAAATCAGAAAAAAAAATTATTTAAAAACAACGGTGAATGATACAAAGCCTTGTTATATATTTTTGGAAAGCCAGAAAACTACTCTTTTATTTAATTTTTAAATTAAGTTGTTTAAGTGACTAGTTTTAAAAAAAATTAATTTTCAAACTCAAAATTTTGAAAAAAAACTAAAAAAAATGTTTAAACTAATTTTTTTCAAAATTTTATGTAATTAACTATTATTTTTATTTTCACAATTTAATGCTCTTATTAATTTTTAGTCAAAAACAGAAAACCGGATGCCAAAATGTATCTTAGTTTTTGAGAAATTAAAAACAAATAAAAGTAAAATTGTTTTTTTTTTATTATTTGATTAAAATCGGATGGTATGTAATAAAACTAAAAAAGGGATAGTTCCCTAATTAATAATTGACCTGAGCAGGTCAAATTTGGGAAAACCAGAGTTTTTCTTAATTTCTCAAAAACTAAGATACATTTTGGCATCCGGTTTTCTGTTTTTTAGTTTTTTTTTCAAAATTTTGAGTTTGAAAATTAGTCTTAACTCCACCTTCATGCTCAAGCTTTTTGGTGCACCTTATACCAATCACCCTGTATACATAATTAATCTAATTGCGTTTGGTCATTACTCATTACATTTAATTTCATTTCTTTAGATTATATTGCAAAATTGTACGAGTCGCTACTGAATCGAATCCATCAGGTCATTTCCAACAATTGAGGATGCTTAATTAAATGAAAAATAAAAAAAAATTAAAAAAATTGCAAAACTACGCAAAAATCCGACGAAGCAGGATTTTGGTATGCCGACCGTTATTTTGACGTTTTAAGCAAATCCTACAGAGTATCAGAAATTTGGTCCGAATTCTTAGGAAAAAATGTGAATAACGGAGATTTGAAGTCAACTTAATTAATTTAATAATGGCATTTAATACAAGAAAGCATTTAAGAGTTCGTGCGACCCAGCAGTCGTTCATTTATATTTTTCTGCAAAAATATGGCAAATATGTAGTAGGTAATGAATACTTATACCTTTTTTGTAGAGAAAACAATTTTAGTTTTGAATTTTTTCCCAAAAACTTTATAGTTAGCAAGAAACTAAATTTTTCACCTCCCCCCTCTCTAAACAAAAGTTGTCCACGGTTTAAAATTCAGATATACGTAGGTATTGTAGAATTTGCTCACGATATATAAAAACGATTCTCAAGTCTCTACCTAAATCCAGTGAGTAATAAATCTAAAGAGAACCTTTTACCATAAGTTTTCCGCGCCTTCTGTACTTTTCTTTTAATACAATCGCAAGTAAAAATGATAATTTTAATTAAACCAGATGCGCTTCCAGTTCTTTTCAGTAGGTGCAGGAAAACCCTGTTTGAAATGCGCAATTTAATTTTAATGAAACACCTACCTACATACCAAATACCATATTCATCTGTTAAGCAAGACTACTATGTTTAAAACGAATTAAATTGCAAAATAAACGAACGAATGCGCCATATTAACCCAGGAACGCATATGGGACTTTCCAAATTAACATTCGCTTGACTTTCTTTTTTAATATCCTTATATCCTTGAATTCAAAAACAAAGTACATCCTTCTCAATAGGTTTCAATTTTCGCCCAATATCGCTGTTCAATTTCCGAAATGGCATTAAACTTCTCCAATTTATTATTTTCATCTCTTAACGTTCGAACAAAAAGTTTATATTCACACTTCACACCTCTTGCTGTTCATTGCCCATCAACGAGAAGCCTGAGTACCGATTGATGTGCTTGAATCCTGAGTATTTTGTTTTTGCACACAGTAAGGCGACAAGTGCACGAACACGAAACAGGAGCAATTCCACTTGGCTATTAACACGATGGAAACTGATCTCACGCTGCCACCAACAGCCCACCCAACCGTATATATACACTAACAGAAGAAAAAAATCAAATTAAATAATAAAATCAAAATTAAATAAAACTTAATTTGGATTTACATGAACTGTGGGCGGGTTTCAGGATTGCCGCGCTTCAGGCTTTCATGTTATGTGTATATTTTCGTATCTCCCCCGGTTTTGGCATCTGATATAATCCTCGCATTGAATTTCTGGACTCCCGCATGGTCCCACAAGATTATCCCAAACTTAATTACACACATTTTAAAAATGTAGAGAATTTTAAAGTGTAAAATGGAAAAATTAAAAAAAACAGAGGAAACAGCCTTAAAAAAAAATAAAATCATTGATGCTTGCAGAATTTTGTCGGAAATGGGTGGACGAATAAATGCATGGTGCAGTGTGGTGAAAAAATTTTGTGCAAAAAGACCAAGAAATTATTTTTTCATGAAAAAAGTACTCAACTGATGCATTGAAATATTATCAAGTCCATTAAAATGATATACAAGTTCAAAAAAGAGAATACAAATTAAAATCGCGAGTTTAACGCAAAATGAATTCCGTGGATAAACTTTTGTGTTTTTTGGGAGTCAGGAAGACCAAAGTGGCAGAAGACTTTTTTTTTACTTTTTGTTTCTATCGTGCAAGAACAATGATAACATCAAAGTGCGCCTATAGCCACACTATAACAAATTTAAACTTTAAGCTGCGCGATTGGAGATAACCGGCATCTCAAAAGGCGATCAAACAAACTATAGCACATGCCAGTTACGAAAACATGCGAAAATACAACGCTACAAATTTCGAACTTTGTATCGACTATAACTTGGTAACACAAAACATGTTCTACCTACCCCACCTGGCAACAGAACTGCTATGCAAGGTAAGCAAACCTGGATCGAGCAGAAATAGTCGGGTAACAGCTAGACGGGTTCCAGGCTCCAGCCAACAAAGGCTAGGATTAGTATACAACATAAAAGTCGGAATCTAAGAGTGTTAATTAAGTTGCAACGTTGAAATTTTGAACGAACGAAGCTAGGAGCTGGAGAGATGCTAAGAACGTTTAGTGCATCAAAGAAACAAAATGGCGAAATACTGGGAACAGGTCTTGTTTTCTGAATTTAGGGCGGAATTCATAGTCTAGGTATACTTAAGTCGAAATTTCAAGACATGAATAGGAATTCCGCCCTTAAAGACAAAAGCATATACACGGGATGTTCTATTATAACGGATAATAATAAAGTAAAAACGAAATAGGTGTGTACAATTATTGCTGAAGAGTTACTTTGTTATACTTTGGCTTAAAATCTAAAGACCTATTGATTTCTCTAAAACTGGTGATGAAAGGAAGGTTGTGTAATATTGTCAGTGGTTATGTTTCCCACAGAGGTTGTAAGCAACTGGAAATCATATAATATGATGAACTTTCGTTTTGGCGGAGATTTGAACGCAAAGGCCGGTAAGTCCAAATAAGAGTAAATGAAAATTTATGATGGTCTGCAAAACGGTATTGGATTCTTCTGGTAAAAATTCTTTAAAGCTTGTCATATTATGGTCTTATCATGTTAAACACACTAGACACTACATTCGACCACTAATTACTTAAAACATTAATTGCGGGAATGCATTTTAGATTGACTACCATTTGGTAAAAAATACGCTGAAGCCGTATGTGAAGGATTGCAGTGTGAGCAGAGAGATCGCCAAGCAACGAAGACCTCTGATACAATCTGGACAATACAAAGGGTGATGCATTCATCCCTAACATGAACAATGTTTCGTACCGAATCATCTACAGACCGGAACCTGAGTTTGATGTAGGGGGAAAGCGGTAGACTTGAACCACTTTTTTACAAAATCGTAAATAAAAACTTTTCTGTTAATCTTAGCCAAATAAAAGTTAAATATTTTTAAGGCTACATTTATCTTTTTTAAAAATAAACTCATTTCGTTTAAGAATATGCAACCGTTACTTAACTAGAACAAAAAGTCTAATCAAAGACTTTCTGAAGACTTGAACATCCCCTTGGGGAGACTTGAACATGACCGAATTTAATGTTTTAAAAAGTAAAAAAGTTTTAATATTCTGTGATTTAATTTTTTTGTGAATTTTTAACACATAACAAATCCTTGAAAAAGAAAAAAAAAACATTAAGAACAAAAATCTTCGTTAGCTTAACAAAAGAATATAAATTCATTAAAAAATACATATAACATTTTGTTTTCTTAATATAAAATATGTATACTGTTGACTATAAAAATAAAATATAAACCTTTATGATGAATATAATATAAAATGTAAAATATAATGTTATTTGACATATTTTGTTTTGACATATAAAATTTTGACATATAAAATGACATATAAAATGATATATATAGTTTCCCATATAAAAAACTACTTTTCAAGTCTTCCTTCAGAAAGTGGATCAAGTCTCCCGTTCGCTCTTTTTAACAAAAATCAATTAATAACTTTTTTAGCGGTAATGCACACATTTTTTGTACTTATATTACTCAAAACAAAAACCAAGAGAATACAACAAAATTAAAATTTTGAGCTTTCCGTGCGAGAAACAAAAATATTATTTAACAAATTACAGACGAATTTTTTTTTTTCACTTTTGAGTTGCGAAAACACTTTTTTCTGTCCAGCTAATTATGATCACTTAAAATTGCAAATTTTGTTGTTGACAGGTTGCTTACTACAGACTGCATCGTACGCACTAATATGCATGCAGGGTTTGAGTTAAATTTTAATGAAATATTGCAAGTGGTTCAAGTCTCCCGCTTTTCCCCTACAAAACATCTAGAATTCTCTGCAATGACTGGCCGCCTTCAGAAAGCAAAATCCCTGCTAGGAACTGTGAAAGCACATCTACCATATACCTTCAAGCAGAAATATGGTGGTATGGAGTGATTTATCCAAAACAGTGATGGCTTGGAAAAAAGCAGCTTTCAAAGCTTGGTCAATGTGACCTAATCTCATAACATACCTAAGATGAAAAAGCACGTCTTGAAGTAGTCAAAGATGCAAGAAATAAGTAAAGTAGAAGTGCGGCCAACTTAAAGAAGAGAGTACGGAGAGCATGGAATCGGGAGTTGAAAGCAATATCTGCATCAGTTGAGCTGCTGATGCATACCAGGCTTTGCAGGAACTGCGACATGAAAACATTAAAAAAGGCGCAACTATCATTTAAATTTCTACAAAAAGTAGAAAAAAAGCTCAGGAGATTAGTTCACAGAACTTCATGTACAATGCTCAAGGCAGGCTTCTTGTGGATGACGACAAAATTCTTCTCAGGTACCTAACAGTATTGTGAGCGGCTTTTAAATGGATAGTTTCGCCAGACCATACTTTCCAACAGCCACAGTTATTCGCACCCAACTACGAAGAAGTGCATTACAGTAAAAGAAGTTATAGAGGTGACGATACAAAAACTACAAAAAGAAAAAAGCGATTGAGACAGACGGAATACGACCCTCTGAGTTCTGGAAAAAGATGTTATTGGGCTAATATGGCTCACGGTTCTCATCTCCAAACTTATCAGCTAGTGATCAATCGCCTATTCAGTGCGGAGGGAGAGTTACCTGCTACCAATTTACAAAACGAAGGATGATACGTGAAACTGTTATAATGCTTAGGGCCGGTCTGGAAAAATGGAAGAATCTCTGGTTTGGTAACCAAAGTAGAGAAAATCTTAAAAAGACGAATTGTAGTTAACCTAGTTTGAAAACAATTGGTAAGGGAAATTCTCTGGTGACCAAACCAGAGATTTAGCAAGAGTTGATAAGACCAATCCTTGACATTTCAATTAAGCTATACACTCTAAAGATCCCTAAGTGGCTTTTTAATGAATGTTTGCGAAAAATAATTAAGCAATCTCATGATCAATGTGGCTTTGTTTCGGGTAAATAATCAACAGGCAATCCAATAATCTAGTGGATTACCAATAATCGGTGATAACGATTGCTAACAAACGTTTTAATTATTTTGATATCCTAATATTTGTAGAATTTAATAAAATATTCTTACATATCCATTGTTACTCTGTATAGGAAATATTGTTCTTTAGCCCCTTATCCAGGTAACCCTATACCATGGTCTAACTTGTCCCGACCAATCGATGATTAGATGATTTGTTGCAAAGGAATGTATAGTCTTTAATTCTTGCAACGCAATCTAAACATTTAACAAAATCTTCAAGGCATTAGTTCTATTACAGTAAAATCATCTTTCAATGGCTATAAATCATCTTGTATATTCTCACATAATCAAACCCTAGATAATGTGTCAACTTTTTAATACTAAAATAACTACTTTTATAGTTTTCAGTATTTTTCACATTAAAATCTGCATTGGCTTTATACATCCGCAACCATAAACAATTTAATTAAAACCAACCCATTAATTTCACGTATTAAAAATATTCATATATGAATGCTTGAAACTTAACTTTTAATAGGTCATTTCAACCTCCAACCGAATAATGGAGATGGGGCATACAAAAACTGCAGACCATAAGGTCCTTGCCCTTGTCCCAGGCTCTGGTTTGTGTATTATTATTAATGCCAAAGGATATGCATAAGCACAATGGAACACTTTTACTGCAGAAGCTAGCTGCAGGTTATATTTACATATATGGAATGCAGACTGCCTTACCGATGAATGCATTCGGATTTTGATTTATGTTTCATGAAATTGTGTTTGAAGCGGACACAGGGACAGAATACTTTAGAGGGCTATGGGAAATGGAATTCTGTTTGGTGCTTTGTTTTGTTTTTCTGCCTTGAGGATTAAGGTACTTAATTTAATAAATCAAGGTGATATTAAGCAGTTCTCGTTTATGAATAGGTGCAGGCGTGCAGGTACACATACGTTGATTTGTTCTAAGAGTAAACAAATTTGTCTAAAATTGACTTTTTTTTGTAAAGATATTCACATTAACTGGTTTTGGGATAATCAGCCCTATCGAGGTATCCATTCGGAAGAAGTTCAGATCGGAAATGATTTCAGATCGGACCTTCAAATTGCGATCGAGTTATCCCTTTCGGAACAGAATAAATAAAGCACATAAACGAACTCGTTTGACATTTTCCATCAAATGCTTCATTCACATACAGTGTGAGAAATATTCTGGTAATTAAAAAATATAATTATTAACAATGAAGTTAGAATTGTAGAATGTACGCATGCTTTCACACAATTAATCAAAACTATTCAAAAAGATTGTTTTGTTTTATATTGTAGCTTGAAAATACAAGCATAAAAATTAAATAACAAAACCAATTTATATTTTCAATCGAATCAGTAACAAGTTTTTAAAAATATTTTTTATTGAATGTTCCGCAGCAGTTTGTTATCGGAGAACTTCTGAAAATATTTTCCGTGTAGCTGTGAAAAATAAAATGATCAACGCTTCTCATCGCACATCAATAGTCTGCATTTAATTCTATTGTAAGTTTCTCCGATTTGTATGTCAGAAAACAGATGCCTCCATCAAAAATTCTCCGATTTTGGACGAATCGGACAAAATTTTCTTCCGAACGGATACCTCGATAGGGCTGAATGACAAACAAGTGAACAAAAATTTACATGTTTTACCTCTTTGATAGTGGTGTCGTTTTCCGTTCCCAACAGTGATGAATTTCATTGCACAGAATTCCATATATTTTGTCCAGTCGATTCTGTTAGTGGGTTTTTAGAAGAGGTCCAAATGTTTAACAATTTTTCTTCTTACCATAATAAGGGTTTTCCAATAAGAGGTGTTATTTTGAATAGCCCGCTATATCGGTAGCTGTCACTTTTGAACCTGTCATTTTTTGACATTTGACAAGTAGAAACTACGCCATTAATAAAAATGGAACGATACACGCATTGAAATTATAAAAATTCACAATAAAAATGGTGAAAATTTGGCAAAAACGGTTCGTAAAACTAAAACATTTTTGGGTCGTCGTGAAGCACCTTGTCGGACCGCAATACAGAAATTGATGGACAAATTCGAGCTGTTGGGACAAAGTGTTGAAAAAAAACCCAGGTTTGTCCATTCCTCGTCGTTCTTTGGAATTAGGCATTCCACAAACGTCATTACACCGTATTTTGCATAAAGACTTGGGTCTTAAGGCTTATAAAGTTCAGTTAACACAAGAACTCAAGCCGGCTGATCATCAATAACGTCGTGTCTTTGCTGATTGGGTCCTTGAAATGCATGATAATGATCCGGAATTTCATCGAAAAATCATCTTGACCGATGAGGCCCATATTTCCACCTCGAAGGCTACAACAAGCAAAACTGTCGCATCGGGGGCTCGGAAAACCCAAGAGTTATTGTTGAAAAGCCTCTCCATCCTCAACGCGTGACTGTTTGGTGCGGTTTATGGTCCGGCGGGGTCATTGGACCTTAC